>QJPP01001174.1:0-246946 GCA_003996215.1 Jaltomata sinuosa | reverse complement strand
GGCCGACTGGGCACATATAAGATAAAAGCGCAGTAATAGACAGAATAGAAGCAAGTAGTCACAAAAATCAACGACAGGTACACAGGAACTAGCCCAGAGGGAAACCAACAGAACCACATGTGAGGCTAGCAAGAAGAATATACACACCAAAGGCACAGGTGAAAGTAAGAAATAACGCACCTGGGGTCCTTGCAATAACAGTGTATATAAAATAAGTTTACGAAATGGACGGTATACCGGTAACCTCAAGTGTAAGAAGAAGGGAGAAAGAGTAAATATAGGCATGCTCAGAGACATGAATCAAACTCAACTAATCATAGCAATCTCATACTTATCCATAATAGAGGACAATCCTGTAAGTAAAAAGTAAAAGTCTACCTACAGTCCCCCGGCCGCCCATACAACCGAGGAACACAAACAAGTGCAAACAAACCCTCCGGCATCCCATACTACCGGAGCGTACAATCAGCAAACAGCAAACAAGGGTGGAACCTCGAACCATGAATGATATGATGCATGAAGATCTCAAGTGCCATAGTATCTCTGTATGTACCTCTTCCGGCGCCGATCCGGCCCAGCAGGTAGGTTCCATGGAAGGACTCTGCCCGTATACCTCTACTCCACCGTATACCCCTCTTTCGGCACACGCAGCCCGTAGCCCTTGGCCCGGATAGCAAGGTCCATGGAGGTCCCAGACCCCATACTAAATCTCAGTATCAGAACATGTATCAAGATAGAGACCCAGTCTCGATATCAAGATAGAGACCCAGTCTCGAATATGCATGCCCAGACCCTGTCCAGGACTAAAAATAGTAGAAAAATATCTCAAAAACCCCTCCAAGGGTGCCCGGGCATAGCCGGGTCTAAACAATAAAAAGTCATCTCAGGTGCTCGGTCCAACTGAGACTAAAAATCATCTCAAGTAACAAGAAAACTCAACTAGCACCCCAGCCCTGCCGAGTCTAGCGATAATTATAAAACTGATGATTTTAAACATAATTTTACTTTCTTGCCCAAAAATCTCCGCAAGTGAAATCAACCATTTCCAAATCATTTCCATCAAAAATGGGCCCCCCGGGCCATGCAAGGTTTAGAAAACAGTGCCAGTAGGCCCGAAGCCAAACCACAGTAAAACATGGATAAAACCTCTTTATATGCATGGAAATGGTATGATCACACACAATAGCTGCCCCGCAGCTCACAATCAACCTATCGACCCTGCACAGGCCCACAGCTACTCAGCAAGCATAACCAGCCTAAAAGGATAATACTATGCCCGGGACTCGCGGACATTCCCAAAATCCCACATTCTATGTTCCAGAGTCAACAAGGCCTCACAGGACGACAAGGGTAAATAAAATACATCGGCAAATACTACAAACAACGGAGGAACAAAAGTAGGCGGTTATGAAATAAGCGGTCAAGGTCTGTGGTACCAACCTAATAAACCAACCCAAGGATGCCTATTAATACAATTTTATTTTATATATACGGAGTCTAGGGAAAATAAACCGTAACCTACCTGTCGTCCGACGACAAGCTGCTAGAACAACGATGTCCAAGCTCGAACCACTCCGAGAAAATCCAAAACTAAATCGGAATCGGATTCGGATTTGGGATGGAACAACTTGACGTAGATAATTGATTACTTTATCAAATATATTTTTCTCACGACAAAACCTCTCACGTGAATGAGTATTTAATACTGTGCTTTGTCGTATGCAACAGTAATGTACATATATGTATCATAACTTTCAGCAAGTCATGACTTAAATATATATAAGTATGCAATTATGATTGCTGCCAACTTTCCCAAAAAGGTGCCACCTATCCACTTGCTTATGCGCTGCACTAGCCCTCCACTTCCACGTGGAAGTGGAGGTGGCAACCAACTCGACCCGATAAGTATATACTCGGGTATTGCATAAATTCGTGGTAAAATAAATATAATATTGTAAATATACCATAATATATAGAAAATTATTTCAAACAAAACCTACTATATTATAATAATAAATTTCAACATAACTAGATTTACTATCTCCGTTAAAATATTACGGAGTATAAAAACTTTATAAAATAAATACGTATACAATTATAACGTATCAAAAATATCTTCCATAAACCTTTAAAATATTTGAAAGGGTAATAATAATATAATTTTTTTTTACCAATTTCAACTTTTAAATAAATATTTCAAATACACGCACGATGCTAATAAAGTTCTTAAGTTTAGGCTCGTAATTCGCCTACGCACGATTTCGATATTCAAGAATTCTCTCGGGATCCTCCCTTATATTTTATCACTGTTTCGGAACTGAAATGGCATTTTAAAACGTGAAATTGAAGCTTAAATCGGGTTAAACCCGACCCAATTCACGACCCGGTTCGCAACCCGTTTTCTGCCAGACAGTCCGCGGTAAAACAGTCATAACTCTTTTCTCCGAGATCCGTTGGACGTGAGGTTTTGTGCGTTGGAAACTAGACTCGTAGACCTTCGATTTGGTATTTTGGGGGACTTCTAACTCTTTATATATTGGGAGAAAAGTCCCGAGACATTTGACCCAAAGTTCAGAAAATTTGTTAAAGGTCTTATGATATCTTTCGTCGATTTGCTGGACTTCAAAACTTAAACGTGGTAATGACCCTTTGTCACGACCAGATTTCTCGATCATGATGGCACCTACAACCCCCGGTAGGTGAACCATTCCCTGTAGCCCAGAACAGTTAGTAATGGGCTACTATCTAGCAAATAAGGGAATAAGACGAATAAAATAGATAACAGGGATATAAATATATACATATGCGGAAACTAAACCAAACCCCAAAACCTGGTATCATAGTACAGAGCCAAAACTACATACATGGAGTGAAAACTATCCAAAAGAATATATACAGATGTCTCTGAATGGTAATAGAGTACATGAAGCAAAAGATAAACTAAAGCTAAGCTCCGATCGCCAAGAGCTCACCCTCAGCCTGAAGTAGTCCCCAACAGATATCCAAGCACGAATCACAACGATCTAACGGCGATGGCCCACGCTAGGATCTGCACTCAAAGATGCAGGGGGTAGGGGTGAGCACCAAATGCGAAGCATAAGGTACCAGTAGGTATCATAGGCCGACTGGGCACATATAAGATAAAAGCGCAGTAATAGACAGAATAGAAGCAAGTAGTCACAGAAATCAACGAAAGGTACACAGGAACTAGCCCAGAGGGAAATCAACAGAACCACATACGAGGCTAGTAAGCAGAATATACACACCAAAGGCACAGGTGAAAGTAAGAAACAACGCACCTGGGGCCCTTGCAACAACAGTGTATACAAAATAAGTTTACGAAATGGACGGTATACCGGTAACCTCAAGTGTAAGAAGAAAAGAGAAAGAGTAATGATAGGCATGCTCAGAGACATGAATCAACTCAACTAATCATACCAATCTCATACTTATCCATAATAGAGAACAATTCTATAAGTAAAAAGCGAAAGTCTACCTACAGTCCCTCGGCCGCCCATACAACCGAGGAACACAAACAACTGAAACAAACCCTCCGGCATCCCATACTACCGGAGCGTACAATCAGCAAACAGCAAACAAGGGTGGAACCTCGAATCATGAATGATATGATGCATGAAGATCTCAAGTGCCATAATATCTCTGTATGTACCTCCTCCGGCGCCGATCCGGCCCAGCACGTAGGTTCCATGGAAGGACTCTGCCCGTATACCTCTACTCCACCGTATACCCCTCTTCCGGCACACGCAGCCCGTAGCCCCTGGCCCGGATAGCAAGGTCCATGGAGGTCCCAGACCCCATACTCAAACTCAGTATCAGAACATGTATCAAGATAGAGACCCAGTCTCGATATCAAGATAGAGACCCAGTCTCGAATATGCATGCCCAGACCCTGTCCAGGACTAAAAATAGTAGGAAAATATCTCAAAAACCCCTCCAAGGGTGCCCGGGCGTAGCCGGGTCTAAACAGTAAAAAGTCATCTCAGGTGCTCGGTCCGACCGAGGCTAAAAATCATCTCCAGTAACAAGAAAACTCAACTAGCACCCCGGCCCTGCCGAGTCTAGCGATAATCATAAAACTGATGATTTTAAACATAATTTTACTTTCTTGCCCAAAAATCTCCACAAGTGAAATCAACCATTTCCAAATCATTTCCATCGAAAACGGGCCCCCCGGGCCATGCAAGGTTTAGAAAACAATGCCAGTAGGCCCGAAGCCAAAACCACAGTAAAACAAGGATAAAACCTCTTTATATGCATGGAAATGGTATGATCACACACAATAGCTGCCCCGCATCTCACAATCAACCTATCGACCCTGCACAGGCCCACAGCTACTCAGCAAGCATAACCAGCCTAGAAGGGTATTTCTATGCCCGGGACTCGCGGACATTCCCAAATTCCCACCTTCTATGTTCCAGAGTCAATAAGGCCTCACAGGACTACAAGGGTAAATAAAATATACCGGCAAATACTACAAACAACGGAGGAACAAAAGTAGGCGGTTATGAATAAAGCGGTCGAGGTCTGTGGTACCAACCTAATAAACCGACCCAAGGATGCCCATTAATACAATTTTATTTTATATATGCAGAGTCTAGGGAAATTAAACCGTAACCTACCTGTCGTCCGACGACAAGCTGTTGGAACAACGATGTCCAAGCTCGAACCACTCCGAGAAAATCCACAACTAAATCGGAATCAGATTCGGATTTGGGACGGAATAAATTGACGTAGATAATTGATTTTCTTAATATCGCATCCAAATATCTCTCCACACCCAATTACTTCAACCCACAAAGATACGTACAGTAGTAATATTCCTATATGTGTACAATGCTTATCCCTTTTGCTAAAGAGCAAAATATACTTATATATAGATACTGCCAACCCTTTTGCTAAAGTCAGCAACATATACCTATGTATATGTGCTGCCTAACTTCCACTAATGCCACATTTCACTATTATTGATTGCTGGCCACCCCCTCCACCTACACGTGGAGTGGAGGTGGCAGTACTAAAGATATTTTCGTCCCGTTATTTATATATTCAGGTATTACGTAAATTCGTGATAAAATAAATATAGCTTTTTGAATATACCATAATTAATAGAAAATTATTTCCAATAAAACCTACTATATTATAATAATAATTTTCAACATAATTAAATTTACTATCTCCGTTAAAATATTATGGAGTATAAAAACCTTATAAAATAAATACGTATACACTTATATCGTATCAAATATATTTTTCATAAACCTTTAAAATATTTTGGAAAGGAAATAACAATATAATTTTTACCAATTTCAACTTTTAAATAAATATTTCAAATACACGCACGATGCTAATAAAGTTCTTAAGTTTAGGCTCGTAATTCGCCTACGCACGATTTCGATATTCAAGAATTCTCTCGGGATTCTCCCTTATATTTTATCACTGTTTCGGAACTGAAATGGCATTTTAAAACGTGAAATTGAAGCTTAAATCGGGTTAAACCCGACCCGATTCGCGACCCGGTTCGCAACCCATTTTCTGCCAGACAGTCCGCGGTAAAACAGTCATAACTCTTTGCTCCGAGATTATTTGGACGTGCGGTTTTGTGCGTTGGAAACTAGACTCGTAGACCTTCGATTTGGTATTTCGGGGGACTTCTAACTCTTTATATATTGAGATAAAAGTCCTGAGACATTTGACCCAAAGTTCAGAAAATTTGTTAAGGGTCTTACGATATCTTTTGTCGATTTGCTTGACTTCAAATCTTAAACGTGGAAATGACCGGAAGGGTCATTACATTAGTTATGTAGTTAATACTCATTAAACTTATTTTAGCATGACTTAATACTTTTAAATTATGATTATTTTTATTATGACTTATTAATATGCAATATTTATTCTATGTGATTTTATTTTTTTTGTTGAATATTTTATTGTCATCACTCATTTTTTGTGTTATTTTTTAAAAAAATATCTTAGATTGTGTATCTTCCTATGACTAAATAAATATTTAAAGCACAAGTTAATTATATGTTTGTATAAAGACTTTACCAAAAAAAATTCGAAAGAACTCGAAAAACTCGATAAAATTGAAAAAACCCAAAAAAACCCAAGGTTGGAAAACCCAATTTTTATTTGTTTGGTTTGATTTATAAATTTAAAAATCCGACACTAATGGTTTGATTTGGTATCTAAGAAATTCGAACCAACCCGGTCCATGTACACCCCTAATATAGAATATTTTTGCATTGTCATAGCTTGCCCCAGGCATGTCAAACGGTACCCTTTCATTGAAAAATTACACTATATAAATAGATCAATTTTAGTTTAATATATATATATACCAGTGTTGATATCTCTCGGCACTTGTTAAAGCTTCCATGTAGTGGTTAAGGGGTTGCAAAATATTTCAGAAAGATCGTGTATTCAAACCCAACTCGCAACATAATTATAGTTATCTTCAGTAGTTTTCTTCTTTTTAAATGACTAAAACGACAACGACCTTTTATTATTATTTTTTTAAAAAAAGAAAAAGTGGTGTGCGTGATGCACATTTATTCCACACAAGTCAAGTGTACGTGCTCCGCACATATGTATTACGTCAATCAATAAAACTATACATCATAAGAAGAATTAAATTATTAAAAAGTAGCAATTAACATTAAAATAAATATTACCGTCAAACTTAGTTATAATGACATCTCACTATAATTGCCTGAAATTGTAAATATTAGGATTTCTTACGTGGTTCAAATAAGGAAAGATTTGATAATTAAAATTCTAGTTAATTTAAAGTACTAAATATTAGAAATAGTTAAATTACAATTCTATCCCGTATGAAATCTATTTTTTAAGGATAAAAAAGTTGAACAACATTTCGCTAAGGACCTTTGTCCAATGGAATTTTTTTTTCAAAGGAAAAAAAGATGAACGACATTTCGCTAAGGACCCTCGATATACTGATTTGAAATCATGTTAAATTGTAATTTTATCTCTACATGCATCAAAATTATCTTTTTCATTTGTTCCACCGTTTCCTCTCAAACTTTCTTTCAAGTGTTTGGTTTCCTTGTTGTGTTCTTACTGCGTAAAATACTTTTTGGTTGAATTCAGTTTGAGAGGAATGTTGGTACTGCTGCTGCAAAAAAAGATGGTCATGTCGGACAAGGGTGTTTTCGTCTTTTGTTAAATGAAAAGTTGCAAAACATTTCAACAAAAGTGTTTGGCCAAGGAAAGTCATGCTCTCAAAAGGGTCCAACTGTTTCTGCAGCTCAAGGAATTGGTTCGTGCCTGCACTTACCCGTAAAAAGAAGAAGATGGATCTTGCCTTTAATTCAAAAATCTTATTAACATATTTTTTAAGCAATATTGCTTAATCAATTTTATATAACATTATTCAATTCGAGAAACGTAAAAAAAATAAACTTGTCACGACCCTGACCGTCGTGAGTGGTACCCACCCAAATACCCTCCTCGGATGAGCGGACCAATATTGACCCAACACTTAGCAAAGTCTAACAGCTCAAAACCAGTGTGCATAAAGTAAACTAACATTTACAATCTCAATACTATCATAATAATAATTTGCGGAAAATCCTCCCTAGAACTTGAAGGTCATCGTACCAAAATATCTACCAAGTCTAAAATACGGGGATGCAACCCCAAAAACAAAAGAGAGTTTGAGCTCGAAACAAGTGGGCTACAACTAACAGAAGAAACCAAGGTAGCTTGACCGAAGTAGCTCACCCTTGATATTTGGAAATGCTGGGACTACAGGTGAGGTCGCGCGTCAGCCGCCGAAAGATTGTTTGTACTCATAAAAAAAAATGCAAGTGCAGAATCAGTACACAACCACTGTGTACTGGTAGGATCATTGGTGAGCTCCAAATAGACAAGATATGCATAATAAACTAAAGCTAAGTAAAGTATAAGAAACATGTAAACAAACCAACAACATAACTAGACTACAAGTCTCTTTCCTAGCTTATCAACCACATGTAACCAATCAACAACCATTGAAGACCTTCAATGACAATAACATATAATCTTACCACATAGTCTGGACCTACCCCGGGATCCCCCTAACACCACCCAAGTGTAAACATGCAACCCCGATCTATACTAAGACCAACCTCATAATTAAATATAATCATTGGGCCTCTCATGGACCATATGCAATAATCACAGTTCAATAACACAACCCGATCCACTCATGGGACCTTCGAATACAATCAATGCAAGAAATCCAACCCATACCAGGCGTGGTACTCGAGCCTAAAGCTGCCCACCAAACCGGTACGGACCGGTACCATTCCGGTCTATTTTGGTACTGGTACCGGTCCGTACCGGGATTGAACGGTATGGTACCGGCAATTGACCGGAACGAATCGGGTTTGACGATCCATACCGGCAAACCGATATCGGTTCGTACCGGTTCCGGTCAGATCAAGCGGTCAACGCGGTTTTTTTTTTTAAATAAAATATAGTCGTTTCACTCGTTTGCAGTCGTTGGGTAACAGCTATTTTAGCCCTCCCACCCCCCCTCCACCCCCCTTAGCCCCCCAGCACCTCCCCAACAGCCCCCCTCCTATTTTTTCATTATAAATACCCCTTCCCCTTTTAATTTTTATTCATCCATTCAACTCTCATTCTCTCTCAATTTTCATCTCTTAATATTTACAAATTCTATAATTATTGTTATTATTTTGCAAGTGAATTATAATTTGGTGAATTTTGGAGGAGCAATCTTCTTCAAATTTCAGTTATAACCGTCTGTTTTTACGGCAGACATTTGGTATATTCGTTCCACTCTTTAATTTTTTAATTTTTATTCTTGTTTATTAGTTGTGATTTATTTGTGAATTTGTGATTTGTGAACTTGTGATTTGTTTATTTTAATTTGTTAATTTTATATTTTATTATATTATGGATCCATCTTAAAAAAAATCCTGTAAAAAAGGTATTATTTCAAGAACAAAAAGTTATGTGAAGGGTAAAATAGGTAGTGGTTCTTCTAGTTCTTCTCTCCGCCCTGCTTTTCCTCAAATTAGATTTAATACATATGAATTTACGCATGTTAATAAAACTAATTTTCCATTTACTACGGATGACCCTATACCCAACGAAGCTTATGAAAGAATGTATAATGATTTAGAAGATGAATTAAATGAAGAAGTAGAAATGTAAGAGGATGATGATTTAGAAGAAACTGATACACCGACTAGTCCCTTTATTTCCCCCGCCCCCACTATTCCTGAAGCTCCAACTCAGGATAATCCTCAAGTTAGAGCTGATCTTCCCCCTATTGCTCCAGTGAGGGGTAAGACCAAACCACAACGTCCTTTAAAATCAGCTGTGTGGAATTTTTTTTTTTAAATGAAGAAAAAATTGTGTCTACGTGTCGTATTTGTAAACAAAGTTGGAAATATGTATCTGGTGCTAGTGGAGGTTCGACTGGAGGGTTAAAAACTCATTTGCTTAAGAAACATCCGAGAGAGTGGCTAGCATATCTAGCTA
Organism: Jaltomata sinuosa; assembly: GCA_003996215.1. Taxonomy (NCBI): domain Eukaryota; kingdom Viridiplantae; phylum Streptophyta; class Magnoliopsida; order Solanales; family Solanaceae; genus Jaltomata; species Jaltomata sinuosa. Next base: position 237,415 of record QJPP01001174.1, on the reverse strand, counting down.
GTCAAGGTGATGTTGGCTCTAGCGTTGGACCCTCTGTTGGCGGGTCAAACATGATTCAAACTTCACTAAATCCTTCAAACTCTGCTGGTCATGTTTCACAACGGCCCTATAATAGGGACAGTGATAGTGAAAATTTTGCTAAAATGGTTGTTGTTTATGGTTTGCCTTTTAATTTTGGAGAACATGATGGTTTTATAAGATATATTCGGGATACATTTTATCCCAGTTTTGAAGGTATTACAAGAAGCATGGTAAAAAGAGATATTTTTGAATTTTATGAAAAACATATGCAATATCTTCGTAAATATTTTTATATGATGGATTGTAGGGCTTCTATTACCACTGATATGGATCGTAGTCCTAACAGATTTGATTATCTAACTGTTACTGCACATTGGATTGATTATAAATGGATAATGCAAAAAAGAATTATCGCTTATAAAAGTTGTGAACACAAAAAAACTAGTACTTATATTTCTTCAAGTGTATTAAAAATTTTACAACGTTTTTATCTTACTGATAAAGTCATTAGTATTACTTTAGATAATGCTTCTGCTAATTTAAATGCTATGACTATGCTAGAAACTAGACTTGGTCTAAAAACAAACATACAATAACTATAATTAATTTAATGGCCTAAAATACCTGGATAATACAAAAATCCCAATCCCCAGGCCAAACTATGAGCATTCCACCCTTTTTCGGGCTTTCCTACCATTAATTCATCTAACTTTATCATTTTTACGGATATATTTAGAAAATTATGGCTAAGTAATTATAACCTAATAATAATATCAAGACCCAAGAACTTCTACACCCTATAATCCCCTTTTTCCCCAGATTCTACCATTCCTAGGTCATCCAAACCTTTCCTCAAGTCCACAACTATCAATTCTACAATGTACGAAAGATAGTACGAAGTTATGGGCGTAGAAACCTTACCTTTGGGATGAAACATGATGAAAAATAGAGGAAGTTTGCTTAAAATTGCCTTGCCCTTCTCCAAAATGTAGTTGAGGAAAGATTGAATATTTTGGAGAAGTTTCTGCATTAAATTCCGCTATAGCGGTCCGTACACTGCTATAGCACCGCCGCCATAGCGGAACCTAGCTATGGCGGTGCTGACCAAGTTTGACTTCCACTGTAGTGGAAATTTATCCGCTATAGCGATCACTGCTACCACACTCTTCATGGAAAAAATCTCAGGATTTCACCCAAAAGGGTCCATTTTACAACACACCTTAGTTCCCCGACGTTCTGGAATAACCCATTCACATCAACCTCGATACCGGGTGTTCTACTTACCCAAATTCATTTCTAAAAAGTCCCTCGGACTCCTTATGTCTTAGCTAATGGAAAAACTAGATCACTACAAGACACGATACCCAATCCTCACCTAGATTTCCCTAGATCATACCTTGCTCAAAATTCATCCGAGACTAGCCTATCCCAAAATTTTCAACTCCCGAACTCGGAAGTTTTCCAACTCAAAACTTGGCATGAAGAGTTTACCCGTAATGACGAACTCGGTCATTACAACAAATACCAATTTACCCATAGTTCATCCCCGAATGATCAAACCCAAAAATACAAAGTAAAAGAGGGAAGAGTGTAGTACCTGAATCCTCAAACAAGTGAGGGTACTTGTCCCGCATGTCCTTTTCAATTTCCCAAGTGGCTTCCTCAACCGGATGATGCTTCCATTGAACTTTCACTGATTTGATCTCTTTTGTCCTCAACTTCCGGACATGCCGATCAAGAATCGCAATCGGTTCCTCTTCATAACAAAGATCCTTATCTAGTAATACCTTATCCTACTTAATGATGTATTCTCCATCCCCATGGTATCACTTCAATATGGATACATGGAAGACTGGGTGGACTCCTGATAAACTGGGTGGCAGTGTGAGCCTATAAGTCATTGGCCCTACAATTTAGAGAACCTCAAATGGACCGATAAACCGAAGGCTGAGCTTTCCCTTCTTACCAAAATGCATAACCTCCTTCATTGGTGACTCTTTAAATAGTACTTGCTCACCAACCTGAAAATCCATGTCTCTTACCTTGCGATCCGCGTATTCCTTATGCTTGCTTTGGGCCGTTAGCAACTTGGCCTGAATACCCCTTACTTTCTCATGTGCTTCCCTCACTAAGTCCACGCCTAAAGGCTTTACATCACCTGCTTCAAACCACCCTATGGAGGATCTACACCCCCTCCCATACAGCGCCTCAGATGGTGCCATGTCGATACTAGAGTGGTAGCTATTGTTGTATGAGAACTCACACAATGGAAGAAACTGGTCCCAATGACCCCCGAAGTCAATCACACACGCTCTCAGCATGTCTTCCAACACCTGGATTGTCCTCTCTGACTGACCGTGTGCTGAAAGTGAGTTGAGTTCCCAACTCTTCATGTAACATACCCCAAAACTTAAAGGTAAACTGCATACCCCTGTCTGAAATAATGGACAGTAGTATCCCATGCAGTCTCACGATCTCACTAACATAGATCTTAGCCATCTGTTGCGAGTTGTAGTCCACCCTGACCAGAATGAAATGAGCTGACTTGGTTAGCCGGTCTACTATGACCCAGATAGAGTCATACGTCCCCAAAGTCTTGGGAAGACCCACCACGAAATCCATGGCTATCCTTTCCCATTTCCACTCAGGAATGGGCATTCTCTGAAGTTTTCATGCAGGCCTTTGGTGCTCATACTTGACCTGTTGACAATTTTGACATTTGGACACAAAATTATCTATGTCCCTTTTCATTTTAGGCCACCAATAAAGTTGCCTGAAATCCCTGTACATCTTGGTTACGCCCAGATGAATCGAATATCGTGAACTATGAGCCTCTGCCAACACCTTATGAATTATATCATCAACCCAAGGAACACAAATCCTCCCTCTGAAGTTCATCACCCCACCAGAGTCCAATGTGGCATCCCTGGACTCTTCGAATATTACCTTGCTTCGAAGCTTGTTCAACTGTGCATCTTGAAATTGTTTGGCCTTTATCTCTTTTATGAATGTGGACTTGACCTCGATACTGGCCAATACCCCCACCCCATTCTGAGATACCCAAGTGCATGAACTTAGATTCCAAAGCCAGAAGCTCCCTTGCCAATGGTCATTTGGACACCCCCAAATAAGCCAAACTGCCTATGCTGCTGGTCTTCTGGCTCAATACGTCAGCCATCACATTAGCCTTACCTGGATGGTACTGGATGGTCACATCATAATCCTTCAACAACTCCATCCACCTCATCTATCTCAGATTCAAGTCCTTCTGAGTAAACACGTGTTGCAGACTGCGATGATCAGTGAACACCTCACACTTTACACCATAGAGATAGTGTCTCTAAATTTTGAGTGCAAAAACCACTGATGCCAACTCCAAGTCATGATTCGAATAATTTCTCTCATGAACCTTCAACTTCCTAGAAGCATATGCTATCACATTCATTTCCTGCATTAACACAACACCCATACCCGAATGTGAAGCATCACAATATACAATAAAATCTTTACCTTCAACCGACAAGGATAGAATGGGAGCCATGGTGAGAAGTGTCTTGAGCTTTTGAAAGCTCTCCTCACACTTGTTGGACCACACAAACGGAACCTCTTTCTGAGTTAGCCTTGTCAAGTGAGTAGCGATTGATTTAAAATCTTTGACAAACCTACGGTAGTAACTTGCAAGCCCAACAAAACTCCTCACCTCAGTCACAGAGCTAGGTCGGACCCAATTCTTAACTGTTTCAATCTTCTGGGGGTCTACCATCACCCCCTTTTCTGACACTACATGCCCTAAGAAGGCGACTGAAGTCAACCAAAATTCACACTTGAAGAACTTCGCATAAAGCTTCTGGTGCCTCAATATATCCAAAATAATACGGAGATGTTCAACATGTTCCTCCTTACTCTTGGAGGAGATCAAAATGTCATCAATAAACACAATGACAAAAGAATCCAAATAAGACTTAAACACCCCATTCATCAAACTCATAAATGCTGCCAGTGCATTGGTCAACCCAAACGACATCACTAGGAACTCGTAATGCCCATACCAATTCCGAAAAGCAGTCTTAGAAATGTCCTCGGGAATAATCTTTAACTGATGATACCCTGACATTAAGTTAATTTTTCAAAACACAGATGCACCCTGTAACTGGTCAAAAAGATCATCTATACGGGGTAAAGGGTACTTATTTCAGATGGTAACCTTGTTCAACTATTTGTAGTCTATGCACATCCGCATACTACCATCTTTTTTTTTCACAAACAGTACCAGAGCACCCCAAGGTAAAGCACTAGGATGGATAAAACCCTTATCTAAGAGTTCCTGAAGCTGAGTCTTAAGTTCCCTTAACTCTTCCGGAGCCATGCAATAAGGAGGAATGGAAATTGGGTGAGTGCCCGGCTGTAAGTCAATACAAAAATCAATGTCCCTGTCCGGAGGCATACTAGGCAAATCCACCAGAAACACCTCATGGAACTCTGAAACAACCGAAACTGACTCAATAGATGGGGACTCCACACTATCATCCCAGAGATGACCCAAGAAGGCCAAACACCCTCTCCCCACTAGTTTCCTAGCCCAAATAAATGATATGATCTTAGCTGGCTTAGGCATGTACACACCTTCCCACTCTAGCCTTTCCTTACCTAGAATTTCTAGAGCCACTGTCTTAGTGTTATAATTCAATACCATATGATAAGGAGACAACCAGGTCATGCCCAAAATAACATCGAATTCTACCATATACCCAAGTATGCAACCCCACAAATACCACAGGACAAGTACGATAAACATGAGTCACTACCATGGACTCTCCAACCGGGGTGGAAACATGGATAGAGAAATTAAGGATATTGCAAATCAAATCCAAACCCAAAGAAAATTTCACAAAAACATAAGAGTATGTAGAATCTGGGTCAAAAAGTATAGAAGCCATCCTATCACAGACTAGAATTGTACATGTGATCACTGTGTCTGATGCCTCAGCTTCAAACCTCCTTGGAAAAGCATAATAGTGAGCCTGGTCATCAATCCGAGCAACCTTCCTGGATGGCTACGCTGCACCCCTGCCCGTGTCACCATTACCTTTGTCTCCCCGACTTCCCTGAAAGTTACCTCGCCCACCCTGTGGATGACCTTTAGCATAACCACCTCTACCTGCTGGAACCATAGCCTTAGACAACTGCAGAGTCTGAGTACCCATCTTCCTGTAAGGTTACTCCCTCTTAAAGTGGCCCAGATCACCGCAATGAAAATACCCGCGATCAAGAGTAGGCCTGCTGGTAGATGTGTAAGAAGCTCCCTGGCCTCTAGGAGCTGAAAACTGCTGACTAGCTCCTGGATGACCACCTATGGTAGCTGGCAGAGCTGAATGAATAGGATGGGCATAGTACACTTGCTGATTATGGCCCCTGGAGTATGAAACACTGAAATTTCCATCATTCTGGGACTTCTTGGCTAACACTTTAGCCTGCCCAACCTGCTTGACTCCTTCTAACTTCTTGACATAGTCTATGACCTCATTGAAGCTCTTCCCTGCTGAAATCATGTGCACGAACAACACTTGTAATTTAGTATTCAAACCTTTTACAAACAATTGAATCCTCTCCTCTTCGGTACCCAACAACTGCATAGCAAAATGAGATAAGGTATAAAACTTGTCCTCATAAGTGGAGACTGACATGCTACCATATTCCAGAGCCAGGAACTCATCCTTTTTGCAATCCCTCAAGGTACGGGGCACATACTTCTCCAAGAAGAGAGCATGGAACTCCATCCAAGTTAGCAGAGGAAAAGTCGATGGCCGACATTCCACATGAGACCTCCACCATTGCTTAGCATCACCCTGTACCTAAAAAGTGACGAACTCAACCCTATACTGTTGCACAATGCCCAGCTTGTGCAGCCTATCATAACAGTTCAATATGAACTCATACGCATCTTCCTTCTCAGTGCCTGAAATGTAGAAGGTTTCAGCTTGAGGAACTTAGTTAACATCTAGTGCTTATTCCCTATCATAACCAGATCTAGCATTGGCCCAAAGAAGTCGTCTATGCCCGACGCTATATCCATCCTAGGAGCTATAGTAACCACTGGTTGGGTGCCCAGAGCCTGATCTGGAACACCCACGGGGGTGGCTTCAGCACCAACCAATCCACTAAGAAAGCTCCACACCTGCTGAAATTCTTTGGGCGTGATAGGAAGAAGGCCTGCACCTCCAGCCGGTGTTGGCTCCGCCTGTTCTATGCTCTTCTCAACAACAATCTCAACTTCCTCTTCAACCTAATCCTGAGGTGGGGGAGGGGTGGCCTCTCGTACGCCTACATCTGGTTGAGCTCTACCCCTGGCGGGTGTTGCTCTACCTCGGCCCCTGCCCCTGCCCCTTCCTCTACCTCTGACAGCCGAGCCCGCTGCTGGGAACACTGGTTTTGCTCCATTGTTCCTCGTAATAACCATCTACGGACAGAAGAGTGAAAGAGTTAGATACCAATTTGTATCACCAGATACCAATAGGAATCGAGTTATAGCACGAAGGAAGATAGAAGAGATAGTTTTCCTAAAGTCTTATAGCCTCTCGAAGAAAAGTACAGACGTCTCCGTATCATTCTGTAAGACTCTACTAGACCCATTTTGGTATGACGAGATCAATGAACCTAGGGCTCTAGTACCATCTTTGTCATGACCCAAACCGTTGTGAGTGGTACACACCCGAATCCCCCCCAGATGAGTGGACCAATACTGACCCAACACTTAGCAAAGTCTAACAGCTCAAAACCAGTGTGCATAAAGTAAACTAACATTCACAATCTCAATACTATCATAATAATAATATACAGAAAATCCTCGTTAGAACCTGAAGGTCATCATACCAAAACATCTACCAAGTCTAAAATACGGGGATGCAACCCCAAAAACAAAAGAGAGTTTGAGCCCGAAACAAGTGGGATACGACTAACAGAGGAAACCAAGGTAGTTTGACCAAAATAGCTCACCTTTGATATCTGGAAACGATGGGACTACAGGTCAGGTTACGCGTCAGCCACCAAAAGATTGCATGTACTCATCAAAAGAAACACAAATGCAGAATCAGTACACAACCACCATGTACTGTTAGGATCATCGGCCAGCTCCAAATAGATAATATATTAAAGCTGAGTAAAGTACAAGAAACATGTAAACAAACCAATAGCATAACTAGACTAAAAGTCTCTTCCCTAGCTTATCAACCACATGTAACCAATTAACAACCATTGATGACCTTCAATGACAATAACATATAATCTTACCACATAGTCTGAACCCACCCCGGGATCCCCCTAACAACACCTAAGTGTAAATATGCAACCCCGATCTATACTAAGACCAACCTCACAATTAAATATAATCACCCGACCTCTCATGGACCATATGCAATAATCACAGTTCAATAGCACAACCCGATCTACTCATGGGACCTTCGAATACAATCAATGCAAGAAATCCAACTTGTACCAGGTGTGTTATCCGAGCCAACCATTATGTAACCTTTACCAAGCGTGGTACTCCAGCCAACCGATAAGTAACCCATACTAGGCGTGGTACCTGAGTCAACCAATAAGTAACCCGTACCAGGCGTGGTACCCGAGCCAATCGAATGTCACACAAAAATCCAACAGTCAACAACAATGAACAACAACACACTTGTAAAACTAACAAGTAACAAAACTAGTTCATTTCACAAGACTAATAACCGGACAATTAGACATTCATAAACCATTCCCTAAACATGCAACTCATACCATACTAAGCAGTAGTACATGAAGACATAATGCATATTGGGAAAACAATAACCATTATCTACCTCGAATTATTCAAAAGCTCTACTAAACCGGAGCCTTCCCATTTTCTAAAGTTCTTGCTTTTTCTTGGTCTAAAAACAAACATACAATAACTGTAATCAATTTACTGGCCTAAAATACCCAAATTATACAAAAATCCCAATCCCCAGGCTAAACTATGAACATTCCACCCTTTCCCGGGCTTTCCTACCATTAATTCATCTAACTTTATTATTTTTACGGATACATTTAGAGAATTATGGCTAAGTGATCATAACCCAATAATAATATCAAGACTCAAGAACTTCTATGCCCTAAAATCCCTTTTTTCCCTGGATTCTACCATTCTTAGGTTATTCCAATCCTTGCCCCAAGTCCACAACTATCAATTCTATGATGTATGAATGTTAGTATAAAGTTATAGGAGAAAAACCTTACCTTTGGGATGAAAAATGATGAAAAATAGAGGAAGTTTGCCTTAAATTGCCCTGCCCTTCTCCAAAATGCAGTTGAGGAAAAACTGAATATTTTGGGGAAGTTTCTGTATTAAATCCTGACTCAGTCTGCTATAGTGGTTCATACACCGCTATAGCACCGCTTTCATAGCAGAACCTACCGCTATGGTGGTGCTGACCAAGTTTGACTTCTGCTATAGCGGACAATTATCCACTATAGAGGTCACCGCTACCGCACTGTGACCGCACTCGTCACAGATAGAAACTCGGCATTTCACCTAAAAGGGTCTATTTTATAACACACCTTAGTTCTCCAACGTTTCGAACAACCCCTTCACGTCAACCTCAATACCGGGAGTTCTACTTACCCAAATTCACTTCCAAAAAGTCCTCCGGTTTCCTTTATGTCTTAGCTAACGAAAAAAATAGCTCACTACAAAACACGATATGCAATCCTCACTCAAATTTTCCTAGATAATACCTTACTCAGAATTCTTCTGAGACTAGCCTAGCCCAAAATTTTCAACTCTCAAACCTGAAAGTTTTCCAACTCAAAACTTGGCACTAAGAGTTCACTCGTTACGGTGAACCCGGTCATTATAAAACTGAAGTCCTAAATATTAAGAATTTTTACCTCTTTCAAATATGAAAAAGATTAATATTTATAATTTTAATTAATTTCAAAGCCCTAAATAACCAATCAACTGGTATATAAAGGGGTTTGAAGTGAAAAACTTGTCATTTGAAGATGGATTGAAACCCAACAATTTTTGACGGATCTACATTCTTTTTAGTGTCTTTGGAAGTGATGTGTTTAACCTCTTCAGCATATAATGTCTTGGCAATATATTTAATAATGGATGTCAAAACTACATCAACCAATGACTTGAAACCAAGGACATCGAAAGAGAAGGATGAAAGTATATAACTAAATTTATTTTCAATGTTATGTACTATGAAGACAAATTACATAGAAAAGAAGTTGTAGATCTAGTTCAATTTGAAGTATCCACAAAAATCTAGTATAATGAAAATAATGTTTTTCATACAAAGTTCAAACTAAAGTTATCAAGTTTGATTGAAAACGTATGATGTAAAGTTGTTATGATGGATTCATCTGAATTCAGTATTTATTGACGTGAAGCATAAATTTATGTGTAAAAATTTATTAAAGTAGGTCTGAACCTATAATTTTAAAAACACAATGGATTCAATGCAAAGAACCATAAATATTATTTTGTTAAAAAATCTTAAAGATTGAAGCCGTAGAGTTTAAAATCTAGATTCGCATTGCTCTTTGATTGATACCACAAATTAAAGTCGTACACTAATTAATATTATACTTATATCTTCCTCTTCAAATCTCTTCCTATTATAATAAATAAATAAATTTAGCTTGGCTAAAATAATATCGTATATAAAAAAGTGCATAAACATATTATCCCACTTACTTATTTAGAGTTGTATTCTAGCTAGAGTCCATTTACAATTCAATCTTTAAAATCACAAATGTCCCTTGCAACTTCAAAGCATGCCTACTGTAATGACCCTTCCGGTTATTTACGCATTTTTGTCTTTCTTGTACTATTAGAGCTTGCCTATAGTAGCTCCAAGCCATTTATGGCTTGCTGGGACCGGTAATTTGGTGCTCGGGCTATTTGTTTGGTTTTTTGGATGGTTCCTTGTTTTTGAGCTTTAGACTTTGTAAATCATTGACTTCGATCAACATTCTTGGTAAATGTGCTCAAAATCAAATTCTGATAGTTCTGTTAGCTCCGGAGCATGGACCTTGGTCTAGTAGAACCTTTGATCGGGATTGAGAGCTTTTCAGCTTGAAATTCTCTCTTATTCTGTGTTTTCAAGATAGTTGGGCTTGCTTGGTTGACTTTGGTCAATATTTGAAGAAGACGGCCTCAGATGAAAATTTTGTCAGTGCTATTAGCTCTGGAACATCGAGTTTAGGCTAGAGGGACCATTGGTTCTGGTCTCGAGGCTTTCAGACTTGATTTTGGCCCTTGGGTTTCATTTTAGGAATTGTTGGCCTAGGTTAATTTTGGGCGTGGGTCCCACTTTTTATTAAATCGACCTTCGATGGGATTTTTGTCAATTCTCTTAGATCTGGAATGCTGTTTTTAGTTCAATAGCATAGGTTGTTTGTGTTCGCAGGACCCCGGATGTATTCCCGAGGGTCTATCAGAGTTAAAATCTTGTTGGCTTGGCTATTGGAAGCTGGTTGCTGTCATAGCACCAGCATGCCCTTCGCCTACTCATTGGCATGGCCGCTTACGCATAAGTTAAGCCAGCCGCCCTATTTTGTGCATCGCCTATGCGTTGGGCTGGCCGCCTACGCGCAGGGCATTGACCAGCCACCCCAACTTTGTTCTTTGCCTACGTGTGGTGCTGGCCGCCTATGTGTAGGGAAAGCCAACTACCCCTCCATTTTGTCTTTGCCTAGGTGATTCCTTGGCCGCGTTCGCAAGGGCCAAGGCTGGCAGCTTAAGTTGGCATTTTCTCTCCTTCTCCTTTATTTCTCCAAAACATTCCAACTCGTCCTCCATTGTCAAAGAACCCCAAAACCTCCATACTTCACCATTATTGTTCCCAACTAATTAGAGGGTGTTATTGTGACGATTTTTGCTCATTATTGACTTCTAAAGCAGGTAAGTAACCTCTTTAATTTCTATTTCCTCCATTGATTCTCCTTTTAATTTCATAATTGGTGGGATGTTTTAAATCCCCAATTGTTGTCCATTTCTGCACAGATTTTGAGCATGTGATCCTGGGAATGAAAGGAACACATGGGTGTTTTTTGTTTCTAGTTTTAGGTTATGGGGCCCGCGAGCCCATTTGTGACCCAGATTTCGACCTGGTTATGTTTATAGCATTATGGGTATTGTTGGTCTTATTTTGATGCGTAGATAGTGGTGTTGATTGTGTTTTCCTAAATTGGAGCTTTCCAAAGTAGTTCGAGCTTGAACGAACTCGTCCCCATAGCTAGTCATCGGAAGACATGTAGGTTATGGCTTTCCCTACCTAGACTCTGCGTATATATGTTGTAACTACAATAATTAGTATCCTTGGGTGGGTTTTTATAGGTTGGTACCCCAGACCTTGTCCGTCTCTTCAGTCCGTTTATTTCATACATTGATTGTAGTATTCATGTAGTATTGTATATTACCTTTGTGGTCCTGTGTGTCCTTGTATTGATTCTGGAACATAGATGATGGGTTATTTGGGAATGTCCGTGAGTCCCGGACATCTAGATGTTGCTTTAGGTTGGCTATCTGTACTATAGAACTGATGGTGCCTGTGCAGGGCCGATAGGAATGTTTGTGGGCTAACCTATTGTTTGCAAGCATACCATTCACGCAAATGATTTTTCTGCATGTTTTACTACTGATTTGGCTTCGGGCCTACTTTGAGTGGTTTTCTAAACTTTGCATGGCCCCGAGGGCTCGTTTTTGGTAAAATGATTATAGAAGGGTTTTGGGAATAATTTTCCATGATATCTCTTGGGGTAGAGAGGGTATTTTGATGATCCTATCACTGATTTCACACTAATACTAGGCTCAGCGGGGCTGAGCGCTAGACATGTTTTTACTATGTATTTAGACCCGAATACATGCCGGGCACCCTGTTTAGAGATTTTGAGACTTGATTACTGTTTTAGACCTAGATACATTCTGGGAACCCTTTATAAGGGTTATTGAGATTTGACTACTATTTTAGACCCAGTTTGATTCTACGAACAAACTAAGAGGTCACATTTGTTGAGCTATGTATTAAGGTTCGCAGTTTTAGTATGTGGTCTACGAGTAGACCTCCATGGACCCTGTCATTTTTGGGCCAATGGCTACGGGCCGACACAGTGTGCCAGGAGGAGGGCTATACGGCAGAGTTTAGATATACGGGTGAGCCTTCCATGGGTCCTTCCTTTATTGGGCCTTTGAGGTACCGGAAGGGGGTAACATATGACACTTTTATCATATCTAGGCTCCATCATCATCATGCATATTGTATTCAGATTCTATCCTTGGTTGTTGTGTGTTCAGTGTACGCTCTTATTGTATGGGCGGCCGGAGGGTTTATTTTCACTTGATTGCATTTCTCGATTGTATTGGCGGCCGTTGGGACTGTACGTACATTTTATTACTCCTTTCATCCTATAGAGCTGGTTATGGACTTTGGTACTTTATGGTTTAGTGGTTTCCAGCCTGTTGAGGCTCCGATTGTTGGTAATTTGACTATTGAAGGGCTAGAGGGTCCTATATTTACTGAGGCACTATTTGTGTGTCCTTCTGAGCGGTTGTGGGTTATCAGATGTTATCCTTAGCATATTTCTGAGTAGTGGGTTTCAGTTCTTGTGGCTTAGTTATTCCATCCTAGGGTTGTACTTGTAAAAGTGATTCGTGTATGTTCTTATCTTGGAAGTTAAGTTTGTAGTATGTTTCCACTAATTATTATTACCTGGCATGAGTTTGTTTACTTGCTTTCCTTTTTCCTTTTACTTGAGGTTACCGGGATACCACTATGCTTCTAAACTCTCTCTTTTTATATATACTATTGTTTTAAGGATTCCAAGAACGTTGTTCCCTCTTTCACCTGTATTTCTGTGTTATGTATATCTTCTGTGCTAGCATTGTATGCTTATAACTCTTGGTTGATTATTTTCCGTGCTAGTTCCCATGTGCTTTTCCCTATTGCTTCAGTGACTGCTTTTTTGCTATTTGCTATTTGCTATTTACTATTTTTATATCTTCTATGCGCTCATTCGGCGGATGATGCATACTGGGTAACCGTTGCTTAGCAATTAGTGCTCATACTACACTTTTGCATCTTTCTTGTGTAGATATTAGTTGAGCTTTCACCGCGGATCGCAATGGAGACTCATGCAACTCTTGGATATTCAAGACTAGGGTGAGCGCCTAACAACCAGGGCTTGACCATATCTTATCTTTTGTACTGATACTCTTAATGTATTAGGAGACAGTTGTACTTATTATTTTATTACTTCTAGCACTTGTATTCTATTAGAAGCTTCTGTACTGTTGATACCAAGTCTTAGGGTTTGGTGTAGTTCCTTATGATTATATATTCAGGTTATTTGCTTCTGCATTATCTTTACCTTTATATTCTGCTTCTGCTTATTTCTGCTTATTGTGCGTATTAGATAGGTAGTAGCCCATTACTAACCATTCTAGGCTATGGGAATTGGTTATCCTACTGAGGGGTTGTAAGTGCCATCATGACCTGAGAAATCATGTCGTGATAGCATGGTACCAGAGCTCTAGGTTCACCGGTGTTATGGTACAGAAGCAAGTGTCAAAGTAGAGTCTCGCGGCTCAGTATAATGATGTGCTTATCCTATTTGCGAGAGGCTACAGGGCATTATTAGGAAAAGTTTCATCTTTTTGTCTCCTTATCGTTCATTCCTTGCTCTATTGACTTCTAAACTTTGGTTGTTTCATCTTTCTCAGACGCCTAAGACGAGTTTGATAGTGGGTGATATCGAGGCTTCTGTTCCTATTACTTCGGTGCTTCCGTTAGCACCAGGACTTCAGAGTGAGAGTTTATCGTATTAAATAGGGGGTGTGGGGCCAGCCCAACCTCCGATTAGATTCATAGCTACCCAAGTTCTTCAGGATATCGTGGTTAGGACTCTAAGTCCTCTAGTGGGTGTTTCAGTACCCGGTTCTTTGAGTGGTGCTCCAGTTAGGGTTGAGCTTCAAGTTCTTCAGCAGGGTTGTATGTTGGTGTTGGAGTATGAGGTGAGATTTCATGAGATGGTTAGGCGTACTTCCAGGACTGTGCCTTTAGAGTTTGATAGGGTTCAGAGCTTTGTTGGAGGTTTGATTTCACCGCTCCATTTGGAGACCGAGCATTTGGTTACAGTTAGGATGACCTTCCTTCTGGTAGTGGTTCATGCTTGGGTTATCGAGGGTTTATACCGCGAGGCTTATGGAGGTAGTTCTAAGAAATATCATTGCCAAGATAGTTCCCGAGGTTCTCAGACTCGAGGTAGGGAGTTCTCCACCAGAAATAGGTTATATTGCTTCTTATCTACCCAGCCAGTTTCAGTTACTCCACAGATTTCAAATGGTGATGGTACAAGGCATGTCGAGCAGAGTGGATTTGGTATGGGTAAGGTTCTTCGAGGTTTATTTTTAGGTTGTATAGGTCATGGTGGCCAAGCAGGTTCAGTGAGATCTTCTCGCCCATATGTATCCATTGGGATTTTCTTTCAGTGTGGTGAGTGTGGGTACTTTGCTAGGGATTGTCCCACAATCCCACCTTTCAGTCAGTAGGGTCAGCAGGTGTTATCTCTCAGGGCTCCAGTACCACCGGCTAGAGGTAGAGTACAGGGTAGTAGGGGTGGTCCCTAGGAAGTGAGAGGTAGTGTGCAGGGTTATAGGAGTGGTCCCCAGAATGGTTAGAGGTGGCTTTCAGCCAGGTGGGTCAGGTATCCATCTAGAGTCGATAGGTTCTATGCATCAGGGCAAGGCTTCCTTGGATTGCTATAGTTGTGGAGTGGTTGGTCACTATCTTAGAGATTGTCCCCGGTGCAGGATGGTTGAGCCTTCAGCTTTGACTACCCAGTCCAGAGTTAGATCCCGTTAGTCCGATGCCCCTCTTAGTGGGCCAGAGGTAAAGGTTCCTGATATCGTTGCTCCAGGTAAGGATTTTGTTACCTTTGATTAGTGATAGTACTGCTCGCGTTGCAATTCTATCCTTTATTCCATATATTTGCTTATATGCCTACCTGCTACTTATTTAGTTGTTGGACTACTTGAGTTGTAGTATCTATGTGTGTATTTACTTGGTAGATTATTCTTTAGTAGTGGATGGGGTGAGTTATCCTTGAGAGGTGTTTACCCAGAGTTGTGGCTCGTGGGTAGGTCTTGTTAGTCTCTTTTCTGGTTGGATTTGTTTCCAGCTCTTTGGGGTTCTATACTGGTGTTGAGTCTTCCTTTTCTAATAGTCCTAGATGGTTATTTCCTAGGCTATTATCGAGCCCTTACTAGAAGTCCTTGTGTTGGTTTGGTGTTACCGGTGGTTGTGTCTTTGTTTGAGCTCATGTCTTAAGTTGAGAGGTGTTGGTTATGCTAGTGAGCATATTTTGGTTTCCTATCCTCAGGTGATTAGAGTTGACCTCTTTGTTGTTTGTTTCAGGAGGTTGGCAGGTATGTGGGTTATTTCCATAGTTTCATTCCGTTCTTATCTGGTTGGGTTGTCTTATTATTTTTCCCCGGTTCCAGTTAGAATGAATTTTGATTGTAGTACTCTGGTTGATTTTTTGATTTTGATATTGTGGTTGAGTTTCGACTAGGGAATTTTTGGCTAAGTGTTGACCGTAGCCTCGTGGTTGAGTTGTATTCGTAGCATTTTGGGTGAGTTGGGTATCCAGCCCATTCTTCTCTTGCCTTATTAAGTTTTGACAATAAAGATGTGAGAGCTAAGGTAATGGCTCCAGATTTCATTAAGAAGAGATTGTAGAGTTCAGTATATGCTAAGGAAGGGTTCTTTTAGTTGAAAGAGGAGAGAGGTGACTCCTTGTTCATGCTTATGTGTTTTAGTAGCTATCTGAGGTGATGACTGGGAGTTGCTCTGGCTTGTGTGTGGGTGTCTTGCTTGGACCAAATTCAGTCTGTTGTGGCTTCCTGGTTATATTCTTTGGGAAGACCCAAGTTTAAATAGCATCTACGAATTGGATGACTTGTATATTCAGAGTCTAGTAGGATCCGGTACCTGAGCATTCTTTGGTAGCATATGGGTTCAATAGAGGCATCGATTGGCAATTGGAGTTGGAGTTCAGAAATTGTGGGCTAGAAAGTTATATCAGAGTGTTCGTGGAAATTTCTCTTTGGTTGTAGCATCCTTGTGCCGGAAGGCAGTGGGTACGGGCAACTTAGCTTTTCTATTTCTATCTTGGAGTGGTAGTTGGTCTTTTACGTCCAGTCCTTAGCTAACCATCGGATTAGGCTGGATATTCCAGACCTCAATGGTGTTCTTGGCAAGAATGAGGTCCATTCAACCTTAGTTGGACAGATTCAACGATGTAAGCTCAGAAATCAGCGGTGGTGTGTTGTACTTGATCAGGTTGTGCAGATTAAGACTAGCGAAGCTATTTTGGGTTCTAATGGTACTTTAAGACTAATGATCGCCTTTGTTTGCCGAGAGATTTGAAAGTTTGTTTAGTTGACCTTTCAAGGGTTGTCTTTTATGTGGGGTTCCAGTGTTGGTTAGACTCAGCCAGTACGGACTAGAAGTTCGATATGTTATATACTTCAGAGTTGGTGGTTTATGTGCTGATGCAGTAGAGTGTTTGACTCAAGCCAAAGAGGTGAGTTAATGGGTTATGTAACATTCTATAGCTAGATGGCGACCTTGGATTCCAGGCACCCTTTCCTTTGCTTGTGGGGTGTCTTGACTTGGTATTCGTGGTATGGTGGACTTCTTCCTGAGTTGAGATTTGTAAGTCAATTTCAAATCTGAATGGTGTTCAAGTATTGGGAGTAGCAGCGATACTTCTAAGAGTTTGGAGCTTAGTGATGGTTATGGACTTCGTGGTAGGCTTACCACACTCCTTGCAGGGTATTTGTTTTGGTTTGGGTCTGTTGGGCAGGTTGCCCTGGTTCATTCACTTTTTAATTCAGACCTAGCATGGTTCAGCGAGGTTGGGTTTGTTCTACAATTTGGAAATTTCTCCGTTGACACAGGGTGGTTGTACATGCCTTTCCTAACCCAGGTGTGAAAACTTCAGTCGGGTTCAGATGGGTTGTTCAGTTGGGTTTAGCTAGCGAGTTTTGATGTAGCAAAAGTGTTCATTCATTGGTGGATGTTTAGTCAGGACAGGTAACTCCAGTTTTCGAGGATATGCTACGGGTTGTTATCTTGGATGGCAAAGGCTTGTAGACTATAACTTGACTTGGAAAGAGTTTGAGTAAAAAGGGTTGACTTCGTTCGTGGTTGAGTATAAGCGGGAACTATGGATCTCCGGTGTGTCAGTTGATATTTCAAGGGTGGCTCGAGTGTTCGACTTATTTAAAGTTTCATGATTGTGGTGCAAAAGGATTTGGGTCAGAATAAAGGGTTTTGTGGATCTGGGTTCATGAGTTATAGTTTTGGGTTGATGGCTTCCTTGGTAGACCTGGTTTTGGTTTTGAGGACTCGAGTTCTGTGTGATTAGTTTGCATTGGTTCTTTGGTTTCAATGTTGCGTTGGTGCTTTTCGGTTGAAATTCTCGAGGTTCAGTTTGGGTTGGGAGATCCTTGGAGTTTTGGAGTTAAAAGTTTGGAGTCTATCTTGGCTAGTAAGAAGTTTAGGCTTGGTTGCTCTCATTGGTTCTATTCTGTCGGGTGTCGTCCAGTCATGGGGGCTACTCGGGTTATCCGAAAGAGTAGTGCGAGCTTTGTATCCACTATTCTTAAATCTCTAGTGTTTCCTTCTTTCCTGACTTTTGAGGACACAAGTCTTTTTAGTAGTGGATGATGCAATAACCCTTCATGTTATTTATGCATTTTTGCCTTTCTTGTACTGTTAGAGCTTGCCTATAGCAGCCCCAAGTCATTTATGGCTTGCTGGGACTGGTAGTTCTGTGCCCGAGCCATTTGTTTGGTCTTTTAGGCCATTCTTTGTTTTAGAGCTTTAGACTTTGGAAATTGTTGACTTTGGTCAACATTCTTGGTAAACATGCTGAAAATTGAATTCCGACAGATCCGTTAGCTTCGGAGCGTAGACTTTGGTCTAGTAGGACCTTTGGTCGGGATCCGAGAGCTTTTCAGCTTAAAATTCTCTCTCGTTCTTTGTTTTCAAGCCTGTTAGGCTTGCTTGGTTGACTTTTATCAACATTTGGAGAATACGACCTCGGATGGAAATTTCTTCAGCACTGTTAGCTCCGGAATGTCGAGTTTAGGCTAGAGGAACCATTGGTTCGGGTCCCGAGGCTTCCGGACTTGATTCAGCCCTTGGGTTCCATTTTAGGAATTGTTGGCCTAAAGGTTGATTTTGGGCGTGGGGTCCACTTTTCATTAAATCGACCTCTGATTGGATTTTCGTCAATTCTATTGGATTCGGAGCACCATTTCTAGTTGAATAGCTCAGGTCATTGTGTTCGCGGGACCCCAAATGCTTTCCCGAGGGTCCATCGGAGTTAAAATCTTATTGTCTTGGCTGTTGGCAGCTGGTTGCTGTCATAGCACCAGCATGCCCTTCGCCTACGCGTTGGCATGGCCCCCTACGCGTAAGGCAAGCCAGCCGCCACATTTTGTTCTTCGCCTACGCGTTGGGCT
Organism: Jaltomata sinuosa; assembly: GCA_003996215.1. Taxonomy (NCBI): domain Eukaryota; kingdom Viridiplantae; phylum Streptophyta; class Magnoliopsida; order Solanales; family Solanaceae; genus Jaltomata; species Jaltomata sinuosa. Next base: position 218,832 of record QJPP01001174.1, on the reverse strand, counting down.
AGCCGCCTACGCGCAGGGCAATGACCAGCCGCCCCAACTTTGTGCTTCACCTACGCTTGGTGCTGGCCACCTACGCATAGGGCAAGCCAGCTGCCCCTCTGTTTTGCCTTCACCTAGGTGACGCCTTGGCCGCATTCGCATAGGACAAGGCTGGCAGCTTAAGTTGGCATTTTCTCTCCTTCTCCTTCATTTCCCCAAAACATTTCAACTCGTCCTCCATTGTCAAAGAACCCCAAAACCTCCATAATTCACCATTATTGTTCCCAACTAATTGGAGGGTGTTATTGTGACGATACTTGCTCGTTAATTGACTTCTAAAGCGGGTAAGTAACCTCTTTAATTTCCATTTCCTCCATTGATTCTCCTTTTAATTTCATAATTGGTGGGTTGTGTTGAAGCCCCAATTGTTGTCTATTTTTGCTCAAATTTTGAGCATGTGCTCCTGGGATTGTAAGGAACACATGGGTGTTTTTTATTTTTCTGGTTTTAGGTTATGGGGCCCGCATGCTCATTTATGACTCGGATTTTAACCTGGTTATGTTTATAGTATTATGGGTATTGTTGGTATCATTTTGATGCCTAGATTGTTATGTTGATAGCGTTTTCATAAATTAGAGTTTCCCGAAGCAGTTCGAGATTGGACGATGCCATCCTCGCAGCTAGTCGTCGGACGACAAGTAGGTTATGGCTTTCCCTACCTAGACTCTGTGTATATAGGCTATAACTACATTAATTAATATCCTTGGGTAGGTTATTATAGGTTGGTACCCCAGACCTTGTCCATCTCTTTAGTCCGTTAATTTTATACGTTGATTGTAGTATTCGTGTAGTATTGTATATTACCCTTGTGGTCCTGTGTGGCCTTGTATTGACTCTGAAACATAGATGGTGGGTTATTTTGAAATTTCCGTGAGTCCTAGACATCTAGATGTTGCTTTAGGTTGGCTATCTGTGTTGTAAAACTGATGGTACCTGTGCAGGACTGATAGGAATGTTTGTGAGCCATTGGGCTAACCTATTGTTTGCGAGCATACCATTCATGCAAATGATTTTTCTGCATATTTTACTGTTGATTTGACTTTGGGCCTACTTTGAGCGGTTTTCTAAACATTGCATGGCCCTGAGGGCCCATTTTTGATAAAATAATTATAGAAGGGTTTTGGAACTGATTTTTCATGACACCTCTTGGGGTAGAGAGGGTATTTCGATGATCCTATCACTAATTTCACACTTATACTAGGCTCAGCGAGGCCGGGTGATAGACATGTTTTTACTATGTATTTAGACCCGGATACGTGTCGGGCACCCTGTTTAGGGATTTTGAGACTTGATTACTGTTTTAGACCTGGGTACGCTCCGGGCACCCTTTATAAGGGTTATTGAGATTTGACTATTATTTTAGACCCGGTTCGATTTCGGGCATGTACTAAGAAGTCCTATTTGTTGAGCTATGTATTGAGGTTTGTGGTTTTAGTATACGGTCTACGAGTAGACCTCCATGGACCCTGTCATTCCTGGGCCAATGGTTACGGGCTGACACAGTGTGCCAGGAGGAGGGGTATACGGCGGAGTTGAGGTATACAGGTGAGCCTTCCATGGGTCCTGCCTCTATTGGGCCTTCGAGGTACCAGAAGGGGTAACAAATGACACTTTTATCACATCTAGGCTCCATCATCATCATGCATATTGTATTCAGATTCCACCCTTATTTGTTGTGTGTTTGGTGTACGCTCCGGTTGTATGGGCGGCCGGAGGGTTTATTTTCACTTGATTGCATTCCTCGGTAGTATGGGCGGCCGTTGGGACTGTAGGTAGATTTTATTACTCCTTTCATCCTATAGAGCTAGTTAAGGCATTCGGTACTTGATTGTTTAGTGGTTTCCATCCTTTTGAGGCTCTGATTATTGGTAATTTGACTATTGAGGGGCTAGCGGGTCCTATATTTATTGAGGCACTGTTTGTGTGTCCTTCTGAGCGGTTGTGGGTTATCGGATGTTATCCTTAGCATGTTTTTGAGTAGTGGGTTTCAGTTTTTGTGGCTTAGTTATTCCATCCTAGGGTTGTACTTGTAAAAGTAATTCGTGAATGTTCTTATCTTGGAAGTTGAGTTTGTAGTATGTTTCCGCTAATTATTATTGCTTGGAATGAGTTTGTTTACTTGCTTTCCTTCTTTTTCTTTTACTTGAGGTTACTGGTATACCACCATGCTTCATAACTCTCTCTTTTTATATATACTATTGTTGCAAGGATTCCAGGTGCGTTCTTCCCTCTTTCACTTGTGTTTCTGTGTTATGTATATCTTCCGTGCTAGCATTATATGCTTATAACTCTTGGTTGAATATTCTCCATTCTAGTTCCCATGTGCTTTTCCCTATTGCCTCAGTGAGTGCTTTCTTGCTATCTACTATTTACTGTTTTTATATTTTATATGTGCTCAGTCAGCCGATGATGCCTACTAGGTACCCGTTGCTTAGCAATTGGTGCTCATACTACACTTCTGCATCTTTCTGGTGCAGATATTAGTTGATATTTTACCGTGGATCGCGTTGGAGACTCGTGCAACTCTTGGATATTCGAGACTAGGGTGAACATCTGACGACCGGGGCTTGACCACATCTCATCTTTTGTACTGATACTCTTCATGTATTCGGAGACAATTGTACTTATCAGTTTGTTACTTCTAGCACTTGTATTATATTAGAAGCTTATGTACTGTCGATACCAAGTCTTGGGGTTTGGTGTAGTTCCTTATGATTATATATTCAGGTTCTTTGCTTTCGCGTTGTCGTTATCTTTATATTCTGCTTCCGCTTATTTCTGCTTATTGTGCGTATTAGATAGGTAGTAGGCCATTACTAACCGTTCCGGGCTATGAGAATTGTTTCACCTACTGGGAGGTTGTAGGTGTCATCATAAACTGAGGAATCGGGTCGTGACACCTACATACATATAAAGATTGTCAACTTAATAACCAATAAAGAACGAAGTTATCAACCAACTCACATATAATTAAGATCTACAGTAAAATCAATCAGTTTTGTAATTGCATATTAAAATAAGAAGATAAACACCAAATTGGTTCCATCAGGTGATACATGGGGATAAACAATCTTCCATTTATTATATCAAATTAAACAGATCTCAAAGTATCATAAATTATCTATCCTCCCATTCTCTGTGAGTACGACTTTTTCCTTTTCTCTGAAAAAAAATCATAGAAAGTCAATTTTTTTTATTATTAAATTTGAACTACTTACACATGTATCAAATTGCTTACTATCGACGTCAATCCCAGTAACTTCAGTGATTGATTTTTAGAGCTCATCTACCTATCAATCACATATATTAGTATTAAGGTTAATATTTATGAAAAAAACTGAAAAATCAATCAAAATTCAATGCATGCAATGAGCACAGTTAGCAAACCACTCTAATCGAACATTAAAACAACAAAAAGTTAAAAACCAAAACCAACGGAAAATATTAAAACCATTAGAAAAAAGGAATACATCAAAAGAGGAAAAACACGGAGAAACCGAGGATAAAATCTTTTATTTATAGGAGGAAATTTGCATTCCAAAGTTAGGATTCCTAATTTTTTTCCAAAAAAATATATAAAATAGATATTCATTATAATACAAATATATTTATAACAGTTAATTATTATTTTTCTATAAATATGCCATATTATAAACTCAAAAAAAATACGCAATATTAGTTGGTAAATCACTTCGCTATCTTTGACATTAAAGTAGTTTTAGGCCAGGTGTTAATGTACCTCCTTTTTGTTTTGTCGCCATATTTACCTAACTACTACTTATTTTCGTTATTAACCTTTTAGAGTATGCTACGTTCTTTATTCTATAATTATTTGAACTTATATATTTACACAGTACTAATTTGAGTAAAATAGTAAAGCATTGACCTCGACTAGTACTGTCCAACTCCCTAGTGCATGACGATTTGAGTAAATTAATTTCAAGAAAAACTTTCCTTAATTATTTTTCTAATTTCTTACCATTAAATTTTTCTAAATTATATTTTTAAGTGTTTTCCTAACAAGAGGATCTTACCATATATTTTAGGACTTTTTAATTATTGATTCTTTTAATACCTCTGACCATGTATTATAGATAAAAAAAAAAGTAAAAAGATAATTTTGTCTAAAGTAGAGATTTTTAATGAAGGGCAAAAAGTTCAAATTTCATTATAAGGTCCTTCACATTTTTAATATAATTAGTTTAGTATACATGTTATTGCATGTGTTTCTTACGTCAATCAATAAAACTATTTACTATGAAAAGAATAAAATTATTAAAAAGTGACAATTATATGTTAATGTCTGTATTCATTATCGGTTTGACATCGACGAAAGGAAAGAGCAAGATAGTGGTTAATTAACATCCAAAGATGATCAACATTTAATTAATATTTTATAATAAATCACTTAGCACATAAAATAATAATAAAACTACATACATTAATTCATGTTGTTGTTCTAGACTGCATCTTTGACTTGCTAAAGATCTCTTTAACAATATAATTTGTATTTCCTTTGTTCCTGCAAATTTCAATTTAGTTATAATATGATTAATTGCAAATAACAATATTTGATACCTTCATTCATCAGAAGAATCTAATTAATTAGGTACTCGTCACTTTAAATATCCTAAAACACATGATTTATATATACTAAATAGATATATCAAATAGGTTGGTCTCAAACATCAGATTAAATTTGAATTGACTAACAAACTATACTCAAACATACATCTTACAAATTATATACGTGTTTCTACTAATAAAAAAGATACAGAATATAAAAGTATTTAATGAATATTATGATTGGATAGACATATATAATTGAACACGCTGTAGAATTTTTAAGAATATAAAAGAAGTTAAAGACAAAACAATATTATTACCAACCTTAGAATCTTTGAGCAAATTAAATTAATGACTTTGACAATAGTATCTTTCTTCTTGCTCATCAACACCTAGAAGAACATAATAATAGTTAGTTTCCTCTAGATCTTGCATAGTCTATGCATAAATATGACGGCTCATTGTGACATCAATAACTTATTTGTTTAGCATTAAGACTTTTATGAAAACCTTAGCGAAGAAATAATAAACTAAATATGCGTTGCCTCTATCTTTAAGAGGGAGATTTTAGGATTCTGTATATAATATATTCACGTATAGGAATAAAACTTCCCTTATATTGGCTTGTCATGTATTTAGGAGTCTTCACATATAAAACTTCTCATATATTTATTATTGTAATTAATATTTTATATTATACATATAATGTAATAAAAATTGAGAAAAAAGTGAAATTACAATTTCTTCTACTGAAGGGCCTTTTAATAAAGAACAAAAAGTTCAAATCATATTATAAGATCCTTCACACTTTTAATATGGTACTAGTTTAGTGTACGTGCGTTGCACGTGTGTATCACAATAATATAAAAAATTACATACAAAAAGACAATAGAGTATATAATATTGCAATTGAGGCCGGTGAAGCTCTTCACCACTCACGTATTTAAATCATTATCTAATATGATTAGTGTACGTGTGTTGCATTATGTATTACGTTAATCAATAAAAATATATGTGAAACAAACATATCTTTGAAAAATAAAAGTCAACATTAAAATAAATATAAATTTTAATATCTTTACAAAAATAAAATAATACAATAATTGAGATATCAGAACAATACAATTAAATCTAATCTTCACAAAAAAAATTCAAAACCCGACAAAACATTCATTTACCACCAGTGTTAAGCAACAAAAAAAAATCTAGTAACAGAGTAAAACCTACAAAAAAATAATGCAATAATCGAGATATCAAAACAATACAATTACAATTAAACTAACCTTCACGAAAAATCCTCAAAACCCGACTAAATATTCATCTACAACCTGTATTAAGCAACAAAAAATAATAATCTAGTAACCGAATAAAAACTACAATAAAATAATACGATAATCGAGATATCAGAACAATACAATTAAACCTAACCTTCATGAAAAATCCTCATAACCCGATCAAGCACATCTACCACCTGTATTAAGCAGAAAAACAACATCTGGTAACAAAATAAAAACTACAACAAAATAATACGATAATTCAGATATCAAAACAATACGGTTAAACCTAATCTCTACACAAAAATTCCTCAAAGTCTGACCAAACATTCATCTATCACCTATATTAAGTGGAGAAAATAACAGTAAGAAGAACAACAACATTATAAGGTCCTTCACACTTTATATATATATATATATATATATATAATTTTTTCTCCTAGAACAGTTTTTGAAAGAATAGTCGTCGTAAACCTAAATAAAATGAGACATTAATAAAAATAATATTAATTGATTAGTTAAAAGAAATTCTAATCCTAAACCTAAACTCCTAAAGTTATGCTTAAATCTAAATACTAATAACATAATCGTATAAATAACAAATTTAACTAAATAAAGAGAGACAATTAATATAAATAATATTAATTAATTTATCAAAAGGAATCCTAAACCTAAACTGATGTTTAAAGCTAAAAAACATAGTCGTATAAATATATATTTAATGAATTCTATAAATTTAGACTTCTTGTTATATATTAATAATAATAATTGAAGAAAAATAGTAAAAAGACGATTTTGTCTAAAGGAAAGACTTTTAATGAAGGGCAAAAAATTCAAATCACATTATATATTAAAGGGGGTGTAAGCAATATTAAAGGGGGTGTAAGCAATAGTTGTAAATTCCTACTCGGTACTCCGTCCTCCTTAGTCTATAGCCATGTTTGTATTATGTAAATATTATTATCTAAGTATTCTCCCTTTTCTTTTTTTTTTTTTTTTTTCCTTAAATTTATTATTTTACCCTGTTCATCTCTCCTTCTTAGCCTATGTTCTTATCAGCGGTTTCTTTAACCCCACCCCGGGAGACACAGGTCCTTCGGTACTCTTGACCATGGCGGACATCAATCCCTAGGACTTTACAGGTTAATCCATGGGCGCTGAATAAGAAGCTAAGAGTTTAACCATATACTAAGAATAAAACAATAAATCTATTTTAACAATATTAACATCACATAAATATTTTAACATTAAAATTAACATTAAAAACATAAATATTACATAACTGGGAGAGATACATAGACAATAATATTTTACAATAAAATACTTACATGTCTGTAGATGGAGAGAGGTTTCCCTTTCGGGAGTCCCCGGAAACCTAGTCACTCTCTCTTTCTTATTCTCACTCTTATTTTTATACAAAGCTTACTCAATATCTAAAACTGAAGATTAAAATATGAACTGACTATCTTATTCTCTCAAGCGATTTTTCTCTTGCTCTCTTCTCTCTATCTTTTGTTCTGCCTTACTCTCTTCTGAAAGAGGGTATTTATAGATTTTTTTGGAGGAGCGGATTTGGTGGAGCGGATTTCAAATTTAGATTTCAATTTAGTTGAAGAATCTTTAGCTTTGCCGGGTGCGCTATGGGCCCCATCGTCACATGCTTGATTGATTCTTTTCCTTTCTTGACATCTTATTTTAGTGCTCCTTTGCATCATTGCTTACGTCTTTGTTTTTGTCTTCTTGCGGTACTGTTTATCTGCGTCACTGCTTACGTATCTGTCTTGGTGTCTTTACAGGCACTGTTTTCTCCTTATGTGTTTAGATTGTGTTCAGCTATTGTATCGAAACTCATGCCTGAGTCTTCGTCTTCATTAGGGTCTTGCGCAAACTGGTCCATTGTAGGATCCATAGTGGGGTCATAGCTACTGCTTTCTGATTTCGGCGATTCCGGTCTTGGGTTTTCAAGAATCACTTCTTTAGTCTTTCTTCTAGGAATTTTTTCAATGTATTGTTGAGAATCTCTTCTATTTTTTTACCTTTCTTTTTTCTTAGATTTATTCCTCGCCTTCTTGTTTCATTTTTTGTCTCAGTTTTTGTCGAGGAAGTTTCGGCTATGTTAAAGCTGTCTGGTAGTATTCTTACACTTTTTGGAAAAGTGTCAGCCATTAACGGATTTGATTTGTCTTTACCAGTTACCGTTTGAACTGGACTAGCTATACCGATATCTGGTATAGTAGATCTTTCTGCATTCATTGGGGAATGTACACCCGTCTTATCCATTTTTTGAGATGGAGAACTTTTTGGTATGTTTGAAGTAGAAAATAACTGTGGTGGGGTATGTATGGGAGACTGAGTCTGACTGATCTCAAAATGAAGTATCTTAATTCTTTCTTGTAGTATTCTAATATGTTCTAACATTTTGTCTTTCTCTTGTCTTAATTCTTCGTTTCTGCCATTTACCCTTTTGAAGGCGTCTGTCATTGCTGCACAATGGTCACAAAAAATAATTTTGTCTGTGTCTTTATTGATTTTATATTGTGGGGTATTATTAGCCTGTCTAAGGGAGGGGGTGATAAAAACGTTTGGTCCTAAACTCCCTCTAGCGAAGTCTAAAGCTTCATTTAAATCATTAAATCCTTTGAATAAAGGTGTCTGAAAATTTTTTATATTGTCTACTACTTCGATCCAAGTTTGAAAAACACCGGGCTTTTTTCCCTGTATTACCGTATAGAATTTAAACTTTTTGTCTTGGTTCTTTTCTGTGAAATATGAACATAAAGCATTTAAAACGGAAATAAAGTATCCATGGTCTTTGGGGGTCTTCCCGAAGGCTATCCAAAGGTTATCTATTAGACACCTCTGGGGTTTGTCTATGCTCGTTCCTCCTTGTACCCTGAAATTCAAATTGCATTCTGGATAACAAATTAGATTCTGTTTACCAAAATAGAGTCTTTCTAACTTTTGTGTATCCATTCGAGTCTGGGCTTTGAACTGAGTAGTTCTTAGCAAAGTCTGTAAATAATTGTCTATGGAAGGGGAAGCTTCCTCCTTTCCTTTGTTTTTTCCTGCATGCATACTAGAAAATTTTCACAAGTTAGTTATTTTATCATGAGTCTACTTAATTGATCTGCTAGATTATTCTCTTTTCCTTTAATGTGTTCTAGTAGTATACTGTATACCGAAGTGGCGTCTAAAAAATTTAGCCATCTTCTTTTACTACTTGCTTTCTCGTTTATTTTCTGATAAAATTTTACTATTGCCTCGCAGTCGGTTCTTACTAAAATTTCTAGTTTATTCAAAATGTATATTCTAAAGGTATTCAGACCGTAAATTACTGCTAGTATTTCTGCGTCTATACTACTCATGTTACCTCTCTCTTTGTACTTACCGCTTTGGTAGGCACAAATTCTTTCTTCCTTTTTACTGCTGTATTTGTTTTTTCGAGTTTTTAGAACAGCTCCCCATCCTTCAAAACTCCCATCTGTTTCAACTATCAAGTAGTCTGTTTCTAGAGGCATCGCTAAGTCTGGAATATTTTTTACCATATGTTTTAATGTTTGAACTAATTTTACGTCTTCTGTATTGAAGGTCTTTTGGCCAGTGGATCCCGTTTTGGAGTATAGTGGTCCTGCTACTTTCCCCAAGTCTTTTATGAAATTTCTAGCATAGTTTAGTATTCCTAAGAATTTTTGTAATTCTTTGGTGTTGTCTAATTTGTCTGGCATGTCTAGTATTTTCTTCGCGATATGAGGCTGTAACTTTATTTTTCCATCTCCTATTGTTATTCCTAAAAAATTAATTTGTGTCTTACATAATTCCATCTTCTTTTTGCTTATGATTATTCCATGGTCTATTAGTAGTCTAAAAATAATCTGTAAATGTCCTAGATGTTCTTTCATATTATTACTGAAAACTAGGATATCATCTACATATACAAGTACAAATTTTCTAAACTCTCTAAAAATATTATCCATTTTCCTCTGGAAAATAGGAGGTGCAGTCTTTAGTCCGAATGGCATTACTAACCATTCGAAGTGTCCCTCGGGACAAGTAAATGCAGTCCAGTCTATGCTGTCTTCATGCATTTTTACTTGCCAGTATCCGGACTTGCAGTCTAGTTTGCTAAAACAAGTTCTTCCTTGTATTCTATTGATTAGTTCAGTTTTGTCTGGTAATTTGTATCCGTCCATTCTAGTATTGTCATTTAACCTTTTGTAATTTATTACCATTCTTGCTTTTTCTCTTACTATTTCCGCATGGTTTCTTACCATAAAGGCTGCTGATCTGTGTTTTGACCTAGATCTCCTTATTACTCCTAATTCTAATAGTTCTTTAATCTGTGTTTCAAAATCTGTTAAATCTTGATTTGTAGCTTCTATTGAGGCTGTTTTTAATATATACTCTGGATTGATTATGTCTAATTTGCAGGTTATCTTATTGGACTCCCAATGTTTCAGGGGTTTTTCTCCAATTATTTCTAGTTCGTCCAGAATTTGTATTATTTTTTCTAGGTCTTTCTGATCGTTAATTATTCCTATTTGTTTTATTCCTTTCTTGAAATTGTAAAGTTCAGTATTTATTTCTATTAATGAATAGTCTTTTTCTATTTCTTCCATATCTATTATTTCATTTATTTCTTCTTGGATGTTTATTGTTTCACAATGATCGCATTGACAGTCTTTTCCTTTTTCGCATTTTGTTGGTAACTCTTCTTTTTCTGTTTCTCTCTTAATGCTTCGGATCCTTGTGGGTATATGTGTGGTGGTTACGGATGTCTGAGTGATGTTTTTAGATAAAATTATTCCGTCTCTAGTTAGAAGACAACTTCCGTTGTTTTGTAATAGAAAGTCTAATCCTAGTACAAAATCTACTCTAATATTTAAGTCTCTTGTCCATATTTTATCTAGCTTGTAGGATGGCTTGTAAAATTATCACAAGTATTTTTAAAGCTAATCGTTGCTTTCCCCACATAGTGTGAGTATGTATTGTATGATCCATCCATTTGCATTGACACTTGTGTCTCTGGTAAATTTTTGATTAGTTCTATTGGTATTATTCTTTCGTTTATAATACTTCTGGTACATCCTGAGTCAACCAGGGCTAGTGTCTCTATTTCGTAGTCCTGTATTTTTATCCTTGCTAGTATTTTAATGGTGCTCATTTTTTTGTCTTCATTACATATTAAACCTTCAAAGTCTTTGTTTCTTTGATTTGTATTCATCAGTTCTTCCTCCATGATCTTTTCTTTACCTTTTTCTAGCTTTCCCAGTCTATGTTCTATTTCTTCAATTTTGTCTTCTAGGTTTGAAATTTTTATTTCTGTTAGTGATCTAATCGGTTCTTTAATATTTATTTGTTCTTTTAGTATTCTTGTTTCTAGAGTTTTTTCTATGCAATTAATACATCCTATGATGTAGCAATTTTTACATTTTAGTCTTTTATCTTTACTTGGATACCAATGACATACGTAACATTGGTTACTATCCAATCCTTTTCCTTTTTCAAAAATATGATCGCATTCTATAGCGAGATTGACTAGGTTGTGGTTATCTAATTCTCCTAGGTCTAATTTTTCTAATCCTATCTCATTTATCAACTCTTCTCCTTCTAAGTCTGAAGAATTCTGTTTTTGTTCTTCATTTGTATTTATACTAACTACTGAATATATACTTTCACTGTCTGACATGTATTCATCTACATTTATTAGTGTTTCATTAAATTCTTCTATTAATTGTGCATTTCTTGTTCTACTATTATTTCTTTTAGGACACGTATTGGCTAAGTGATCTATGCTTCCACACGTAAAGCATTCTAGTCTATTTTTATAATTTCTTTTTCCATCAAATTTTCTTATATGTCTATTTTTATCTAGGTATGGCTTTTTGGCTATGGATTTTCTTAAATAATATTTCTTTGGATAATAAGAAGTTTTCTTATATTTCTTATATCTTTTCTGTTGTGGGTCTTTATCGTAACTTTGTGTAGTGTATATACTCTTACAAAAACTTGTCTCACTTTGTTTTAATTGCTTTTGTATTTGTATGTTAGTGCATTTTTCTTGTAATATATTCATTATATGCTGTGTTCTATGACCTATGGTCCATCTAATTTCTGGGTTTTGTAACACTCCTTCTTTTTTGTTCCATCTTTCTTCTATCTCCCTGCCTAAGGCTCCGGGTAGTTTATTAAATAGTTTCTTACCTAAGGTTTGGTCAAAGGTATTTCCACTAATGGTACAATAATAAAAATATTCATTTAAAAATTCTTTTATCTGGAACCAACTACTTATACTTAATTGTTCTAATTTTATTAGCGCGTTTCTTTGTAGTGTTATTAATCCGCTATTCGGGTCTTCTCCTGTTATTAAACAGTGTATTTTATTCGCAAAATTGTATGGGTTTGCTCCCATGTCTACCAACCCTTGGAATTCTTCTGGGAATTCTAACTTATAAGCTTCCCAAAGTCCTTTTGCAGATTCTCCTAAAAAGGTTTCCATGTATCTATACATGGTTTCTGCATCCACCTCTTGGTTAGATTGTATGTAGTCTGCTACTATTATTCCTTTCCATACGTCTATTACCGAATTCCACAGTTGTGGATCGTGTGCTGCTATATTTAGTATTTTGTGTAAACAACATAAAACACAGTAGTTTGGTCCCTAATTACGTTTTATCCCACTATTTTAAAATATTACATTTTCCCCGGGAGTTTAAAAAAGGGAAGGCATGTATCCTTTGTATTTTCGTGTATCCTGGATGCATATAACATCTTCATTAATGGTAAATCTATTTTTATTATGGCGCTTTAAAAGGAAATAAAATATTTACAATTAATGAGGAGTAAATCATTAATTGTAAATCTATTACTATTAGGGCGCTTTAAAAGGAAATAACAGATTTACAATTAATGAGGAGAATCTGCAGTATCCTCATCTCCACAAACAACTGGAGAATTCAAATTTCAATTTAAAATTACTTGGATACACATCAAACTAGCAAGTAACTCCATTATACAGGATACATGTAATAATAGATCTCAAATATCTAAGGATACACATTTAAACAGCAAACAACAATAGGTATACTTGGATACACTGTTAACACTGTATCCAAGATTATAAGCTTGGATACATTATAACAGTGTTAAGGATACTTCCCAATATCTAAGGATACCCATCTAAACAGCAAATAGATATAGGTATACTTGGATACATGTTAATATTGGATACAAGTTTGTAAGCTTGGATACATTGTAACAGTGTTAAGGATACATGTTACCAACATCTCAAATAGCAGGTTGCAGTAGTATTGGGATACATGTTAACATGAATTAATCCTGGATACATGTAACACAAGATTTGCTTACAATGTTATCCCTGGATACGTATTGCTTTGTTTTGATTTGAAACTTTAAATTTACAAAAGTTACACATTTACAACTCAGATAGATATATGTATACTTGGATACATGGAAAATAACACTGGATACATGGTAACAAGTTGATAACACTGGAAAATAACATCTGGGTTTGAGTCCCTTGTTCTTGATTTCAAATTTTTGTGCAATTCATTCATTTTGACTTGATCGTTTCTAAATTTGGATCTATTTTCAGCAAAGTCTTCTTCTTCAAAGTCTCTAACAGCCGGAACAAAGGTCGGAGAAGGCACTTCATTGTTCCTAGACAGCAATGTGTTCCTAGGACTACTTTCTGCATTTTGATTTTGTGTCCTTTTCCTTAGTAGATACTGTAGTTTCTTGATCCAAGGATTCTTCTTCCCATTCAAAATTAATGGATAAATCTGAAAAGGGAGTTTTTGGATTTTGCCCAAAAAGGTTTGATTGAATGCTATCCATGGAAGTATGTTGTTAATGGGTGTCAGAAAATCCGAGAATCTTGAAAAAGAAAAACCTTAAAAGGTCTCTTCAATGGCGGAATCAAAATTAATGGGTAAATCTGAAAAGGGAGTTTTTGGATTTTGCCCAAAAAGGTTTGATTGAATGCTATCCATGGAAGTATGTTGTTAATGGGTGTCTGAAAATCCGAGAATCTTGAAAAAAAAAAACCTTAAAAGGTTTCTTCAATGGCGGAATCAAGCCTGGGTGAATCTGTCACCATTCTTGCCATCGTGTACGGTGGTGGCGCCACAGTCAGTTGAATCATTTGACTGCTGCCCAAACGAATTCACAGAAAATATCAATAAGCACATGAACACATGAGGCAAGTGTGTGTGTACGGATGTGCATATGCAGGGGCATAATTACAAGTGTGTGTAAATCTGTGAAAATTTTGATTAGTGAGAGAGATTTGAGGGAGAAGCTGGAGAGATTTGAGGGAAGGAGTGATTTAGGGTGAAGTAATAGGAGTATATTGGGATACACGTTTTGGTATGAAAAATACAATCTAGTGAGATATATGTAATTATTTTAAAATAGTGGGATATTATGTAGTTATGGTAAGAATGTTTGATTAATTATGTAGTTTTTACTAGTATTTTTCCTTTATTGCCTCCTTCTTGGAGTCTGATAGGCTCCTCTATCGGCATTCTTCTTCCAATTGGTCTTATATTTTCTATGTTTTCATTTGGGGTTGTTCTATATACTCTATGTCTTGGTAAGTTTCCCGAAGTAATATTTATTCTATTCATAGAGGTTGTCTGTTGAAAAGGGCTTGTACTGCTAGATGCACTTTCCATTAATTCTTTTTGGCTTATTATTGTATCATTCTCACTTTCTTCGTCATATTGTCTTTGTGATTTGCTTGTTGACCAAATAGTATTTCTGTACCCATTATTGTCTGTTCTTAATTCACATGTTTTAAAATGTTCTTTCATTTTTATTAAATCTAAACTTCCAGTTTTACATGCTTTGCATCTGAAAGTTTGATCTGTATTCTTTTTATACATCTCCTCTGCTTTTAAGATTACTTTGTCTACTTCAAATTCTTCTTCTAGTATTAATTCTATATTCATATGTTCACTATCTTCTACTTCTTCGTCGACTTCTTTCTGATCTATGTATTTATAATCTGTAAATCTAATAGAGGTCTGTCCTTTATTATTTGTGTACATTATGAGATCGTTAGGTTTTAAGGTCTCCTTTTTATTAAAATTTTCTAAGTTCCATTCTAATCCTGCATATTCTTCGGGGTCTATTTTTAAGGGCTTCATTAATTTTATTCCCTTATTTCCCATTAGACTTACTACGTCTTCTACTTTTAGTTTAAATTTGGTGCTACTATTTGTAGCTATTTTTCCTATAAATCCTACACATGCTAGAAGATTATTTCCGTTGTTCATGTCTTCGTATCCTTTAGTCTGAATTCCTATTTTATGTGTCTACCGAATTCTGATGAGTTTATTAGATAGTCTGGGTTACAATAGAAAATTCCTCCATTGTTTGACATGTCTACTTCTGTGAGTCCTATTATTGATTTCTTAGAGTCTGCCCATCTATCATCGTATAAGGTTATTAAAACTTTTGTACCTAGGTTTTTCCTAGTTAGTCCTTTTAACCCTATTATGATTAGTCCCATATGCATGAGATTCATGTTGGATTTAGTTATTTCTTTTATAGATTCTTTACTTATCAAATTTATGCTACTTGTATTTTTCCCTATGACACATAATTGTTCTTCTCTATAATGTCTATATAGTTGAGCTTTGCTTGAAAAAGTTCCTGTGTTATATAGTATTTTTGGACTTAGTAATTTTAACCTATTGTTCTGGAATATTTGTATATCCTTGTCTACGTCTATTATTTCGTCTAACTGTTGTTTAGTATCTCTTTTTGGAGCATTCATTATTTTTGTTAATAAGTTATTCCCTAAGCTGTCTTGCGAGAAACTTGGTCTTGGCCTTTCTGTGATGGCTCTAGACTTACCTGAGAAAAGGTCCATGGTTGTTTCTTTTTAATTAATTTTGCTTTTTCTTTGTGTGGAGTTAATTCTACTTTCTTTAATTGTTCTACTAATTCGTCGATATTTTTGTCTAAAGGGGGTTGTTTATCTTTTAAAAGTTTTTCTAAGTTTTTATTTATTTCTAATAATAGAAGTATAATTGTGTTATTTTGTTTTATTATTATCGAATCGGTTCTTCCTGGGGGTTGATAGTCTGATAATCCTTCTGGATTAGGTTGGATTTCTTCTGTTTTCTTTATAATTTTCTGGTATATAGGGTCATTCATGAACTAAGAAAGGGTTATTGTCTTTAGTTGTTCGATTTCTTTCTTTAATTCTTTTATATCTTTTCCTAAATTATAAGAACCTTCTGTCGGAATTTTTTTTTAACTTTCTTTCTGTTTCTATTTGTTGATTTTTTATGAATTCTAAATTTGAGTCTAACCTTTCTAAAAGTTTGTTACTTTTGTCTTGCAGCTTTTCAATAGCCTGTATGGTTTTTATTATTTCTGAAATATCCTTCTGAACAGTTTCGCCTAGATTTATTATTAAATTTGTAATAGTATTTAACTGTTGTTCTTCTCCGTGTAATAAGTGTTCTCCGTAATTGAAGTTACACCTTATCAGAGAATTATCTTTTAGTCTCCTATATTTCTTT
The DNA here is from genome assembly GCA_003996215.1 of Jaltomata sinuosa. Taxonomy (NCBI): domain Eukaryota; kingdom Viridiplantae; phylum Streptophyta; class Magnoliopsida; order Solanales; family Solanaceae; genus Jaltomata; species Jaltomata sinuosa. The sequence goes on along the minus strand of QJPP01001174.1, from coordinate 202,400 downwards.
TCTGGTGTTACTTTCAAATCTAAATATTCTAATCTCTTTAGATTATCTATGATGTCTTTATTAAACTATCCTAAATAATTCGTCTTAAACTATCCTAAATAATTCGTCTGTCTTTTTCTTATATTAATATTTATTCTTATTAGTTGGATATAACGATGTATTCTAGATCCAATTGTAGATAAAGTTATATCTAATTCTTTTATATGTTGGTGTAGTATTTCCTTTTGGTTACTACTTAGTTCTTTATTTTGTATAATTTGTTCTAAGTATACTTGTTTCTTTCCTAACAAGGTATCGTATGACTCAGAGTATAACTTTTTTAATGTTTTGGCGTACCAGTATATTTCTTGGGTTAATATTATGTCTTTTTCGTACGTCCTTCTGAATTTCTTTTTAGATATTCTATTCGTAGTTTGTTCGGAAATATTTTAATGTATGAAGAGAATTTCTAGAGTTTCCATATACCGAATAGTTTTTTAGATTAACTAGTCTAGATAATTATCTAACTCGTAAGGCCAGAAGTCTTCTGTTGAATTAATGATTTTATCTAGTATATTTTGTTGTAAGTCTTGATTAAAGTCTTTATTTAGATTAACTATTTTAAGGATAATAATTAATAATTTAATCTTAAAAAATCTCTGATATTTAGAAGTATGTGGGATTTCCATAAACCAGTGGTCTTTCGGATTAACGGCTCTGATACCAATTAAAAAGGGGGGTTATATTTCAAAATATGTTTCAAAATATTAAAGGGGGTGTAAGCAATATTAAAGGGGGTGTAAGCAATAGTTGTAAATTCCTACTCGGTACTCCCTCCTCCTTAGTCTATAGTCATGTTTGTATTATGTAAATATTATTATCTAAGTATTCTCCCTTTTTTTTTAAATAATATATAATATATATATATATATATATATATATATATATATATATATATATAGATAGATAGATAGATAGATAGATAGATAGATAGATAGATAGATAGATAGATAGATAGATTACGGATAAAACAAATCTCCAATTTCAAATGTGTGAAAGTTGAAAGAAAAAAAGTCATCAGCCATCTGCTCACCGCCAGTGGCCACGATTTGTTGTCGTTGCTTGCTGCTCGTCGGTCTCATCGATCATGAAAACAATAAGTGGGAACGAACACCATGTTAGCATAACTCTTTATAAAACATTAATCCATTATCCAGCAACCTTTAAAAGTTCAAAAAAAAATCTCATTTTTTTCAATCTTCTAAGGCCTTTCTGGGCACTATTTTTTCATTTTTATTTAATAGAGTTTCACACTAAATAACTATTTTTATTTTGTGTTGGGCATGTGTTTGTGTGTGAAATAACACATTTTCGTGAAAAAATTACAAATATTTAGTTATATGTGATTGATTAATTAAGTATAATATTCTTTGCGTGCATACGATTATTAGATATCCTTCTAATTAAATTTTTATTTTATAATTCAGTCTCAAAGGTTATTGAAGAAGTATTTTTTCAAAGTACCAAAATTAAATTTGACCTCTCATAATCAATCTAATTGGAAAAAAAATGTCAACCAATAGGAAGTATCATTGATTTCTTCTCAAAGATAAAGAATTGATTTAGAAAATACCAATCAATTAGAAGTATCATTACATTCTTCTCAAAGACGAGAAATTAATTTAGATTGTTAAAGTTCAATCCGGCAAAAAGAATTTAAATCTTGGAATATCATTCAAATTATCGTGACGTAATTAAGAAAGTATACATTCGAAAAGGTCCTTGTCAACTTGAGAATCATGAATTTTCTTAAACACATTTTTATGGAGTAATGGGTCAATTTAATCCTGAATGATTTGAGTATTATCATAATTAGTTCGAGCATAGTGTAAGTAATAATGCATCATATTGTTTGAATTGTTGCTTAAAGATGTTAACATTTATCAAGATGGGGTGAAGTATTTTCAACTATAAGATTTAAGCGTTGGAATAAAAAGAAAAGACGTAAATAACTTAGTGAGCCGAACAACATTTATAACTAGGCAAAAAAGAGATGTGTAGATCTAATGCGACACCAATAATTTATTATATTTGCATTTGAGAGACAATATTATCAAGTTAGTTATGAGTATTGGCTTCGCTTATCTACTTCAATTGATTTAGTAAAACTTATTTTGAGTCAAGAATTTACATTTTTGGGTCATGATAAATCTAAATCATCACTTAATAGAGGTAATTTTCTTGAAATTCTCTCATGATATGTGAAACACTGTAATAAAATTCATGATTATGTATTAAAAAGTTCTTCTTAAAATGATCAAATGACTTTTCCAATATTTTAAAAAGATATTGTGATTGCATGTAAGATAAAAAACCATCAAAGCTATCATTGATGAATTAAAAGGTAACTACTTTGTCTGATTAGTTGATGAATCTTTATTTGGAGTGGGATTTTATTTGTAGAGATTTTGGTTCTCTTAATAAAAGGCTCATGGCCACTCTTGATATTAAAAAAAAAAATTAGTTGATGAATCTTTTGATATGTCACCTAAGAAGTAAATGACTATTGCTTTAAATAATATATTGACTGAGTGTCATTTGTGATGGAGCGATTGATTGATAATATTATTCATGTTCAAGATGCTAAATTTTATTTTTGAAAAAAGGCAATTATCAATTTACTTGCTCAATACTCATTGAGTTTATTCTATGTGTAAAGGCAATGTTAAGATGGCACAAGCAATACTCAAAGTAAGATGAATGACCTTAAAATGTTGATTAAGAAACAAAGTATTCCAGTTCACTCTATTCATTGTTTTGCTTATCAACTTCAACTAACTCTTGTCGTGATTTCTAAAAAGTGTATTTAAGTGAGGGATCTTGTATTATTTGTTTTAAATATTTTGAATGTGTTGAAAGCTTTTTGCAAGTGTATGGATGAAGTCTGAGATTCTAACAAAGAAAAAAAAATTAAGAGGCATTAGATATGGATGAGCTTACAATCGATAGAGGCTTACATCAAAAACTTGGTCTTACAAGAGTTGGTGATACTCGTTAGGAATCTCAATACAAATCGTTTAGCAATTTTATTTTTATCTTTGGCTATCTTATTGATGTTCTAGATGCACTTATTGTTGATGCACATTTTACAAATGAAAGAGTTAAATAAACAAAATATCTTGAACCTTGTCAAACATTTAATTAAGATTTCCTTTACATTACATTTGATAAGAGATCTCTTAGAAATCACAAATGAGTTTAATAAATTCTTATAAAAAAAATATTGCAATGCTATTCGTTGAAGTAGCAAGGAAAATATTGCAAACGTTAAGGAGGAATAGATGGGATGTGTTTATTGATAAAAAATTTACATTATATATTAAGTATAACATTTTGATACCTAATTTGATGAGCCATATGTTAATTTTGAAAGATCACGACGTAACCTATTGATAATACAGCCTTACATTATTATTGTATTGAAGTATTTTATAAAATTATTTATTGGCAGCTTTAAGAACTCAATGATCATTTTAACGAGGCGATTATTGATTTGTTTCATGCATGGAGGTTCTCGTCTGAACTCAATTAACTCATTTTCTAGTTTTAACATAAAAAAATAATGAAAATAACTAAATTATTTCTTGATGACTTTGATGAACTTAGTATGGGTGCTATTGAGAAATAGCTTATGACTTAAATTAGTGATGTTCGTGATATTGATAAAAGGTTCTCCAGTCTGAATGGACTTTGTGATCTCTCAAGAAAAGTAGTTCAGACAAAGAAGTACTTAAACTTTTCTCTTGTATTTTGTGTTGGAAAATATTACAAATAACAGAAACTTTTGGTAGCTTGAGGCGTGCCTATGGCACTGTCCTTGAGGATATTTCACCGGTTAAGGTGTACCCTCCAGAATTCAATAAGCTCTTCTAGTTTTGAACTAGGAGCGAGAAACTAACAAACATTTATTTTCTATGGAAACCCCAGCACACTCTATATGTATATATTTGGGAGGCACAATATTGCTTATCTTCATTCCTCTTCTCTATAAATATATATATAATTAATATATATATATATATATATATATATATTATATATATATAATATATATATATATATACTATATATTTAAAGTGTGAAACACCTTATAATGTGATTTGAACTTTTTACCCTTTCAAAAAAGGGTTTGCTTTAGACAAAGTTGTCTTTTCACATTTTTCTCAAATAAATTATAATTACACATAAACAATAATATATATTAAAATATTAATAATATTTATACTCTTAAAAGTTTCCGCAAAATCCCTAAAGTTCCAAAAAAAAAAGTCGACGATCTTTTCTTAATTTTTGGCATATATATATATATATATATATATATATATATTATATATATATATATATATATATATATATATATATATATATTTTTTACCATACTTTTTGTAGTAGTATCCACGTTTATATAAATAACATAATTTTTTAATATCTGAAATATTTTTAAAGAAAAAATTATATTAATGTTAATTGTTATTTTCACAGAATTTATTTATTTTATATAATTTTTTTAATTTATTAACATGTGCAACGCACATACATTAAGACTAGTATATATTAAAAGTGTGAATGACCTTATAATGTGATTTACACTTTTTGCCCTTCATTAAAAGACTTCACAATAGATAAAATTATCTTTTCACTTATTTTCTATAATTATTATTTTATTATATTTATAATATTAAATATTGATTATAATAAATACATGAAAAATTTTAAAAAAATTAGGTTTAGAACTCTTTATATTTAGAGAAAGAAAAACACCAAATAAGAGAAATCTTCGAGGTATGTTTCTTGAATTCACTACTATTTCTTTTTCTCACCTTTTAGTTCATATGTTTTTCATGAATGCTTTTGTGTTTGTTGCATTGTAGTGGACACAATTTCTGGGATTAGAATGTTATTTAATTTATTATGAAATTATGATTAATGCTCCGCTTGTCTTTATTAGATTTTCATGTAGTTGGTTTTGAATTTTTGACTTTATTAGATTTTTTTTTCAGCACAAATATTATGACATGGTTTATATGATGCATTAATCCTTCTTCAAAAAAAATTGGGTGTGGAGGGTGGGATTGATTGATTGGTATTTTTTTTTAACAAGAGTATTTAGCCTTTATGTGCTACAATAATCACAAGTATTTATGAACTTCAAATTATGTCCTTAATTGAGTGACAAAAGCTCAAGGGTCAATTTCCGGTAGAAAAATGTATTCAATTAATCTTTGAATGAACAATCAAATTTTTTTGGCCTTTCATTAAAATACTTTATAATAGACAAAATTGTCATTTACTATTTTTCTCAAATAATTTTTATTTAATTATTATCCTAATATTTAGTACTTTGATTATTTAAAGTTATAGATATTAAATCTTATTTATTTAGAACTTTGATTATTTAAAGTTATAGATATTAAATTTTACTTATTTACAATAAGTAAGAACTCCTAATATTTAGTACTTTAAAATTGACTAAAATTTAGACTCTTAAACATTTTCATATTTGAATTATATTAAAAGTCCTAACATTTAATACTTAGATCAATATTCTTACCTTATATAAATTTTACTTAAATTATGATAAGCAAAATAAATAAAAGAACTAAAAATATTAAAGAAAGAGGTTCACGACCCAACCTACAGGGCCGTGCGGGCGCCTACTCTAATCACCTAGATAGACAAACCCTTATCATCCGTCCAACAGGTAACATGTGGAATTAAAGTAAACCTTTAAATTAAATCACCTTTATACATAACTGAAATCCTTTCCTTCACAAATCCTGTTCAGAATAGGCTACATAAGAAATTGCAGAAAAACCTTTACAATATTTAAACCCCTCCCTAGGATCTAGTCTAAACAGGTACAAAATCTTCTACAAGATGACACAAAGAGATAAAAGACCCAACATCCGCCATGGAATCGAAGACAGAAGTTGTTGGAGACCCTCATCGCCGTGAACCTATGAAACATCACCAACCTGCAACCAGACTAACTAAAAAGGTATAACAAGAGTAGAGTTAGTACAAACACACGTACTGGTAGGCATCATCGGTCGACCCGAATCCATTCCTACCATCATATAAGAAAAATGGGAAAAGACATGAAATAAACATTATAGCTCCCTCCTTCACCTTTAACCTTGACCCTGACATCTAGGACTTCCCAAGTCACCTTGTCACCTAGACTTCCCAAGTCACCTTGTCATGTAGACTTTCCAAGTCACCTTGACGTAGACTTTTCAAGTCACATTTAATCTTTACCCCAGTCAACTACCTTGACTAAATATTCAGACTTGACCCGGCTAGCTGCCCACCCAAACTGTTATTATACCCAAGTATTACCTACCATTTTCCAGACTTTCCTGGACCTCTAGGACAACTTTATCACCTGGTTATATTAACCAATAACCACGCCCAGACTTTTTATCTTCCTCTATATTTATCAACCACATGCAACTCACCTAGCAACCATTGACACATTCAATGACAACAACAGAGTTATATCTAAATCTCTTTCTCATCCCAAAACCCGGACCCTCCAAGGATCCTCTAGCCACACCTAAGTGTTCAACAGGCTAACCGGTCTACCCCAAGACCCATCCTTATACTTGTTAACACAATTAATCCTTGACCGTCATTAGTACACTTAATGACAATAAAATATGAACTCATAACTTCTTTTACATAGTTCGGACCCACCCGGATCCTTCCCTAACACATATAGGTGTTAACATGACAACCTGGTCTACACCAAGACCAACTCATAACATGATGCAACAACCCAGCCTACACCAAGATCAACTAACAACATGATGCAATAATCCGGCCTACACCAAGACCAACTAATAGCATAATACAACAACCCGGCCTACACCAAGACCAAACTAATAACATGATATAACAACCCGGCCTACACCAAGACCGAACTAATAACATGATATAACAATCGGCCTACACCAAGACCAAACTAATAACATGATATAACAACCCAGCCTACACCAAGACCAAACTCATAACATGATATAACAACCCGGCCTAAACCAAGACCAACTAATAACATGATATAACAGAATTCCCGGTCACTCAAGGACCATTATTGGACATCACGATTCAATAAAAATAGCCCGGTCCACTCACAGAACCAATACCAAGTATCACATTCAGTAAAACAACCCAATCCAATCACGGAACCAATATCAACCAATGCAATACAATAGTCAATGAAACAATGAAAGATGCAATAAAGCAAACTCGTACCAGGCGTGGTAGCCGTGCCAACCGAATGTTATACCTGTACCGGGCATGATACCCATGCCAACCATGTGTTATACCCGTATCAGGCATGATATCCATGCCAACCATGTGTTATACCCGTACCAGGCGTGGTACCCGAAACAACCGAATGTCAACAAACCACAATCAATATATGAACACACACAACTTGTAAAACCAACAAGTAAAACCGTTCAATCACAGACTGTAAAAAGGAACCTAGACATTCCACACAATTTCCCTAAGTAATGTAATGCATACAATCACTTAGACATGAGTACATGAATATACACATTCACAGAAAATCATAAGCCATCACCTACCCCATTTCCAGGTAACCGATGATAATTAAATCCTGTCCGAAGACTATTCCCCTGTTCACCTTTTTATTATAACATGTAACTAGCGATTTCTCTTTTTAGATAAACACACAAGCATGCGACACGCTTCCGTTTTCTAACCTTAGCCAGACCGCCTCTAAGCCTCAAGCAATAAACATTCCTGAAACCCCACCTAGGAGCTTCCTATTCCCATTTTCCGTGCTCTCAAGCACTCCCTCGGTTCCCCGAACTTTCCCGACACGCTAGTCCCTCAACCCATCATTTTATGTCAACAATATAATTAAGCTAACCACATAATACCATTCACAAACCCACCATTTACTCCGTACATCCTAGAAACAACACAACAATTCCCGAATTCGCCAGATTTCGTGTCTGGAGGCCTAAAACATGGATTCTCCATTTCTACTATACAAAGTACGGAAAGTAAACAAGTTTAACTACTCATAAAATCTAGCCTACCTGGGCGACAAGCAGCTGCAACCGTACGTTTATGGCTCCGTGGAGGCATTCCTGGCGGTCCTGCAGGCCCAGATCCGTGGTTTCACGTCCATTTTACCGGAATTCCTTTCTCGTTCTTGGTCTAAAAATAACACACAGTACATACAATTAACACACAAGGCCTGCACATTACCCGGACTATACCAAATCCCCAAACCCCAGGCCACCCATGATCATCCACCCTTTTTCCCGGGCTTTTCACCGTTAAATCTCGTAGTTCTATCATTTTTACGGATATAACAGAGAATTTAACAACCTATGATCATAATAACATACTATTAACAATACCCAAGAACATACATGCTTGGAATCCCATTCTTTCCCCAAATTCCACCATCCCTAGGTCATTCCAACCCTTCCCCAATTTCCCTCCTAGCAATTCTACCGCATAGAAAATGTATTACAGAGTTTGGGGAACGAAAGTCTTACCTTAGGGAAGATTTTTGACGGAAGAATGAGGAAAAACACCTGAAATCTCCTAGTCCTTCTCCCAAAATGAACTTGTGAAAAAATGATGTTTGGGGGAATGTTTCTGCATTAAAATCCCGTCGGCCCGCTATAGCGGTCGGCTGCCGCTATAGCGGTCTTAAGCAGGTTAACCGCCCTTTGACCGCCACTATAGCGGTAATTTCCACCGCTATAGTGGTGGCCGCTATCGCGCGTGGTCGCGCTCGTCACGGACAGAATGTCCGGCAATCTGCCAGTTTTGGCCATTTCACAACACACTTGCTTCTCCCGACGACCTGAAGCAACCCTTTCACATCAAACGCGATTCCGGGAGTTCTACTTATCCAAATTCGATTTTGAAAAGTCCCCCGTCCTTCTCTATGTCTTGACTACGCGGAAAACTAGCTTAACCCAAGACACCTAGTCCAATCCATACCCGGATTTCCCTAGACTCCACCTCCCTCCAAAACCGACCGAGGCTAGCCTAGCCCAGAATTTTAAACTCCCAAATCCGGAGTTTTCTAACTCTAACACTTGGCACGATTGGACTACCCGTAACGGAGGATCCAGTCGTTACACCTTCCTATGAAATTCTTATAATTTAGATAGATATAATATTTATTTTAGTGTTAATTGTTATTTTTTTAATAATTTTGTTTTTCATATATAGTTTTATTGATTGATGTGAGACATACGTGCAAAGCACGTAACATTAAATTAGTTATTATAAAAGTATGAATATAAATATTGGTTGATCAAAATATCCTTTAAATATTGAACGACTTTTATAACCTTAATAAAAGAACTTAAAAAAATGGTATAAATGAAATTTTGTAATAGGACTAAACACAACCTTTTTTTATTGGAACTAATTTTTTTTTTTTTGAACAAAAAATAAATAAAAATTTCTCGTGAAGAGCATAAATAATTATTCAAAAATAATATTTTAAATTTCGTATAACCGAGACACAAGAAGTCGTTGTTCTATCCGAAATTTGTAGGAAAAGTTTTATTTTCTTGTTTTAAACTGTTCAAAGAAATTTGGTCCGAGAGTTCAAGATTTTTTTAAAAAAAATTACACTTACAGGACCAAATTTAGGGGGGAAAAAATAAGATGACAGAAGAGAGTTATACGAATAAAAGAGTGAAATTAGTCAATTATTCCTATTCGTAATCATGGAGAAAAAAAATCAAATTTTCTATTAGAATTAGAAAAACTTATCTACCTATAAAAGGACTTCAATAAATAAACTCCTCAAAACAATCACTATAAATTATTCATAAGAGTAAACTAAATAGTTTTCCACCATACAATTTGTTGTCAAGTTAGTACTCCCACTGTTTTAATTTTGTTATCGATACGAAATTTAAAATAATAATGAAAACTTTTAAATTTTATAATTTTTCAAACTAAATGTGTAAAATATATAAAAGTATTCTTTAAATTTTGTGGTCTTTAGCAATTTGGGTGTAAAGAGTTACTTACAAACAATAAAAAGTGGCCGTTTTTTAAAGCAAATTTAAAAAGAAAGTATGATAAACAAATTAAAACGGAAGGATTATATCTTATACATGTAAGTGTCTCTATTGTATTCTTTCAACATATAAAGTTAAAATGAGAAAAAATATATGTTCTTTCGAAAGAATAATTAACCAAAGATTTATGTGCAACGCACGTATATAGAGACTAGTCTATATCTATATCTATATTATATTAAAAGTATGAAGAATCTTATAATGTGTTTTGAACTTTTTGCCCTTCATTAAAAGACTCCACAATAGACAAAATTATCTTTTCACTTATTTTCTCATATTATTATTCAATTATTTTTATAAATTATAAAATATAGTCTTCCGCTAAAAATTACCGTATCTTTTATTTGTTTAGGTTTAGAATTCTTTTATACTATAAATATAATTCTTTTATACTATAAATAATTTACTAGCGTGTCTCTTTAATTTGGTTTAGGTTTTAGAGTAGTTAGGTATAGAATTATACGTTGTTTCTTTGGTTTAGTTTTAGAATTGACTTTGATCACAATGATCTTCAATTGTGTTGTTAATAATTTTATTTTATTATTCCCTTCAATTGATCACTATTTTTATGGTTTTTTTTAATCTTTTCTTGCATGTTTGAATTGAGTTAATGTTATATCAATTAGCTTGATCGACTTATGATTCTGTAATTGATTTTTTCTTTCTTATTTATGCAGGTTTTTGGCATTCAAAATAATTTCAATTATTAGGTATTTATTTCAAAATTTTGACGTCAATTAAATTCATCTACATATATTTGTTGTTTGTCCATAATCGTGGTTGTCAACTTATTTGAGTTAAAAATTGAAAAAAAGTTGTAAAGAAAAAATATTATATTTATAATTAATTACGCCGATTTTAAATAATTTATTCTTCTTTTATATTTTTAATATTGATTGGTGGCATAACGTGATGCACACATGCAACGCATGTACACTAAACTACTTATATTAAAAGTGTGAAGGACATTATAATGTGATTTGAACTTTTTGCCCTTCATTAAAACACTCTCCTTTAGACAAAATTATTTTTTTACTTTTTTTCTCTAATTATTATATTTTTTATAATATTGAATATTGATTATAATAAGTATATAAAAAATAAATGGAAAGACTCCTGAGTATATGGGAAGACTCCTAAATTTATGAAAAGTTTTGTTATTCCTAATATTTAGTATTTTAAAACTGATCAAATTATTATTAATTTGTATATTTATTATATTAACTAGACTCCTAAAATATATGAAAAAGAAAACTAATGTTTCCTTATATATATTCATTTAATTATTTTTGTTATATTTAAAACTTTAAATCAATTAAGACTCTTCTACACCTAACTATTTTAGTTGCCCGAAGACCGAATTTTTTTTCCCATTGATCTTCAACGTCTCTCTCTCCAACAACCTAGAAACATACACTATCTATAAGGATCATATCACTTTTAGAATTTGGGAGCCAGTTCTCCAAACATGTTAGAGATACATGCTTTTAAGGTTTTATTTTGCTTTGATCATTCTTTTTTATGGTTTCTTTCTTGCTCATTAGATGAGTTTAATTTACTGCCATGTTATTTTTTGTTTTTATAATTTCTTTTATCAGCATGTGTGTCATAATCTTATTAATTTATCATACAAGTTTTAACTGTTGATTTGAACTCTTACCAATTCGATACATATTTTAGTAGCTTTATATTTCTTATGATTTTTTTTTTGGTTCTGTTATCTTTTGGAAAAAGATTTTTATTTTATTTTTGTGACGATCAAATCTAATTGATGTTTTTTTTGTTTTGTTTTTGCAGTATCTGACCATCTCAAACAAGTATGATTTTGCGGTAAGTTTGTTAATTTATTCTTCGATTTGATTATTATTATTATTATTATTATTATTATTATTATTATTATTATTATTATTATTATTATTATTATTTCTTGAATCGAGGGTCTATCGAAAATAATCTCTTACCCCATAACAATAGTAATAGTAGGGTAGGGGTAAGTTCTGTGTGCACGTATGTTGTTATTGTTGTTGCATATATTAAAGGTGCTTGTAGGCTAGGGTTTTGCATGAACGTCTACCTGCGCATTCACCAACATTAAAAAGGTAGCCATCTCATGCTATCCTTAATTTGTTGTATTTTCATATAATTCGAAAGACGTATACTTTCTTTTAACAAAAATATGTGTTATTTGTCTATTCTTTGTAGTACTTCTGTATAATTGTGAAGACATGTACTTTTTTTAACAAAAAGGTATGTGTTATGGTGAAAGAAACGAAAAAGAAAAATAATGAAAGACTTTTCATGTACGTCATTCATTATAAATCGAGTTTAATCTATCTATTTATATTATTATAAAAGCACGAACAACAATGTTGAATGGCAAAAAATACATAATTTTTTTTGGTTGTATTATCTTTTGGAAAAGCTTTTTATTTTATTTTTGTATCGGTCAAGTCTAATTGATGTTTTTTTTGTTTTATTTTTGCAGCATCTGACCATCTCAAACAAGTATGATTTTGCAATAAGTTTGTTAATTTATTCTTCAATTTGATTATTATTATTATTATTATTTCTTGAATCGAGGGTCTATCGAAAATAATCTCTTACCCCATAACAATAGTAATAGTAGGGTAGGGGTAATTAATTCTGTGTGCACTTATGTTGTTATTGTTGTTGCATATATTAGATGTGCTTGTAGGCTAGAGTTTTGCATGGACTTCTACCTATTCACCAACATTAAAAAGGTAGGCATCTCATATATCCTTAATTTATTGTATTTTCATATAATTCTGAAGACGTGTACTTTCTTTTAACAAAAATATGTGCTATTTGTTTATTCTTTGTAGTACTTTCATATAATTGTGAAGATATGTACTTTTTTTAACAAAAAGATATGTGTTATGGTGAAAGAAACGAAAAAGAAAAAATGAAAGACTTTTCATGTACATCATTCATTATAAATCGAGTTTAATCTATCTATCTATATCTATATCTATATCTATATTCTATATTATATTAAAAGTGTGAAGGACCTTATAATGTGATTTGAACTTTTTGCCCTTCATTAAAAGTCTCTCCCTTAGACAAAATCGTCTTTTTACTATTTTTCTCAAATAATTATCATTTAATTATTTAAATACAATAATTGAATTTCAGAATTTAAATATGTATAATAAATGTTTTAAATTTATTTGAAGTAGAACTTTAGGAGTCAACGACAATTAGTGTTATTTAGTTTAGGATTTGTTTTTTCACTTCTAAGGTCACGGTAAGTTTTTAAGTATCATATTTGTAGGTTTATATTTTAAAATTTAAGTAAAAAATTAAAACACTACCATAAATAATTTGATATTATAATTGAATTTTACTTTTGGCAAAAGAAAAATAAAAAATTTCCACTGCCTTATTCTTCTCCCGTTCGGAACCCCAATTTTCTCGAAGATAGCTTGATCTGAGCTAGAACAGCAGATTCGTGAGCAAGAGCGTATTTCACAGCTGATTCAACAACAACCATTTTTTCTGGGGAACTTTAATATGAGTTTGTTCTTTCTTTTAATCTACTATAAAGGTTCAAAATTGGCTCCTTAATATTTAGGATAATTACATTCTTGAAAGGATCAAGGACTCTACCCTCTCGCATAAAGTCTTACGCTCTTATCGTCAACCTTCTTGGTTTTTTGCTCGTTTGGTCTCGCTATTTTATTCTTGGTTCTCTCTTTCAAGCTTCTTTCCATCCTGGGGATTTCTTCTCATTCCGTTCGTTCTGCTAGCCGGTGTCGCATTCTCTCTTACTTATCTATTCCCATCCATCTTTACCTCTCCTACTCCACTACTTCCCTCCTTCAAGGCGTGATTAATGCGTCTTAAACCTCTCTTTTGAAAAAGAGTATTTTTTAGTGGAGCCTTAGCACGTGAACCCATAGGATATTTAACTAATCACTTTCTTGGATGAAACGTTTTTTAATTTCTATAAATTAAGGATTCTTCCTTTATGCAATAACATAATAACATTCACAACGTAGTCTTCAAATCAATTTTTATTTAGGGATTCCTTCAATAGTTTTTTTTTTATATATATATATATATATATATATATATATATATATATATCATTCATATGTAGGTCAATCGACCAAATTAATTTAATATATTATAATTTTTTTTATAATTTCTCTTTGTTATCGTCTTTCAAAGTTTCTTTGTAGGCTTGTACGCGATGCATACTCATAATTTGAGTTCAATCATATTTTAACGGTATATCAAAAGCTTATTAATTCATCGTTCAATCTGTAAGATAGGTTATGCAATATGTAAAAAATCTAATTTCTCTTCTTATCTATTGTATTATTTCTTATTTTTGTTATTGAGTGCGTTTATTCTATAGATTAAATAATGACACATTATTTATTGTGTAATTTTTTTATTTATCTTTTAAAGTACGTAATTTTATTAATTATTTATCATTAATATGAGTCTGTTTTTTCTTTTAATCTACTATAAAGGTTCAAAATTGGCTCCTTAATATTTAGGATAATTACATTCTTGAAAGGATCAAGGACTCTACCCTCTCGCATAAAGTCTTACGCTCTTATCGTCAACCTTCTTGGTTTTTTGCTCGTTTGGTCTCGCTATTTTATTCTTGGTTCTCTCTTTCAAGCTTCTTTCCATCCTGGGGATTTCTTCTCATTCCGTTCGTTCTGCTAGCCGGTGTCGCATTCTCTCTTACTTATCTATTCCCATCCATCTTTACCTCTCCTACTCCACTACTTCCCTCCTTCAAGGCGTGATTAATGCGTCTTAAACCTCTCTTTTGAAAAAGAGTATTTTTTAGTGGAGCCTTAGCACGTGAACCCATAGGATATTTAACTAATCACTTTCTTGGATGAAACATTTTTTAATTTCTATAAATTAAGGATTCTTCCTTTATGCAATAACATAATAACATTCACAACGTAGTCTTCAAATCAATTTTTATTTAGGGATTCCTTCAATAGTTTTATATATATATATATATATATATATATATATCAATCGACCAAATTAATTTAATATATTATAATTTTTTTTATAATTTCTCTTTGTTATCGTCTTTCAAAGTTTCTTTGTAGGCTTGTGCGCGATGCATACTCATAATATGAGTTCAATCATATTTTAACGGTATATCAAAAGCTTATTAATTCATCGTTCAATCTGTAAGATAGGTTATGCAATATGTAAAAAATCTAATTTCTCTTCTTATCTATTGTATTATTTCTTATTTTTGTTATTGAGTGCGTTTATTCTATAGATTAAATAATGACACATTATTTATTGTGTAATTTTTTTATTTATCTTTTAAAGTACGTAATTTTATTAATTATTTATCATCAATACTATCAACTTTCACATATTTTTTAGCTTTGTTTGCGCATGATTTAATTGTTTAGGAATCATAAGTTAAAAGTTCGGACTAGAACTAATCTTGAAAAGAGTTTGCAAGGACATAGAACAGAGTTCAAGCTCTTTGAATTTTATTAGAATTTTCTTTTGGCCAGTCTATTTTTTTTTTTGGTTCAAAATTTTAAAATTTTGTATGAAAAAAGTAACTAAACTAAATTCTTCATCTTTACAAGTTCACATGATATCAAAATATTTTGCATTCAACTACAACGTTAATGTAATAACACACTCAATTTTAAAGCATTAGATACATAGGAGTGATATTAATTCATTTTTTCAGGAATTCAATTTTCTAAAATTTTATTTAAAAATAAAGATACACGCAAGCACAAATTACCATAGTGAAATGTCATTCGTGGATAGAACTACAATTTATTGCTTTGCTTATAATTAAAATTATACATTCAATTAATTTTCAAATATTTAGAACTTCAAAAGGAAGGCAGAATATTTTTCAACGCAAAATAGTTTAAAGTAATGAAGCACCTTTATAAAATGTTAGTTTACTGTTCAACGTTTAAATTTTAGAATCAATTAAATTTTTTATATTAAATTTTTTCAAAGGAACAGTTTAAAATCATGAAATTCCCTTTAAAATGTTAGTTGACTTTTTTACATTTAAAATTTAATGTACAAAAAAATGATATTATTAACGTGATACATACGTGCAACGCACGTACTCTAAACTAGTCTATATCTATATTATATTAAAAGTGTGAAGCACATTATAATGTGATTTGAACTTTTTGTCCTTCATTAAAACTCTTTGCTTTAGATGATTTCGTCTTTTCACTATTTTTCTACAATTATTATAATATTAAATATTGACTATAATAAATATATGAAAAAATAAATAGAAAGACTCCTAAATATATTGAATTTCTATAGTCCTATACTAATTCAAATAGGACAATAGCACTTAAACACATATTATTAACTATATATATAAAGAGTTTCATGATCGTTTTGGAGGTAATAATTTTCAACTCTTTTAGTATCATATTTTCGTGTAATTATATGCATGTCCCTCTTTTAGTATCATATTTTCCTGTAATTATATGCATATTGCTTGATAAATTTGTCCACATTTATATTGACTTCAATTTTGGTTTATATTTATGTATTCTAGGAAGGAATAGTGTTGATTTAAAGATTGAAGGACGCTCTGAATATGACCCTGCAACCCCTTTCCAAAGGAACTATTTCCTATGTCTCAATTTATGTGGCACCTTTTGGATTTCGAGATTCAAATAGTACTTTTTACATAATTTTTAAATATATAAAATTTTATTTCAAAAAAGTTGAAGATTTTGTGTCCAAATTCATGGTCAAACTTAAACTATTTGACTCTCAGAAAGTGAAAAATACCACATAAATTGGGACAACGAGAGTATAATATTTGTGTTCAATATGAATTATAGCGTTCAAGTACATGACCCAAGTTAGTGGGAATCTTATATCTGTTCATGCACCTTTTCTTCTTCCTTATATTCAAAAAAATTTCTAAGCTAATTTCATTTATTTGTTTCAATAGGTGAGGAACACCATATGATGAAGAATATATTATAGTAGGGGTGGGAGATATCCATAGAATAGTTAAAGTTATGATAGTACTTATATCTGAACAAGAAGTTTGACACGCTTAAAATTTAGTAGATTGTTGCTTGCAACTGTTTTAATGGTGAATAAATCATAAAATTTAACATATTATTATCATTATTTAATAATAGTCTCTAATAAATTTTTTTTGATTGGATTCAGGCTTTGATTGTTATGGTACACGTACACATAATATGATTAAACAGTTCTTTTAGAGGTAATTTATTTATTTTTTATCAATTTAACTATCTTTCTTTAGTAGATGATACTTTTTACATAATTTTTAAATATATAAAATTTTATTTCAAAAAAGTTGAAGATTTTGTGTCCAAATTCATGGTCAAACTTAAACTATTTGACTCTCAGAAAGTGAAAAATACCACATAAATTGGGACAACGAGAGTATAATATTTGTGTTCAATATGAATTATAGCGTTCAAGTACATGACCCAACTTAGTGGGAATCTTATATCTGTTCATGCACCTTTTCTTCTTCCTTATATTCAAAAAAATTTCTAAGCTAATTTCATTTATTTGTTTCAATAGGTGAGGAACACCATATGATGAAGAATATATTATAGTAGGGGTGGGAGATATCCATAGAATAGTTAAAGTTATGATAGTACTTATATCTGAACAAGAAGTTTGACACGCTTACAATTTAGTAGATTGTTGCTTGCAACTGTTTTAATGGTGAATAAATCATAAAATTTAACATATTATTATCATTATTTAATAATAGTCTCTAATAAATTTTTTTTGATTGGATTCAGGCTTTGATTGTTATGGTACACGTACACATAATATGATTAAACAGTTCTTTTAGAGGTAATTTATTTATTTTTTATCAATTTAACTATCTTTCTTTAGTAGATGATACTTTTTACATAATTTTTAAATATATAAAATTTTATTTCAAAAAAGTTGAAGATTTTGTGTCCAAATTCATGGTCAAACTTAAACTATTTGACTCTCAGAAAGTGAAAAATACCACATAAATTGGGACAACGAGAGTATAATATTTGTGTTCAATATGAATTATAGCGTTCAAGTACATGACCCAAGTTAGTGGGAATCTTATATCTGTTCATGCACTTTTTCTTCTTCCTTATATTCAAAAAAAATTCTAAGCTAATTTCATTTATTTGTTTCAATAGGTGAGGAACACTATATGATGAAGAATATATTATAGTAGGGGTGGGAGATATCCATAGAATAGTTAAAGTTATGATAGTACTTATATCTGAACAAGAAGTTTGACACGCTTAAAATTTAGTAGATTGTTGCTTGCAACTGTTTTAATGGTGAATAAATCATAAAATTTAACATATTATTATTATTATTTAATAATAGTCTCTAATAAATTTTTTTTGATTGGATTCAGGTTTTGATTGTTATGGTACACGTACACATAATATGATTAAACAGTTCTTTTAGAGGTAATTTATTTATTTTTTATCAATTTAACTATCTTTCTTCAGTAGATGATACTTCGCAAGCATGTTTTTCTATCCGAAGAAGTAGTTCAAAACTAGGACATACCTATTTTCTATTATCAATTGTTCTTATTTTTATCTGTTAAATTATTGTTGTTCTTCTTTCAAAATATTGCAGAGTTGAACATATTTTAATTTTTTGACGATAATTTTTTTACCGCTTTATTAGGGTTTCGTATCCGGATTGTAAATGTTATCCGTAAGAATCTTATGTATTTCAATTGATCTATGTGTCTTTTCACACTAATTATTAAATTATTTTGATTTAAAATAGTTTCAAGATTTGTACTGATATTTTTATGATGATCAATCAGTTTTGTGACTTTTTTATAATGCAGGTGCTAATTTGGGAAGATCAACATCACAAACCAGCAATGTAACCTTTTAACAGAGGGTATAAAACGCCTTATCAAAAAGAAAACAGAAAGCAATAGAACTAAACGTGCACTTCTTGGATTGTGAAAAAACTAAGAAGACGAGACTCTAGCAGTACTATTAATCACACAAATTATGTGTCTCATAATTAATTAATAAAAAATGAGCATGACTTGGCAGACATACAGGCACAAGCTGCAGCTAAATGACGGAGAGTCCGATCATGATTCATGAAAGGTTAGTCATTTTGTAAACAATGTGGTTTCTTCACAACCTTGAAATCTTTTGAGAAAGAGAACAAGACAAATGTACAGTTCTCTTTGAGTATCTTTTATGTTTCTCCTTGATGTCTTTTATTTTACCTTGTAAATCTTTTTCTTATTTTTTTTTGTTAGTTTAAATTAGGCTATTAACAAGTTGAAGATATTTTAATTTTTAAGAATGAATTCTTTTCTCATAATTTTAAAATTTTGGATCTATTTCTGTATCACATACACTAAATTAGATAAAATTTATATTTTATTTTATATTGAAAGTGTGTAATAGATAAAATTGTCATTTACTATTTTCTCCAAATAATTATCATCTAATTATTATTTTAATATTAAAAAAATTAAAATTAATTAAAGTCAATATTTAATTTAGGTAAGAAATCATAATATTTAATAATTCTAAATCAATTAGAATTTTACATTATATATAAAATAATTTTTACAACCAAAAATAACAACAAATATAGTCAAAAAATTTCCTAAATTTTATAAGTTAAATATATTTAAATAGGGTTCCTATACAAACGTGAAACGACTTGCCTATTTGACCAAAATTTTAATGCAATTCAATTTGGTTTTAAACTAAGACCCAATAACTAAAGTTATAAATTGACCATAAATAAGGTTAATTATTTTTATATTCTAATACTGCTAAATAATTTATAAAAGAAAAATTAAAATCTTTCATATTTAAGTAATTTTTTCTTGGAATTTTTTTTTTGGACTTCTATAAACTGAGAATGATTCTTTTTCACAAAAATAAAATAGCATTCACAACTTAGTTCTCAAACAAAGTCTTATTTAGAGGGAGATTATTCTCCCAATAATTTTTTATTTTTTATTTTTTATATCAGTCATATGTAGATCAGTGACCAAATCAAATTTAATATATTATGAGTCTTTTTATAATTTCTCATTGTTATCATTGTTGTGTTGTTGATTTATGTTTTGCATGTACGTTGTCAATATCGAAAACTGAAGATATTTGTGTTTTTAAATAACTTTTTAACCTCATTTACATAGATATAACAAAAAAATATAGATATAACATTTATTTTAACTTCAAGTGTTATTTTTTAATAATTCTGTTTCTTTCTTGTGTATAATTTTTATTGATTGACGTAAAACACACGTGCAAAGCACGTACATTAAACTAGTTATATTAAAAGTGTGAAAGACCTTATAATGTGATTTGAACTTTTTCCCCTTCATTAAAATACTTCGCAATAGATAAAATCGTCTTTTTACTTTTTACCTTCTAATTATTAATTATTAAATATTAATTATAATAAATATATAAAATAAATAAATAAGAAAGGGGAAAATTTTCTCGGAATTCCTAAGTTTATGGGCATATGAATAGAAGGTTTTCAATTTAGTTAACTTAAACAAACCCTAAGGCCTAAACTCGTGTCTCTGCACACGTCCATATTAAAATATGGAAAGAAAATTAATTTACTTTAACCTACTAAAAAATATCACAGAGTTTTACACCTAAATTAATTCTACATTTAATAACTTCTACATGTAAAAGGATTCTGCACTAAAAATATAAAAGGAAAATTAAATTACATTAACCTAATAAAATTAAATATAAAAGAAGAATATATTAAATTCTTATATGTTTAGTTAATTCTTCCTTGGAGGAAATTTTTTTGATTTTTATAAATTGAGGATTCGTTCCTCCTACAAATAATGTAGTCGTTAAAAATTTGTTTAGGGGGAGATTGTTCTCTCAATAAATTTTGTGTTTTTAAATATTAATTTCTTAAATATGTAGGTCACTTGACTAAATCATATTAAATGTTATGTTTCTTTTATTATAGTTTTCCTTGCCATATGATTTATCGCTGTCAAAGTATACAATTGTTAGCTTCCGCATGACGTTATGTTATTTCGATTCTAATATTTTTTGAGTTTATGCATATTTTTTTGGATTTAAAAGTGTTACTCTATGTTGGATATACATCCAATCTTGCACACACGCACGTACGCCGCAATAGATAAAATTGTCTTTTCGATTAAAAACTCAAATCAAATAATATAAATTGTTATTTATAAACCTAATGCACTTATAAACCTAAATATCCTACTTCTAAACTATATAAATTAGGCATAAAACGGTTGGTGGTGAACTTACTGACTTCGTTATTGTTCTGAGAATTACGAATGATGTAAAGACTTTTGGTGGTGATGCGCATCTTTCAGTTGGAGCTGGTGTGAGTGCTGATGCTGGGATCATTGGATGAACTGCTTGGGGTTCAACCACTAAACCCAGTATGATTTTCTCTAAATTTGCTTTCTTCTTGAGCTCTTTATTATTATGTGGCTTTGAATTTTCTTATTCTCGACGTTGTTCCTACATAAAATTGTAATTAAGCAAATTTCTTGATTGGTGTTTAAATAGCTCTACAATACAAATTTTAGACAAACTTTTGCTTATGCTTGTATTTTTTCAGGTTATGTATTATGTTTCCTTATAACCAACGACAAATTGATTTTTAGTTAGCCTAACCTTAGGCGAATTGGTTCATTATATGAGCACGTATTGGGAATGTGGATATGCAGATGGAGTTAATATAGTTTGTGCAGGAAGAGTCATACTTAGCAGTATTCTATTCATGAGAACACTGGTGCTATTCATAGTTTGTGCAGGAAGCTGAGTAATCAGTACACATACTTATATACTATCTATTTGACTGTTCTATGAGATTTACATATTCTTTCAATTTCAAGTGTATTATAACAAGTTGATTTGATGACTAGCTGATGAAGTTAATATAGCTATATTTACTACTTTAAACTTTAGCTTTAGTCATACCTCTTTTCCTCAAATGTATTCAAGAAAGTGGAACAATTATTTTTTATCATTTGGTAAGATAGAATAAAGGTTATAAAAGAAAGTGAATAAAGAATATTTTAGGCATCTTTTTTCTTGGAGAAAAAGTCTTAGACTTCTATAAATTGAGAAACTTCTCTATTTACAACAATACACTAGCATTCAAAAATAGTTCTCAAACAAAGTCTTTTTTAGGGGGAGATTATTCTTTCAATAATTTCTTATTTAATTATTTTTATAATATTTAAATGTCCTGAATATTTATTTTACCCATATAAAGTCTTAATAAAAATCTTCCATAATTCTATTTAACTATTTTTTTGCTACAATTTGCTTAGGTCTATTAGGAACACGTCGTTCCTTGCATCGTTTCCTTTCTCCTTTCGCACGTACACTACACTAGTCTTCTATACTATATTAAAAGTGTGAAGCACCTTATAATGTGATTTGAACTTTTTGCCCTTCATTAAAAGTCTTTGCTTTAGACAAAATTGTCTTTTTACTATTTTTTAAATAATTATTATTTTGATTATTAAAATATAATAATTAAATTTTAAAATTTAAATATGTATAGTAAATGTCTTAAATGTCACAATTTTCTTTGAGGTAAAACTTTAGGGATTTGCCTAGCATACAAGTGAAAAGCACGACTTTAATGTTATTTAGGTTTAGGGTTAGTTTTAGGATTTGTTTTTTTTTTACCAAAATTACTTATACAATAGGAAAAGAAGACCCAACTATTAATTAATGTCACGGTTAAAGTCTTTAAGTTCTATGTTTGTAGGTAATTAATATCATAAAAATTAAGTTAAAAAATAAAATACTATCATAAATAATTTGATACTATAATTGACTTTTACTTTTTGAAAAAAAAAAATCTTTCATATTTAGGTAATCCCTTTCTTGGATGAAAAGGTTTTCGGCTTCTATAAATTAAGGATTTTTCCTTTCCACAACAACATAATAACATTCACAATGTATTGCTCGAACGAAATCTTGTTTAGGGATTTCCCCAATAGTTTTATATTTTTATTTTATCAGTCATATGTACGTAGGTCAATTGACCAAATCAATTGAATATATTATGAGGTTTTTTTTTGTAATTTCTCTTTGTTATCATCGTTCAAGGTTTCTTTGTAGGATTTAGGGCGATGCTCTTTTATTTCAATTCCATCGACATGCTCATAATTTGAGTTCAATAGTATTCTAATGGTATATCAAAAGTTTATTAATTTATTGCCCAATCTGTAGAAGTAGGTTATGCAATATCTATAAAATCTAATTGCTCTTATCATATATTGTATTATTCATTATTTTTCTTATCGGGTCTGGGCGTATATATTCAGATTAGTATTATTTATAACTATACATTGATTATATGATTATTGATTATCGTATAATTCTCTTTTATCTTTCAAAGTACGTAATTCATTGATTATTTATTGTCAATATTATCAACTTTCACGTATTTTTTAGATTTGTTTGCACATGATTTAATTCGTTTAGGAAGCACAAGTTAAAAGTGCAGATAGAACTACTCTTGAAAAGAGTTTGCAAGGACATGAAAAATAGTCCAAGCTCTGCTTTTTTCAGGGTTCAAGATTTTATATATTTTTATATTAATTGGTGGCTTGATGTGATGCATACGTGCAACGCACGTACACTAACAAAATTTGACTCAATCTTCAATCTTCATGCACTTAACAAAATTTTGATGGCTTTTTTGTATAAAGATGTGATTAAATCATATTGTTCTAATATCTCAATTATTGTATTATTTTATTGTAATTTCTATTCTGCTACTATCTGTTATTTTTCTATTTAATACAGGTAGTAGATGAATGTTCGGTCGGGTTTTGAGGAATTTTTGTGAAAAAGTTAGGTTTAATCGTATTGTTCTGATATTTTGATTATCATATTGTTTTATGGTAGATAAATATTGGATCGGGCTTTCAGGAGTTTAGGTGTAAAGGTTAGGTTTAATCGTATTGTTCTAATATCTCGATTATCGTATTATTTTGTTGTAGTTTCTGTTCTGTTACTATCTTCTATTTTTACTACTTAAAAAGGGTGGTAGATGAATGTTTGGTCGGGCTTTAAGAAATTTTTGTGTAAAGATTAGGTTTAATCGTATTGTTATGATATTTCAATTGTCATATTGTTTTATTATAATTTCTATTATGTTACTATCTGCTATTTTTAATTTTATATATTTTATATTGATTGATGATTTGACATGATGTACATGTGCAACGCACATACACTAAACTAGTATAATTAAAAGTGGGAAGCTCCAAAGTGCAAAGTTGAATTACCATTTTACCCCTACACTAAATTAAAATATTATATAATATTTAATTAAATAAATAAATTATAAGTAAAGACTATTATAACAGTAAAAACTTACATGACCAAATCAATAATAGTTGAAATAGGAAAAGATCATATTCTAAATAATAGTTATTAAGAAAATATGTAAAGGTGTAGTTATCTACGGTAATTATTGGCATTTCAATGTAGTTGATTTATATTTATTAATAGAAGTTATTTACTATTGGCTTAATACATCTGTCTTCAATTGTTTAAATTAATCATTTAGTCATTTTGTCTTTTTTTTAATTGAATTTATTGGCAATAATTGGTTAAGAAAGAAATCTCATAAGTTATAGAATTGAAACGACACTTAACGGATAGAGAGTGAAATAATTGGGGCACCTCTTTCAAAGTTTAAGGAGCATGATGAGTCCCTAAAAGTGGATTAAATAAGTATTTATTATGTAAGAACATTAAAAAAAATGGCACCAAACAAAACAAATCATCATATACTATATTTTTGAAATATAATAATTTTTTAACAATCCCCCGTATATTTCAAATATAAAATTATGGAATACAATAAAAGTTTTGCTGGGTTTTCACATATGAGAATAATGCATCGAATCTGGTGTCTCGTAGACTATGAACCAGACTGTAACACCCCAGAAAATCTTAAGCCTAGAACCAGCCCAGAAATCCAAAGTGTGAACTATCAAATGACAGAACAGGAACCACAGACGATTTCCACGGAACATGGAAGAGTCCACGGGCCGTGGATGGCTTCCGTGGAAAAGGTACTGCAGATCAGGCTCTCAGGTCCTGATCCACGAGAAGGATCCATAGACCATGGATGGAACCACAGTCTGTGGTTGCCCTTCGTGGAATCAGACCTGAGGATCATGCTTTTCCCCCCAGAACCATGACTAGATTCCACGGACCGTGGAAGGGTCCACGGGTTGCCCTTCATGGAATTAGACCTGAGGGTCAAGCTTTTCCCCCAAAACCATGAGTAGCTTTAATGGGCCGTGGATGGGGGTCGTGGAAATCAGACCCGTAGCTGGTCAAAAGAGCCCAGGAACCATGATAGGGTACCACCACTCGTGGAACCATCCACAGACCGTGGTTCCCATCCGTGAAACCCAGTCGCAAATTTTTCAGTAGTTTTTATTTATTTGATTCAGGGGTATTTTAGACCTTTTCTACTTTTTAAAAGGCTAAAGCACGTCATTTTAACTAGCCTAAGATTAATTATTAAGCCTAAAACTATCCAATACAATCATTCCCTCAGATTTTAATCGACACTTAGCTGAACAAAGTAAAAAGAAATGCTTTTCTTCTCCCAAAGTAGAAACCAAGGTTCTTCAATTTCAACCTTCAAACTTAAGGATTTTTCCAAAGGTTCTACTCTCAGGTATGTGCGATTTTATTAATGGATTTCCTTTCACCCATTGAGTCCCTAAATTAACCCAGTTCTTTAGATTCAGTTCAGTTTTCATAACCTAGGGTTCCTAAGATTTTGGTGAATTCCTTTGTATTTTAGTTTTCCTATTTTATATGAATCCTTATTGCATGTTTCTTCGAAGTCTAGCATTATTGTATTATCAGAATCCGCACACCCTCATTATGTGGTATTATCCCTGATTTTGAACTATAATTATGAATTCCATATTTCAGTCAGATTCTAGAATTGTTAAGAGTAGTTCAATCTCTTAGGATGGTGGGTTATGAACACCCGATCAATGTAGGGTTTCATGCATATTCAGTTAGATGCTCAGTTATTCTGAATTATATGATTTGAATGCTCTCAGACTCAGTATTATGTGCATTATCAGGAAGTCAATATTTTGAGCTATCCAGTATGTCAGTATATGTATTTATTCAGTTGAGAGTAGTACTTAGTATCCACTACTAGAAATTGGGCATATGGGAACAAACTTGCTAGTAACTATTTCCAAACTGTTGCTATAACTAGTCAAGCGCAACGGTTATGACCATTGACACAAGTTTTGGTTCCTATTGATATAGCTTAGCCATATGACCATTGCCATTAAAACATGACCGTCAGTTAGGCTGAGACCTTTAGTAGAAGTACCTAAGTCCCAGAACTAAGACACCACCGTAGGTTCTAAAGGGTCACCCATCAGATCAGGCTTGACACCTTAGTTCTTTTTGACATCATATTAGTGGATCCACGCCAGTAAATGTTCATACCCTTGGCAAGGTATGAATGCACTCCCAGCCAGGTTATAGGTTGGCCCTATAGTTAGCTTAGCATGGGGTATATTGGTTAATAGTAGTTTCCACAGTTCAGATTCAGTATTGCATGATCTTGTAGTCAGTTATTCAATTCAGTATTATACAGTTGCATGTTCATCTACTTGGTCATCGCAGTTATTTAATTCAGTATTATACAGTTGCATGTTCATCTACGTGGTCATCGCATCAGTTTATATCTTTCAGTTTCATGTTTTAGTTTATCCTTCATGTTCAAATTAGCTTATCATATCCAACATATGTATATATATAGATTAGTGCATATCCCGCATGTTTAATACATTCAAAGTACTGATGCACACTTTTGTGCTACATCTTATTATGATGTAGGTTCAGGCGTCCAACATCCAGATCACAGTTAGTTTGATTTACCAGCCTTTTTAGCAGCAGAGTTGGTGAGTCCTCATATTCCGAGGACAAGATTTACATTCATTTATTTCAGTCTTTGATTCAGTTTTCAGACTTTGAGAGTTAGTTGGGGGCTTGTCTCAGTAACTCATCTCAGTAGAGGCTTTTAGACATAGAGTTAGTTTTTAGCTTTTGCAGTTAGTGACATTTCAGACTCTTCTATATATATTCAGAGATTGTTGCTTTACTTTCTGAACTTACGTTATTAAACCAGATTAGCTTCCGCATAAATTTTATTTTAATCAGAATGTATAGCATATGCCAGGCCATGGATTAGCTTGGGGTCACTTATGGCTCTAAGCACCGTGTTGCATCTAGGGGGTAGTCTCAGGGTGTGAAAAACTTGGTATCAGAGCATTATGTTTATGTGTCCTAGGGTGTCTAAAAGTTGTGTCAAGTAGAGTCTTTTTCATGGGTGTGAAGTGCGCCACACTTATGAGAGGGAGGCTGCAAGACATTTTTAGGAAAACATCACTTCTTTATGTTCCACATCGTGTGATAGAGTGTGAACTCTATTTAATCCCCTTCTAACTCGTGCTCTATGAATTACAGAAAATGCCTTCCAGAAGAGCAAACACAAGGAGGAATGGCAATGGAAATTGAAACCAGCAAACACCACCAGTCTAAGTAGAACCTTTGAATGAGCAAGTCACTCAGGCCATGTTCAAGGCTGCTTTTTAGGTGCTAGATCAGGCCATGACTACTCAGGTGAACCAACAGGCTGTGGCACCAGTCAACTTATAAAATAACTCGATAACAACTAGAGTCTGGGACTTCACTCGGATGAATCCCCCTGAGTTCCATGGTTCTAAGGATGAGGAGGATCCGCAGGAGTTCTTGGACGACTTACAAAAGGTTATAGAGATTATGGGTGTCACTCCGATTGAAAGTGCAGACTTGGCTGCTTATCAGTTAAGGAGTTGCTCACACTTGGTACAAGCTGTGGAAAGAAGCTAGGGGTGCAGACACAGGCCCAATAGATTGGGATCAGTTTATGACTGCATTTCTGGACTGGTTCTTCCCACTTGAACTAAGGGAATCCTAGGTTCAGGAGTTCATCAATTTGAGGCTGGGATAAATGAGTGTGAAGGAGTATTCTCTTAAGTTTTTTTAGCTTTCAAAATATGCTCCAACAATAGTGGCTGACTCTAGAGCCTGTATGAGTAAGTTTGTGTCAGGTGTTTCTGAAGATGTGGTTAAGGAATGTAGGACTGCTATGCTGGTAAAGAAATGGACATCTCCAGGTTGATGACTCATGCGCAGCAGATTGAGGAGGAAAAGACCAAAGAGAGGAAAAAAGACAATAAGAGGGCCAGAACATGTATCTTTAGTTATTCTCAGCAGAGATCAGACGGTGGTAATCTCTCAAAGTTTCACCAAAAATCTTTAGCTCCATCCCCATCCTCTGCTAGTGCCCCAGTTCCCATGTTCAGACAGGATCAACAGGATAAGGCACCAGGCTCTAAGTTCTAGGATAGTGTCACTAGTGGACGTACACATCCAGTTTGCAAGAAGTATGGTCGGAACCACCAAGGTGAGTGTATATTCGGGAGTGGAAATTGTTTTGAATGTGGCAAGCTAGGTCATAGGATAAAAGAGTGCCCAATGGCTTCACAAAAAGGTAGTAATGCTCGTCAGCAAAATCAAGCTAACTCTACAACTGCTCCAACATGTGGCCTGACTCAACAGGGTGCCTCATCTAGTGCAGGTGGCAGTCAGTGCCAAAATAGACTTTATGCACTCCAGACTCGATAGGACCAGGAGGATTCCTCCGATGTGGTCACGGGTATGTTACGAGTATTTCATACTGATGTTTATATATTGTTAGATCCTGGGGCTACACTCTCTTTTATGACTCCCTATATAGCAATAGACTTTGGTGTCAGTCCAAAAATCCTTCCAGAACCTTTCTTAATCTCTACTCCTGTTGGTGATTTAGTCATAGCCAGATGGGTATACAGAAATTGCATGGTCACAATTTCTCAAAAAGTCACCTCAACTAGTCTTGTTGAGTTAGATATGTCTGACGTTAATGTTATTCTTGGCATGGGCTGGTTACATACTTGTTATGCCTCAGTCGATTGTAGAACTAGAATAGTCCGATTCCAGTTTTCAAATGAGCCAGTCTTAGATTGAAATGGTAATACTTCAGTGCCTATAGGTCGATTTGTCTCTTACCTTAAGGCTAGAAAAATGATTTCCAAAGGTGTATCTACCATCTTGTTCGGGTTAAGGATTAAAATTCTGAGACCACAACTTTTCAGTCAGTCCCAGTGGTTAATAAATTCCTAGAAGTGTTTCTAGAAGATCTGTCTGGAGTTCCTCTCGAATGGGAAATTGACTTTGGAATAGATATCCTTCCAGATACACAGCCTATCTCAATTCCACCTTATAGAATGACTCCAGCCGAGCATAAAGAGTTAAAGGAACAGTTGAAAGACGTTCTAGATAAGGTCTTTATTAGACCCAATATCTCTCTATGGGGTGCTCTAGTTCTTTTCGTGTGTAAGAAATATGGTTCTCTCAGGCTGTGCATCGACTACCGTCAGTTAAACAAAGTCACAATCAAGGACAAGTATCCCATTCCCAAGATTGTTGACTTGTTTGACCAGCTTCAGGGTTCCAGTTTCTTTCTAAGATAGACCTCAGGTCCGACTATCATCAACTCAGAGTTAGAGATTGTGGCATTTCAATGACAACCTTTAGAAATCGGTATGGTTACTATGAATTTGTAGTTATTTCTTTTGGACTAAAGAATGCTCTAGCAGCTTTTATGAATTTGATGAATAGTGTTCAAGCAGTACTTGGACATATTCATCACTGTTTTCATTGATGACATCCTTGTGTATTCTCAGAGTGAGGGGGAGCATACAAATTATTTGAGGATTGTGCTGCAAACTCTTAAGGATCGACAGTTATTTGCCAAGTTCAGTAAGTGTGAATTTTGGTTGAAGTCAGTTGCCTTCCTTGGTCATGTGGTGTCTAGTGAGGCATCCAAGTATATTCACAGAAGATAGAGGTAGTGAAGAACTGACCTAGACCCACTTCTCCGATAAATATTAGGAGCTTTTTGGGTTTGGCTAGTTACTACAGGAGATTTTTTGAAGGATTTTCATCCATAGATGCCCCATTGACTAGATTGACTTAGAAAAAGGTCAAGTTTCAGTGGTCAGATGAGTGTGAGAAAAACTTTCAAGAGTTGAAGACCAGGTTGACCATAACTCTAGTTTTAACTCTACCAGAGGGTTTAGATGGCTTTGTCGTATATTGTGATGCATCCAGAGTCAACTTGGGTTGTGTCTTGATACAGCATGGTAAGGTCATCGCTTATGCCTCCAGATAACTTAAGATTTATGAGAAGAACTACCTGACTCATGACCTTGATCTTGAAACAGTTGTGCTCACTTTAAAGATATGAAGACACTATTTGTACAGTGTCCATATGGATGTATTTACAGACTATAAGAAGCTCCAGTATATGTTCACCCAGAAGGAGTTAAATCTTAGTCAGAGAAGGTGGCTCAAATTTCTGAAAGATTATGATATAAATATGCTGTACCATCCAGGTAAGGCCAATATAGTGGATGATGCACTTAGCAGACTGTCCATGGGTAGTGTGTCACATGTTGAGAAAGAGAAGAAGGAATTAGCTAAGGATGTCCATATGCTGGCTCGCTTAGGAGTTTGCCTTATGGACACAACAAATGGTGGTGTTATAGTTCAAAATAGGTCAGAATCTTCTCTGGTAATCAAGGTGAGGGATAAGCAAGACAGTGATCCCATCTTACTTTAGTTAAAAGGTGCAATCCACCAGTAGAAAGTAGAGGTTTTCTCCCAAGAGGGAGATGGTGTGCTTCACTATCAGGGTCGATTATATGTTCCTAATATTGAAGAGTTGAGATAACGGATCTTAGAAAAGGCTCACATCTACATGTACTCCATTCATTTGGTGCACCAAGATGTACCGTGATCTATGGGAAGTCTATTAGTGGAATGGCATGAAGAGGGACATCATAGATTTCATGACCAAATGTCCAAACTGTCAACAAGTGAAGGTAGAACATAAGTGACCGAGAGGTGTGACTCAGGATATTAGCATTCCTACTTGGAAGTGAGAAGTGATCAATATGGATTTTATTAATGGTTTACCGCGGACTCGCCGGCAGCATAACTCTATTTGGGTGATAGTGGACAGGGTGACTAAGTCAGCTCATTTTTTGGCTGTCAACACTACAGATTTAGCAGAGGATTATGCCCGACTCTACATCTGTGAGATAGTCAGGTTGCATAGGGTTCCCTTGTCTATTATCTCAGATAGAGGAACTCAGTTTACATCTCAATGCTGGATATCATTTCAGAAAGGTCTTGGTACTCAAGTAAATCTTAGCACAACATTTCATGTGTAGATGGATGGTCAGGTAGAGCCTACCATCCAGACCTTAGAGGATATGTTTAGGGCTTGTGTGATTGATTTCAAAGGTAATTGGGATGAGCACTTGCCTCTCATAGAGTTTGCCTACAATAACAGTTTCTATTCTAGCATTTAGATGGCCCCCGTATGAGGCACTTTATAGGCAGAGGTGTAGATCACCTGTTGGTTGGTTTGAAGTAGGTGAAGCAGCCTTGATAGGGCTAAACTCGGTTCATGAGGCTATGGAGAAAGATCAACTCATTAGGGAAAGGTTGAGGATGGCTCAGAGTTATCAGAAGTCCTATGCAGATGTGAGGAGAAGGGACTTAGAGTTTGAGATTGATGATTAGGTTTTCCTGAAGATGTCACCCATGAAGGGTATGATGAGATTCTGCAAGAAAGGGAAGCTCAATCCCCGATATTTAGGTCCTTACAAAATCTTATGTAGGGTTGGTAATGTGGCTTATGAGTTAGAGTTGCTAGCCGAGCTAGCAGCGGTTCATCCAGTTTTTCATGTTTCATTGTTGAAAAAGTGTGTTGGTGATCCAATGTCAATTGTGCCATTAGAGAATGTGGGTGTGAAGGATAACCTCACATATGAATAGGTTCTAGTTGGGATTCTTGACTGTCAGGTTCGTAGGTTGAGAAATAAGAAAGTCACTTAAATGAAAGTTTTGTGGAGAAATCAGTCAGTTGAGGGAACTACCTAGGAAGCAGAAGCAATTATGATGACCAAGTATCCTCACCCCTTCTCTTCTGATTCAGTTTCAGCTTGAGGTAATAATTCCTCTCCAGTCTTCTCAATTTACTCATATGTATTTCCCCTCAGTTTCATGTTCCCTCAGCCATTCTTGCATTTTTTTGCATGCTTTCTTGTTCTTAGAAATTAGATCAGTTAGAAATCAGCTTTTAGAATTCAATTGGTAGGGATTGCAACTCTTTCCCTCCAAACTTAGCTTGTTTAGTCTTCATTCGAGGAGGAATAATCCCAAGGGGGAGATATTGTAACACCCCAAAAAATCTTAAGCCTAGAACCAACCCAGAAATCTAAAGTGTGAACTGTCAAATGACAGAACAGAAAGTACGAATGGTTTCCACAGATCATGGAAGAGACTATAGGTTGTGGATGGCTTCCATAGAAAAGGTACTGCAGATCAAGATCTCAGGTCCTAATCCACGAGAAGGATCCACGGATTGTGGATAGAACCATGACCTATAGTTTCCCTTCGTGGAATCAGACCTGAGGGTATGCTTTTCCTCCAGAACCACGACCAGCTTCCACAGATCGTGGAAGGGTCCATGGGCCATGGATGGGGGTCGTGGAAATTAGAACCATAGCTGGTAAAAAGAGCCCAGGAACCACGATAGGGTTCCACAGCTCGTGGAACCATCCACAGGCCATGGTTCCCATCCATGTAACCTAGTCGTGAATTTTTCAACAATTTTCATATTTTGATCCGGAGGTATTTCAGACCTTTTCTACTCTTTTAAATGGCTAAACATTATCATTTTAACTCGCCTAAGACTAATTATTATGCCTAAAACTACCCAAACCTCTTATTCCCTCAGATTTTAATCTACACTTAGCAGAACAAAGTAAATAAATGCTTTTTTCTCCCAAAGTAAAAACCAAGGTTCTTTAATTTTAGGTTCCAAACCCAAGGATTTTTCCAAAGGTTCTACTCACAAGTATGTGGAATTTCATTAATGGGTTTACTTTCACCCATTGAGTCCCTAAATTAACCAAGTTCTTCAGATTCAGTTCAGTTTTCAGAACCTAGGGTTCCTAAAATTTTGGTAAATTCCTTTGTATTTCAGTTTCCCTATTATAAATGAAAATTGCATGTTTCTTCGAAGTCTAGCATTATTGTATTCTCAGAATCTTCAAACCCTCATTATGTGGTATTATCCTTAATTTTGAACTATAATTTTGAATTCCATATTTCAGTCAGATTTTAGAATTGTTAAGAGTAGTTCAATCTCTTAGGATGATGGGTTATGAACACCTGATTACTGTAGGGTTTTATACATTTTAAGTTAGATGCTTAGTTATTCAGAATTCTACGATTTGAATACTCTCATTCTTAGTATTATGTGTATTATCAAGAAGTCAATATTTTGAGCTATCCAGTATGTTAGTATATGTATTTATTCAGTTGGAAGTAGTACTTAGCACTAAGCGAATGAGGGGATGAAGGCTTACCCGTCAGTTAGGCTGAGACCTTTATTAGAAGTCCCTAAGTCCCAGAACTACGGTGCCACTGTAGGTTCTAAAGGGTCACCTGTCAGATCAGGCTTGACACCTTAGTCCTTTTGGACATCAGATTAGTGGATCCACGCCAATAAATGTTCGTACCCTTGGCATGGTTTGAACGCCCTCCCAGCCAGGTTTATAGTTTTCCCCATAATTAGCTCAACTTAGGGTATGTCGGTTAATAGTAGCTCCCACAGTTCATATTCAGTATTTCATGACCTTGTATTAAGTTATTCAGTTCAGTATTATACAGTTGTATGTTCATCTACTTAGTCATCACATCAGTTGATATCTTTCAGTTTATCCTTCATGTTCAGTTTAGCTTATCATATCTAGCATATGTATATATATAAATTAGTGCATATCCCGCATGCTCAGTACATTCAAAGTACTGATGCATACTTTTGTGCTACATTCTATTCTGATGTAGGTTCAGGTGTCTAGCACCCAGACCGCGCTTAGTTTGATTTACCAGCCTTCTCAGCAGCAGAGTTCGTGAGTCCTCATATTCTGAGGATAGGATTTACATTCATTTATTTCAGTCTTTTATTAAGTTTTAAACTTTGAGAGCTAGTTGGGGGCTTGTCCCAGTAACTCATCTCAGTAGAGGCTTTCAGACATAGAGTTAGTTTTTAGCTTTTGCAGTTAGTGCCATTTTAGACTCTTCTTTATATATTTAGAGATTGTTGCTTTACTTTCTGACTTACCTTATTAAACCGATTTATCTTTCGCATAGATTTTATTTTAATCAGAATGTATAGCATATTCCAGGCCATGGGTTAGCTTGGGGTCACTTGTGGCTCTAAGCACCATGTTGCTTTCTATGGGCTAGCCTCGAGGCATGACACAAACCTAGAAAAAACAAGATTAAACTCACAGAATAAATGGTGAAGTTTAAAACTTCTACGAACCAAGAATTCTTTTGTGAGCTTAAGTCATATTCTATCACATTATACTCACACAATTTTTTTTGTTATCGCGGTTATGCGCTAAGAGTCCATGCGCGTGTCCTAATATTATTGAGTGCTCTAGAAATCTATCACAATTTTATAAAAGTGGCACCACTTCACACTCATATAGGTCCACCCATCAAGTATATTCTGCAGAGCAATACATTACTTTTAATGGATATGGAATGGATTAAGAGTTTTACAACTCAGCCCTCACTTTTCTTGCAGATTAACACTATATCCACATCGTAAAAGATTACAGAAAAGACAAACTTTAAAGTGCATAAGATCAAACAATGACTTTTTATTACCCATATGAACCTGATTTATGGGTTCTTCAATCACATAGGTGAGGTTACCATCATGTTGATATACACCTTCAAAAAAGTCTCATTCCCATTGAAGCTTCACTTATAAATATTCTTCCCAAAGATTTAGTCAGAGGATTGGCCAAATCCACATCTGACTTCACATAATTTATGGATATAATTCCATCTCTTAAAAACTATTTTATTACTTTATGTCTCAAACATGTATTCGTTTTGCCATTGAAGGAATTATTTTTTTCACTACAACTTATGCTGCTTGGCAACCATAATATATATGTATATATATCTGTTGATTTTATTTCAACCTTAATACTCACTAAGAATTGTTTTACCCTCATTATCAGCCAACTCCAAATCACAAACTTAGATTTCATAATTGATCTAGTAACCATGATCCATTTAACTGATCTCATATTGTTATACCCCACCAAAGGTGCACATAATCACATATGAATTTCGTGATCCACTTAGCATTATTGTACCTCTCTAGTACAATAAATATTAATTCACCCATAACACTTTATCATCAGTTGTTTCTTTTTAAAACAATGCACCAAGAAAAGAAATAACAACATAATATATTTTAGGATTACTATCAACAAAATGAGTATAAAAATCTTCACCAAAATATTTTTCTAACCTTGTAATTTTTCTTCTCCTCAAATTTTATTTTCAAAATTATTTTAAACAACAAGATCACATAAGTTATTGTCACTTTTCAAATGAAACATATTCTTAAAATTCTTTTTCTTTACTATAACGTTGCTCACAATTAATCACATCACTCTTAATAAACACAAATTTTATATATGAAACACTTATAATTCGATAAACATACAACCAAACTATTATACCTTTCTTTTGACTTCTTTCAAAATCAAATAGCACAACTTAGCAAGCTACCCCCATACTTTTTAATATTCAAAATAAATAGAATAACTTTTGTAAGACACTTTACCCCCATAATTTCAATATTTTAAAATGAGAGGATAACATTTTCACGACATATAATAAGTTCAACAAATTTATCATAAAAAATTTCATCATATATAAATAATAACATAGCTTCACCCTTCATGCCAAATTGAATGATACCCTTCATGGGTGAGACTTTCCAGAAGACAGACTTTCCAGAAGACTCAATAATCAACCTCAAACTCTAAGTCTCTTTGTCTCACGTCTGTGTAGGACTTTTGGCAACTCTGCGCAGTCTTCCACCTTTCTAGAATAAGTTTAACTTTCTCCATAGTGTGATGGACTAAGTCTGGCACTATACGTTCTACCTTACAAACCTCGAATCAACCAATTGGATACCTACACCTTTGTCCATAAAGAGCTTTGTATAAAGTCATCTGAATGCTGGAGTGATAGCTATTGTTATACACAAACTCTATAACAGGCAAGTGATCATCTTGATTTCCCTTGAAGTCTATTACACATGACCTCAACATATGCTTAAGTGTCTAAATAATGCACTCTACCCAACCGTTGGTCTACCGATGAAAAGCGGTACTAACATTCACCATCGTACCCAAACCCATCTCAAAAGACTTGCAAAACTGGGCAGTAAACTGAACACCTCTCTTTGAAATAATGGACAAAGGGACTCCATGAAGTCTGAATATATCCTACTATACAACTTAACATAGTCCTCTGTTGAATCTGTCATCTTCACAAGCAAGAAGTGAGTTGACTTGGTTATTCAGTCCATAATTACCCATATTGAGTCATGTAGCCATTGAGATTCTGGTAAACCTGTTATGAAGTCCATATTTATCATCTCCCTCTTTCACTCAGGATGATTTATATTTTTAGCCATACCACCTAGCCTCTGGTGCTCAACCTTAACTTGCTGACAGTTAGGACACTTATCTACAAACTCTGTGACATTCTTCATCATATTATTCCACTAGTAGACTTCCCTCAAGTCATGGTACATTTTTGTACAACATGGGTGAATCTAATACCTTGAGTTATGCACTTCTACTATGATTATTTCTCTGAGACCATCCATATTGGGAACACACAACCTACCTTGGTACCTCAAGACACCAACTCCCATTTTCTTCTTGTGGACTTCTTCCTTTAGTTGGAGCAAGATGGAGTCACTATTCTGCTTCTCCTTGACTTCCACCATTAAGGATGATCGACCCCATTCTGAACAACTGCACCACCATCCTCAGAATCTAAGAGACAAACTCCCAAATGTGTAAGTCTGTGCACATCCCTTGCTAGTTCTTTTCTTTTATCCTTCTACATGAGCAATACTTTCCATAACAACCTACTAAGAGCATCAAAAACTACATTTGCCTTACCAGGGTGGTAAAGAATGTTATGTTATAATCTGTAAGCAACTTGAGCAATCTCCTCTGGCAGAGATTCAACTCCTTCTGACTGAAGATGTATTAAAGGATCTTGTGGTCAGTGAACATATCAACATGCACACCATAGAGATAATAACACAACTTTTTCAGCATAAACACAACTGCTTCTAACTCAAGATTATGAGTCGAGTAATTCTTCTCATGGTTCTTAAGTTGTCTGGAAGCATAAGCTATAACTTTATCGTCCTACATCAAAACACAACCAATACCCACTCTATATGCATCACAATATATAATGAAACAATCAGTTCCCTCTGGTAGGGTCAACACTAGAGCAGAAGCCAAATGAGTTTGCAACTCCTTGATGTTCTTTTTGCAAGCTTCAGACCATTGAAACTTAACTTTCTTCTTGGTAACTTAGCCAAACGAGAAACTATGGATAAAAACCCTTCTACAAACAATCTGTAATAGCCAGCCAGACCCAAGAAACTCCTAATATCTGTTAGGGTCATGGGTCAAGTCCAATTCTTTATGGCCTCAATTTTCTAAGAGTCAACCTGAAAACCTTCACTAGAAACAATGTGCCCTAGAAATGCCATGGACTTCAACCAAAACTCAAACTTAGAAAACTTGGCATACAACTTGCGGTCCTTGAGTGTATGTATAAAAATTCTAAGGTGATTGGCACGATCCTCCTCACTACGGGAGTATATTAGAATGTCTTCAATGAATACTATCACTAACATGTCAAGATACTGATTAAACATTTTGTTCACGAGGTCCATGAAAGCTACATGGGGATTAGTCAAATTGAAAGACATCACAAGAAACTCAAAGTGACTATAACGGGTCCTAAAGGCTGTCTTAGGAATATCACTTTCTCTAACTTTCAATTAATGATAGCTGAATCTGAGTTCTATCTTAGAGAAACAAGTAGCACCCTGAAGATGATCAGACAGGTCATCAATTCTTAGAAGGAGATACTTATTCTTTATAGTGACCTTGTTCTACTGAAGGTATTGAATACACATTCTAAGGGAACCATATTTCTTATGCATGAAATGGTCTAGAGCACCCCATGGTGAGACATTTGGTCTGATGAATCCCTTATCAAGGAGATCCCCCAACTGCTCTTTTAGTTCTTTTAACTCAGCTAGATCCATTCTATATGGAAGAGTAGAGAAAGGTTGAGTAACAGGAAGGACAACTATTCTAAAATCTATCTCTCTATAAGGAGGGACTCCAAGAAGATCATTGGGGAAAATTTCTGCGAACTCATTCACAATTGGAACTCACTGAAGGGGTGGAGTTTCAGTACTAGAGTATCTAACTCAAACTAAGTGGTAGATACACCCCTTGAAAACCATATTTATGGCCTTAGGTAGGAAATAAATTGATCCTTAGGCACAACATGACTACTTTCCCATACTAAAATTGGCTCATTTGGAGACTGGAACTTTACAATTCTAGTTCTACAATTGGCTCAAGCATAACATGAATACAAATAATCCATGCCTAGAATGTCCACCATGTCTAACTCAACTAAGTCAGTTGTGGTGTATTTATGATGGACTAACACTGTGCAATTTCTATAAACTCTCTTAACTATAATAGACTCACCAATAGGAGTAAAAACAACAAATGGCTCTAAAAGTTGTTCAGGATAGATTCTAAACTTTACTGCAATGTAAGGGGTCACAAATGACAGAGTGGAACCAGGGTTAAGTAGAGCATAACCATAAATGCAGAAAACTTTTAACCTACTGATGTGCCTGGATTTCACGATACTTTTGATGCTTAAAACTAAGGATTTTGGGAGTTTTTAAGTATGTTTTGTTGGATTTGATTTCGTTTGTTATATGTAGAGGGAAAAATATTAAAAAGATAAAAAGATCAAAAAGTTGTAGTTTTCTGGGTGAAAAGACATGCCCCATGGGCATGGGTTCCACCATGGCCCGTGGGAGAAGACATCTGAATAGAGAAGAAGAACTTAAAGGCAAAATCCTCTCCCACATCTTTCCATGACAGGCGTCGGTCCAGCCACAGGCTGTCACACTTGCCCGTAGGAATAGGCTGGTGGAACTGAGAAGCCAAGTCAAGCCTGATGAGCTTCCATGATGCCCGTGAGAGACACGATGGGACATCGCATAGCCCATCGAAATGTGCCAGAGAAGATTGGAGAAACAAGCTTGCTAGCCGACGAGATGGCCACGACGGGTGTGGAAACCATGATGTCCCATCATATTTGCCCATCAAAACAAGGCAAAAGCCTGGAGACACAATGTAAAGAAATTCCGAGAGGCACCCACGAAGCCCGTCGCTCCCATGATAATCCATAGGGTTGCCCGTCGAAAGTGCCGCATCTAACTTTTCTAGATCAGTTAGGATTTGGTCTTTTTTGTCTATAAATACCTTCCTTTAGGTTTATTTTGTTGGTTCCGACTTTGTTTGATATTATTGCGAATTATTCACATTTTGTGAGACATCATAACACAGTTCTTGAGGATTAAATGATTGTTCTTGATTTATTGAAGTGTTCTTGATATTTCAAGATTTCCAGTTTTCTTTACTTGTTCTTGTAAGTTATAATCATGATCCCTTCATCTACATCTATTTATTTCTTACAACCATGAGTATCTAAATCCACAACTAGGGTTGTGAGAACCATGAAGAATTAACGAAGTAGGCAAAGGACTTGGTAATTCTAGGGCGGTGTTTATGCATGTATTGTTCTTCCCTTCGCTTTGTTTGCTTTTTAATGGTTGCAAACGTTAGAACTTGCCATATTCTTATTTATCGGACCAAGAAGTCAACGAATGGGAAAAAGGTTGCGTATAATGGAGATTTGAGGCTATCAACCCTCATCTAATAGCTTGACCTTATCCGAGAATAGCTAATCTGGGATCAAGGGTAAGGGTTAGTAAAGCATACACACACGTCTGGACCAAGGCGTATGGTGAAATTCATCTATATAGGGTACCAACCATTTGGGTTATCCTAACTTATCGATCTTTCATGCTAAGCACCAAGCTAGTTTACTAAGTAAAATGCCTTACTAAGTTATGATATCATGGGGAATACTACCCTAGTCGCTTCTCTCATTGATTACAACTCTTAAAACTATTACTTGTTAGTTGTTCAAATTTGAATTACAATTATTACTTGTTACTTAAAACCCCCCTTCGTTGGGAAATAAATGGGTAAGAGCGCGAGTAAATATAAT
Source organism: Jaltomata sinuosa (assembly GCA_003996215.1). NCBI lineage: Eukaryota > Viridiplantae > Streptophyta > Magnoliopsida > Solanales > Solanaceae > Jaltomata > Jaltomata sinuosa. The sequence goes on along the minus strand of QJPP01001174.1, from coordinate 161,761 downwards.
TGACCCTAGTTCTATCATATTCCTTGTGGGATTGACCCTAACCTTGGTTAGGTTCTATATTTGAACAACGACCACTTTATGCTTCTAAAAAGAGGTGTAATTTGCGCATATCAAATTTTAGCGCCGTTGCCAAGGAATATAATTTAGGATTTAGAGAAATTATGTTTATTTCACTATTAGTCCTTATTTCCTGATTTTACTTTTTCTGTTGTTTTTGTTTTGTTCCACAGGTTGCACACTTGTGCATGCCAAGTACAAGGAGTCAAGGCAATCCCCTGATTCCATTCAATTTGGAACTCCAACGAACTCTGAGAAACATGGTTACAGAGGGAGTTTACGAGACACCTGAAGGGGCCACAGCTAGGATAGTGGCCAAAGAGGAGAAAAGAAAGGCAGAAGAAGAAGCCCAAATTGCAGAAGATGCTCAGATTACCACAGACCTTGCAAATCAAAATATGGAAGCTGAACAAGCAAGGCAAGCACGGCAAGCACGACAACAAGATGCTCGTCAAGCCGCATAAAATGCTCAAGCTGTGAGAGATGAGGTAGCCTGGTGCAATATACCTCAAGATCCAGTAGTACCAAGGGGGAATAGAGGTTGACAAATTCAACAACCCTAATAGGTTTTGAGGTACAATCTTGATAAGGATAAGGTTGACGACACTGGGACAACATGCCCCATTATATTATTACCACTACCCATTAGTACAAAGTTCGATATTACAAGCACTATGATTCAGCTGCTAAACCTGAAGGGATTATTTGCTGGCAAGCCCACTGAGGATGCAAACTTGCACTTGAAGAGCTTTATGGGGATCTACAAGGCTTACAACCTCTCAGGGGTAGATCAAGATGCTATCAGATTACGACTCTTTCCATTCTCTTTGACTGGAGAAGCAACACTTTGGCTTGCGAAACTACCTGACGCTTCAATATTCACATGGCTTGAACTAAGAAATCAGTTTCTAGAGAGGTTCTTCCCTCCATCTCGGATGTTGCAACTAAAGTAGGAGATCTATAATTTCAAGAATCTTCCCATGGAGGCATTGTATGAAACATGACTTAGGTTCGACAAGAAGCTGAAGTAGGTTCTAAATCACAGGATTCCTTCAGACCATTTGATGGAGATCTTCTATAGAGCATTGAATTAAAACACTAAGGCAGTAGCAGATACAGTGATCGGGGGAGCATTAATGGAGAATACTTATGTTGAGCTTTTGAGATGCTTGATAGGGTTACCAAGACGAACAAGGCCTAGCATATGAGAGAAGCTGAAAGCTCGGCATGAACTTATGCAGTTGGGAAGTCCATTGACCATGAAGAATTTTAATAAATTAAACTAGGTTTCACAACCTTACAAACAACTGTAGATCTAATTGCAAAACAAATTCTTAATTGTGATTTGGAGAAGGTGATGGCTGTAGGTTCACAAGATAAAGCTTTGAGACAGGATGAGTACAACTTTGATGACAAAGCAAATTATCTGAATGATCAAGTGGCAGGTTTTCAGGCTAATAGCCAAGGAAATCAAGGTCAGAACAGGGACAGATATGGCACCTGCGATTGGTCTGGATACAGAGATAGGAGCAGGGATAGAGATGGTGATTGTAACAAGAGGAATAGCTACAAGAATGATAGAAGCGTCCTGTATGTCCCTCCTAGAAATCGCGAATCTGGACCGGAACAACCATCCATAAGGAAACTTGATGATGTCTGAGTAGTCAAGTAACCTGCATCGTGCAGCCACGTTAAATCAGGTGCTTCATGGTAGGCAACCCATGAACTAATATTTGTTGAATTGTGAAGGAGTTAGTGAGATTCGATAAGTGAAATTTGCAGAAAAAAGGGTTCCCACGGGCACCGCGATAGGCCATCGCAGGTCTCACGACCGTGGGAATTAGGCGTGCCTACCGGAAGAAAATATGAAAACTTGGTTTGTCCTATTCCCATACCCAACATGATGGGATCTTGCGGCTCCGACTGGCATGGGAAATGGGCATGAAGCCAAAAGAGAGTCAGGAAAAACCACTGGCTTATTCCCACATTGCGGCATTACGGGACGTCATGACCCCAATGAGTGTGGGAATGGAGCCTTCGATGCCTAGGTAAGTTACCCACAATGGGACATGGCAGGACCCATGGGCGTTGCGATAGCCCATCATCTGGGTTGGTCAACAGGGTCAAACTTCTTTTAATTTTTATTTTCAAGTGACCTGACCCGACCTAGCTTCCTTTTCCCCTTTCCCCGCATCCGTTATACGTTTGACCTCAACCCACGATCATCTCCCCAAATTCACTCCCCATGATTCATCTCACTATAATCACTCCCTAAAACTCTCATATACTAGTAACAGTTACAAGAACACAAAGCAAGTTCACTCAAGCACCCAAGACTCAAGTTTTTTTCAAACTTTGTGCAATACTAAGAGTAAGTAAATTTTCTCATGGTTTGCGTTGCTTCGTTATGTGTGTAAGCATCTATGGGTTTGAAATTGAGAAACAATCATGTTGTGTATTGTAATAGTAATGACAAACCCTAGACTTGAACTATGCATATGTGTGCGTTTGTATGAATGTGTTATACATTGAAAAAAAATTGGGAATTAGGGTGGTATCATTGGTATGAATAATGGGTTGATGTTGTATTTATAAATTTTGTTTATTATTTGTTTGGGTGAGGTGAGAAATCGTTCAAGTACACAAAAAAGGGAGAAAGAATTTTGAGCACATCATGATCCCATGGGCCAGTCGACAGAACATTGGAGGCACGATGGGCGTCGAAACATGGCATTGGAGATGGATCAGTGCTTGAGAAGGCTTCTGTCCAAATTTGACGCTCGGTCTGATGGGATGTTAGACCTCCTACGCCCGTGGAAAGATCCATAGGAGGACAACATGCCCTTAAAAACTTTACTGGTCTATCTTGACGCCCTGCCCAATGGGACGTCAGACCTCCCGCGCCCGTGGGAGGCTAGAATTTCTGAAAAATTTCTTGAAGTGTTGAATTTTTTTCTGCTTTTGATTTTTGGGTCGGTTTGCTAAAGTTGGTCACCTGCAAGTACTAGATGGCACCACCTACTCCACTATGATGAGGGGACCCCATAAAGCAAAAGACAAGTCTGTCACTACTCGCCTAAAGGATCAATATGATTCAGAGGGCGAGAAGAATGACTCAAACAACACCCCTTGTCCGGATGACAAAGAGAAAGTTGGTGGTATCATCTCCTTCCCAGTCTAAAGAAGAGGGAGGTGATGCATCTAAGCAGGAGCAAGCACCGGAGCATACTTCACTCTATTCTTAAGAGGGGGAAGAGTCATTTTCTGGATCAGTCGGCTCAGATGAAAAGAGCGATGCCGCTCCTACACCATAAAAAGGAGCACAAGAGTCTGCTATCTAGGTTTCTAGTGGCATGGAAACCGAGACTAGCTTGGGAGATAGTTCAAAATCAGGTTTTGGGATAAAGGCAAATGATGATTCCGACACAGAAAGTACTACTCCTGAAAAAGAGAAGACACCTGAAAGGGAGAAGAAGACCCCACCTACTCCAAAAGCTCCTGGCACAACACTGGCCCTCACTTCCAAAGATGTTCGAATCTGGGAGAAGACTAGGTGGATGGTAAAAAGGTCCCAAAAGATCTTTGAGTACGGGATAGAAACTATGGCAAAGGGGCACATCAAACACCCTATTATGGAGGAATGGAGAATAGACTCATTCATGCTCAAGGACTTCCCTAAGTTAGATGAATATTTCAGATACAACTTGGAGTGGACTAGTAAGCCACTCCCCGATTATTAGCCAACCATCGTGAGGGAGTTCTATGCAAATTATCAAGCCATCCAGGAAAGTAGATGCAAAAAAGGCCAGAAGATTGCAGATCTGCCTGCTCTTGAGACCGTTCCAGTATGAGGTGTCACGATAAATATCTCAGCCGAAACCATAAACAAGTTTCTCTTTGGGCCTTAGTATGTATTTATTATCGACACCCTTGACTATGATTATTGGGTAAAGAATGAACTTAACCAGACAAAGTGGTTGTCCAAGCATCTTACAATGATCGGAACACTAAAGTGGCTCAACCAAGACAAGCCACAGATCACAAAGGCTTCTCTATCATTTGAGGCCAAATTCTAGTGGGCCTTAATGTGATTCCGGCTTATGCCGACGGGTGGTGATAATCAACTAACTCTTGAAAGAGCCATCCTAGTGGCTATCTTGTTATCTAAATACAAAATGAACATTGGGAACATCATTTTTGAAGAGATCTAGGATAGAGTCACAAAGATCAGCTCTTCATATCCATTCCCGTGCCTCTTGACTAAGTTATATGATGAGGCGAAGGTCCTGAAATATTTGGGTATTGATCATGCAGAGTGTGCCATCTAGACCCACCACCTAGAGAGATCTAAAGATGAAAGAAAGATTATGGGTCTGGGCAGTACATCTGAGTCTCTCGCACTCACCCAAGAGGCAGTTGCACCAACTCTGGAGAGACACCTTCTACTACTACTATGCCTACCCCACTAGGTAGTTGACTTGAGGAAACTCTAGGGGGCCCATCTAGTTCTATTGAACCTCCAATGGAGGATCCTGAATCCATCTATGCTTTTGACCTGGTAAATTTTGCTAACACTGTTCAAACTACCATTCAGCTACAAAGGCAGATGAAGAAGTTTGCTGAACAATTTCAGGCTATTATCGATGCCTCCATAAAGAGAGCCATAGCACCATTTGTTAATGTGCATGGCCTAATTTACACATTAGAAGAGAGGATCAATGCCAAGTTATATAAAATGGGTGCCGCTGGGCTTACTGAGATCAAGCAACACATTGTAGAGTTGAGGGTAGATGTGGAATAATTGAAGGGTCGTTCTTGACTTATATGCCAAAGTTATGGTAGTCTTTCCAAAGGATACCCTTGAGACCATAATTGACTTGTGGGACTATATTAATCCTGAGAGCCACCAGCAGGAACCTGACAAAGTTAATAAGGGTACGGATATCGGTAAGCTTCCTGAGACTGAGCCTACCAAGAAAAGAAAAAAGGAGATAAGCAGGTTCAGGAGGAGGGAAAGGATGCCCCATTAAGACCAAAATCATTGAAGCATAAGGAAGAGAGGGCCTAGAAGAGGAGGAAGAAGAGAGAAGCAGAGGTGCTTAAAGAATCCCGAGCCATCTAGCAAATTTGCATTAATTCTATTGGTGGTACTGGTGGCTCAGGAAGTGGTGTTGCCGGTGATATAAAGAAACCATCTTTAGACCCTATTGTGGGAGTGAGTGTTGATGATGCTACTCGGGCAGCTGCTACTATTGAGAGGACTATGGAGGCAACCTCAAGTGTTGAGAAGGTTATGGGCACCAATCTAGCAGGCCTGGCTACTACACCCGATGACCGCGCCTAAGCACCACAGGTATGCCTTGTATCCCTTGTTTAATTGTTTTTAGTGTATTGGGACAATGCATAACTTTTTAGATGGGGAAGGGGAAGTTGTGGTCATCTGGTCTTTTGTAGAGTGTTTTGGTCAAGTCTGAGTATCCAAAACACTCACATCGTAACGCGATGTTAAATCAAGTGTTGCATGGGAGGTAACCCATGAAGGTATCTACAAGGTGCCCGCATCCTTAGGATTTTCTTGCCTATGTTCTTTCCCTAAGGATTTTTAATTTTTGTTAAACCAGCATGTTTGAAATAGGATGTGTGTTTATAGAAGAAAAGTAGGAGTTGAAGGCAGCCATGGTCTTATTTTGAGAAAATTTTGTGAAAAGGGAGACCCCTCTAAATTTTTGTGCAATAAATTTTTAGGACTGACCTGGATGGATCTTAAATGACAGCATGTATATAACTGTGATAAGTAGCTTAAGCTAAAACATGAAATGATAGTTATCTAATCATTAGTTAAACTCTATACCATGTGTGAGTGAGTTGCTTAGTATCTGTTCTTGTTGTTGTATCAATCTAGAACTTGCCTGGTTAGTCTTGCTACGGTTGTAGAATGGTTTGGTTAGGAAATAATCATAGGACGTTTTTGAATGAGTCCACTTAAGCCAAATGACCTACCAAATGAAATTATGATTCCCTTTAATCCCTGAGTTTGAGCCTAAGTTAATCCTTTTTGTTGTTAGCCTGTCACCTTTCCTGTTTTCTATAAACCTTTACTTTGGCCTTGGTCCCTCCTTGGACATTGTGCACCTTAACTAAGGATAAAAGCGTAAGTTGAGGGTGGCTACTGTAGGGGTAAGTAGGAAATTTTGGGTATGAAAAGATCGGGTTAGCATTAAAAAGGAAGATAACGGGTGTGGTTAGTGTGCTGCAAAAAGAAAAGAAAAAAAGAAAGAAAAAAAATAAAAAAATGAAAAGATGAAAAAAGTGCAAAAATACAATAAAAGCCACACCCAAAGCTTGATTAAAGTGAAAAGGTAACAAGAAAGGAGAATAAGGGAGGAAAATATTATGGTCTGAAAAGTGGAAAATAAGAAGGAATTGTGGTGTCAAGGAGGGCGTAGTCACTGTTTACTCAAATATACCATTTTCGTCCCTAAGCTTACATTACAAGCCTAACATAGTCCTATAGTGATCCTAACCGGACTGTTTGAAAGCCAAGGCATAGAAAATAAGGGCAAGCCTATGGTATTGTGCATGTACAACTTGAATTTCTTTGCGAGCGTGAGCGTATCCCTAGTCCCTATTTGTGAATGCATTTATGTACGAGCGGGACTTCTTTATTGTGAGGGCACTAGAGTAGACTGTGATTGCTAACTGATTGTTATTGTAACGACCGGGTCCGTCGTTACGGGTAAACTTTTTGTGCCAAGTTTTAGAGTTAGAAAACTATGGGTTTGGGAGTTTGAAATTCTGGGCTAGGCTAGCCTCGGCCGATTTTGGAGTGAGGTATAGTCTAGGGAAATCCAGGTGAGTATTGGGTTAGATATCTTGATTTGAGCTAGTTTTCCATGTAGCCCAGACATAAAGGAGTCCGGGGGACTTTTCGGAATCGAATTTGGGTAAGTAGAACTCCCAAAATCAAGGTTGACATGAAGAGATTATTTCGAAACATCGGGAAAATAAGTGTGTTGTAAAATGGACTAGTTTTGGAGATTTTATGACTTTCTATCCCGTGTCAACTGCTATAGCGGTTGACACTCTGCCATAGTGACCTCCACTATAGCGGAAAAATTACCACTACAACGAAAGTCAACGTCGGTCAGCCTCTGCCATAAGGGATGACTCTGTTACAGCGGTACTGCTATAGCGGAGCAGACCGCTATAGCGGAGCATGATGGGATTTAATTCAGAAACTTCCCCAAAAATATTCAGTTTTCACAAGTTTATTTGGGAGAAGGGCTAGGGTGATTTCAAGCATTTTTCCTCCATTCTTCATCGTTTTTCTTCCCTAAGGTAAGGTTTTTGCTCCCCGAACTCCGTAATACTTTTCCTATGCAGTAGAATTGCTAGGAGTGGACCTGGGGAAAGGTCTGGAATGACTTAGGGAGGGTAGAATCTGGGGAAAAAGGGGGATTCTATGTGTAGAAGTTCTTGGGTATTGCTAAATATACTATTTTATGATCATGTGACTTTAATTTCCTAATTTTATTCGTAAAAATGGTAGAACTAGGTAAATTAATGGCGGAAAGCCCAGGAAAAAGGGTGGAATGATCATGGGTGGCCTGGGGTTTAGGATTATACATAATCCGGGTGAAATTTAGGCCATAAAGATTAATTATTGGTTATTGTGTGTTATTTTAGACCAAGAACCGGCAAGAACTTTGGGAAATGGGAAAACTCCGATTGTGTAGAGCTTTGGATCATTTCTAGGTGGTGATAGTTTGCTTCCTATATTCTGTGTGTGTTTAAGTACTCTTATCTAAGTATTTGTATGAAATGCATTTCTTAGGGAATGATTAGAAGTGTCTAATAGTTCTGTTAGCAGTCTGGGAAATTGACTGTTGTATTATGCTTGTTGGTTTTACAAGTTGATTGTTCATTTTTGTGACAGTGGATTGTTTTACTTTAGTTGGATCAGGTACCACGCCTGGTATGGGGTAATACTAATGATTGGCTTGGGTACCATGCTTGGTACGAAATATAAGAACGGTTGGCTGGGGTACGACACCTGGTACGAGATAAGACTAGCGGTTGGATCGGGTACCACGCCTGGTACGGATTTACTTTATTATGTTGTTGCATCTTTATTTAATGGTTCCTTGAGTGGACCTGGTTGTGAACTTTAATTGTGGTTGCGTATTTTGGTCCTTGAGAGGCCGGGTTGTCACATGGCTTTACGAGTTGGTCTTGGTGTAGACCGGGTGGTTTGTCTGACACTTAGGTGTTTTTTAGAGGGGATCCAGGGTGGGTCTGGGATATGTAGTAGAATATGACTGTTTGTGTTGTGGATTATGGATCATAATTGTGAAGTGATTTACATGTGGGACAAGTTAGGTAGAGACTTGTAGTCTAGGAATACCTGTTGACTTGCCTATGTGTTTTCTATACTCTTACTTGATTTTTGTACTTTTCCATACACTGTTTTACTTGGAATTGGATGATGATCATACCAGTACACGGTGGTTGTGTACTGATACTGCACTTGCTTATCTTTTTGTGAGTACAGAAAATCTTTTGGTGGTTGACGCACGACCTCACTTGTAGGCCAGACACTTCAAGATATCAAGGGTGAGTTGTTCGATCGAGCTGCCTTGGTTTCTTTCTTATTGGTTGTAGCCCACTTGTTTCGGGCTTAAACTATTTCTTTGTTTTGGGGTTGCATCCCCGTACTATAGTTTGATAGATGTTTTTGGTACGCTGACTTTCAGATTCTAGGGAGAGATTTCTGCAGTTTATTTTATTTATTTATAGAGTTGCTTTTATTCAAGATTGAATGCTAGTTTACTTTATGCATTGGTTTTAAGTTGTTAGGCTAGGTTAAGAGTTGGACTCTAATGGTTCGCTCATTCGGAGGTTGGGTGGGTGTCACTCACAACGGTCGAGGTCGTGACAAAGATAGTATCAGGGCCATAGGTTTATTGATCTCATCATACTAAAACAGGTCTAGTAGAGTCTTGCTCAATAGTGCGGCGATGTTTGTACTTTTCTTCGAGGGGCTATGGGACTTTAGGAAACTATCTCTTCTTTCTTTCATCGTGCTATAACTTGATTTCAATTGGTATCTGGTGATACAAATTGGTATCTGATTCTTTCACTCTTTTGTCCGCAGATGGTTAACACAAGGAACAATGAAGCTAGACTGGCAGACCCAGCAGCAGTCCCGGCTATCCGTGGTAGAGGCAGGGGAAGGCGCAGAGGACGCGGTAGAGCCATGCCCGCTAGGGGTGAAGCTCAGGCTGCTGTAGGAGCACGAGAAGCAACCCTTTCCCCACCTTAGGAATAGGTTGCCGAAGATGTGGAAGTTTTTGTGGAGGATGATGGGGCATATGCTGAGGCAGAGGCGACACCGGCTGGAGGTGCAGGCCTTCCTTCTATGACACCAGAAGCATTTCAGCAGGCTTGGAATATCTTGAGTGGTTTGGTTGGTGCTGGAGCCATACCCGCGACACTTACAAATCAGGCTCTGGGCACTCAGCCAACAGATCCTACAGCTCCTAGGATGGATGTTGCATCAGGAACATGTGACTTCTTTAGGCCATGCTAGGCCCAGTGATGATAGGGAATGAACATGAGATGCTGACAAAGTTTCTCAAGCTGAAACCTCCTACGTTCCAGGGTACTGACAAGGAAGATGCTTATGAGTTCATACTGGATTATTATGAGAGACTGCATAAGCTGGGCATTGTGCAATAGTATGGGGTGGAGTTCATCACGTTTCAGCTGTAGGGTGATGCCAATCGGTGGTGGAGATCTCATATGGAGTGTAGGTCATCCGTTTTAGCTCCACTGACTTGGGAGCAGTTCCATTCTTTTTTTTAGAGAAGTACGTACCTCGTACTTTGAAGGTCTAGAAAAAGAATGAGTTTTTGACTTTGGAGCAGGGTAGCATGTCAGTCTTTGCTTAAGAGGCAAGGTTTCATGCCTTGTCTCATTTTGCTACGTAGTTGCTGGGTTCCGAGGAGGAGCGAGTTCAGTTGTTTATCAAGGGTTTGAATACTGAGCTTCAGGTACTGTCTATGCACATAACTTCTTCAGGGAAAGGCTTTAATGATGTGGTGGATTATGTGAAGAAACTTGAGGGAGTCAGGCAGGCGGGGCAGGCTAAGGTGTTAGCCAAGAAGCCCCGGAATGAGGGAAATTATGGTGGTTCATACTCCAGGGGTCAGAATCAATAGGTATACTCAGCCCGTCATATTCAGTCAGCTCTGCCAGCTGCTACAGGTGGTCGTCCGAGAGCTAATCAGCAGTTTTCAGCTCCTAGAGGCCAGGGAGCATTTTATTCATCTGCTAGCAGGCTTGCACTTGATTGTGGTTGCTTCCATTGTGGTGATCTGGGACACTTTAAGAGGGAGTGCCCTCACAGGTAGACCGGTAATTAGGTTCAGCAGCTACCCAAAGTTGTGGTCCCGGCAGGTAGAGGTGGTCATGCTAGAGGTCATCCACAAGGTGGGCGAGGTAACTTTTAGGGAGGCTGGGGAGACAAAGGGAATGAAAGGCACGGGCAGGGGTGCGGCGCAGCTAGCCAGAGAGGTTGCCTGGATTGATGATCAGGCTTACTGCTATGCATTTTGAGGAAGGACCGAGGCTGAGGCATCAGATGCAGTAATCACAGGTACCATTCTCGTCTGTGATAAAATGGCTTCGGTGTTATTTGACCCAGGTTCTACATATTCTTATGTGTTTGTGAATCTTGCGTTAGGTTTGGACTTGGTATGTGATATCCTTAATTCTCCTATCCATGTTTCTACCCCAGTGGGAGAGTCGATTGTGGTGACTCATGTTTATCGTAACTATTCTGTTGTTTTTGTGGGGTTGCATACTTGGGTAGACTTGCTAATCTTGGATATGGTTGACTTTGAGGTGATTTTGGGCATGACCTGGTTATCCCCTTATCATGCCGTGTTAAATTGTAACACCAAGACTGTGGCTCTAGAGATTCCGGGTAAGAAGAGGCTAGAGTGGGAAGGTGTGTACAGGTCTAAGCCAGTCAGGATTATATCGTTTGTTCGGGCTAGGAAGCTAGTGGGGCGGAGGGTGTCTAGCCTTTTTGGCTCATCTCCAGGATGATAATGTAGAGTCCCCCTCTATTGAGTCAGTTCCAGTTATTTCATAGTTTTGAGAGGTGTTTCCAGAGGATTTGCCTGGTATGCCTCCAGATAGGGATATTGACTTTTGTATTGACTTGGAGCCGAGCACTCATCCCATTTCCATTCCTCCGCATCGTATGGCTCCAGCAGAGTTAAGGGAACTTAAGACTCAGCTTCAGGAACTCCTAGATAAGGGATTTATCCATCCCAGTGCTTTGCCTTGGGGTGCTCTGGTATTGTTTGTAAAGAAGAAGGATGGTAGTATACGAATGTGCATAGATTACAGACAGTTGAACAAGGTTACCATCCGGAATAAGTACCCTCTACCCCATATTGATGATCTATTTGACCAGTTATAGGGTGCATCAGTGTTTTCAAAAATTGACTTGAGGTCAGGGTATCACAAGTTAAAAATTAGGCCTGATGACATTCCTAAGACTGCTTTCGGACTCGCTATGGGCATCATAAGTTCTTAGTAATGTCATTTGGTTTGACCAATGCACCGGCAGCATTCATGAGTTTAATGAATGGGGTGTTTAAATCTTACTTGGATTCATTTTTCATCATTTTCATTAATGATATTTTGATCTACTCCAAGAGTAGGGAGGAGCATGCTGAATATCTTCGTATAGTGTTGGACATTTTGAGGCGTCAAAAGATTTATGTGAAGTTCACCAAGTGTGAGTTCTGGTTGACTTCAGTAGAATTCTTGGGGCATGTAGTGTTTGAAAAGATAGTGATGGTATCCCCAGAAGATAGAGGCAGTCAAGAGTTGGTCCCGACCTAGCTCTGTGACTGAGGTGAGGAGTTTTGTTGGGCTTGAAGGTTATTACCGGAGGTTTGTTAAGGATTTTGCCTCCATTGCTACTCACTTGACAAGGCTGACACAGAAAGATATACTATTTGTATGATCCGACAAGTGCGAGGAGAGCTTCCAAATGCTCAAGACGCTTCTGACCACAACTCTTATTTTGTCCTTGCCGGTTGAAGGTAAAGACTTCATTGTTTACTGTGATGCTTCACATTCCGGTTTGGGTGCTGTGTTGATGCAGGATAGGAATGTGATAGCCTATGCTTCTAGGCAGTTGAAGGTGCATGAGAGAAACTATCCTACTTATGATTTGGAGTTGGTAGCGATGGTCTTTGCACTCAAGATTTAGAGACACTATCTCTATGGTGTCAAGTGTGAAGTGTTCACTGATCATCGCAGTCTGCAATATGTATTCACTTAAAATTATTTTAACCTGAGGCAGAGGAGGTGGATGGAATTTTTGAAGGATTATGATGTTACTATTCATTACCATCCGGGTAAGGCTAATATGGTGGCAGACGCATTGAGCTGAAAATAGCTAGCATGGGCAGTTTGGCTTCTTTGGAGGTGTCCAAAGATCATTGGCAAGGGAAATTCAGGCATTGGAGTCCAGGTTCATGCACTTGGGTATTTCAGAGCAAGGTGGGATCTTGGCCAGTGTTGAGATCAAATCCACATTCATAGAGGAGATAAAGGCCAAACAGTTTCAAGATTCGCAGTTGAGCAAGCTTCAGGGCAAGGCAATATCCGGAGAGTCCGGGGATGCCACATTGGACTCTGGCGGTGTGTTAAACTTTAGAGGAAGGATATGTGTTCCTCGAGTCGATGACATAATTCAGAAAGTATTGGCAGAGGCTCATGGTTTGCGGTATTCAATTCATCTAGGTGTAACCAAGATGTATAGGAATTTGAGACAACTTTATTGGTGGCCTGGTATGAAAAAGGACATAGCTGATTTTGTGTCCAAGTGTCAGAATTGCCAGCAGGTAAAGTATGAGCACCAGAGACATGCAGGACTACTTCAGAGAATGCCCATTCCAGAGTGGAAGTGGGAGAGAATAGCCATGGATTTCGTGGTGGGTCTCCCCAAGACCTTGGGGAAGTATGATTCTATTTGGGTCATTATCGACAGACTGACCAAGTCAGCTCACTTCATCCTGATCAGGGTGGACTACAATTCACAGCAATTGGCTAAGATTTATATGAAAAAGATAATGAGATTGCACGAGGTACCACTGTCCATCATTTCAGACAGGGAAACGCAGTTTACTTCCAAGTTTTGGGGTAAGTTGCATGAAGATTTGGGCACTCAACTCACCTTTAGTACAACCTTTAATTCTCAAACTGATGGTCAGTCAAAGAAGGTGATTCGGGTATTAGAGGACATGTTGAGAGCATGTGTGATTGACTTCGGGAGTCATTGGGACCAGTTTCTACCATTGTGTGAGTTCTCATACAACAATAGCTACCACTCTAGTATTGACATGGCACCATTCGAGGCACTATATGGGAGGAGTTGTAGGTCACCGATTGGGTAGTTTGAGGAAGGAGATGTGAAACCTTTGGGCGTAGACTTGGTAAGGGAAGCGCAAGAAAAGGTAAGAGGTATTCATGCCAAGTTACTAGCTGCCCAAAGTAGGAAGAAGGAATATGTGGATCACAAGGTCTGAGACATGGAATTTCAGGTTGGTGAACAAGTGTTGCTGAAAGTGTCACCAATGAAGGGAGTTATGCATTTCGGTAAGAGGGGCAAGCTCAGCCCCCGGTTCATCGGTGCGTTTGAGGTTCTCAAAAATGTAGGGCCAGTGGCTTACAAGTTATCATTGCCGCCTAGTTTTTCGGGTGTCCATTCGGTATTCTATGTATCCATGCTTAAGCGATACCATGGTGATGGGGACTACATCATCAAGTGGAATGACGTGTTACTTAATAAGGATCTTCGCTATGAAGAGGATCCGATTCTGATTCTTGATCGAGATGTCTAGAAATTGAGAACAAAGGTGATCAGTATGGTTAAGGTTTAATGGAAGCATCGTCCGGTTGAGTAAGCCACTTGAAAAACCGAGAGGGACATGCGGGACAAGTACCATTACTTGTTTGAGGATACATATACTAGTCTTTCCTTCTTATATTTTCGTATTTTTGGGTTGATTATTCGGAGATGAATGATGGGTAAATTGGTATCTATTGTAATGACCAGGTCCGTCGTTATGGGTAAATTTTTCGTGCCATGTTTTAGAGTTAGAAAACTCTGGGTTTGGGAGTTTGAAATTTTGGGCTAGGCTAGCCTCAATCAGTTTTGGGGCGAGGTGTATTCTAGAGAAATTCGGGTGAGGATTGGGTTAGATATCTTGATTTGAGCTAGTTTTCCATGTAACCAAGACATAAAGGAGTCCAGGGGACTTTTTGGAATCAAATTCGGGTAAGTAAAACTCCCAAAATCGAGGTTGACGTGAAGAGGTTTTTTCAGATCATCGAGAAAATAAGTGTGTTTAAAATGGACTAGTTTTGGAGATTTTATGACTTTCTGTAGCGGTTGACCCTCCACCATAGAAACCTCCGCTGTAGAGGAGAAATTACCGCAACGTCAGTCAGCCTCTGCCATAGCGGACGACTCTGCTACCGTGGTACCGCTATAGTGGAGTGGACCACTATAGTGGAGCGTGATGGGATTTAATGCAGACACTTCCCAAACACATTTAATTTTCACAAGTTTGTTTGGAAGAAGGGCTAGGGCGATTTCAGGTATTTTTCCTCCATTCTTCATCATTTTTCTTCCCTAAGGTAAGATTTCTACCCCCCAAACTCCGTAATACTTTTCCTATGCGGTAGAATTGCAAGGAGTGGACTTAGATAAAGGTTTGGAATGACTTAGGGAGGGTATAATCCGGGGGAAAAGGGGGATTCTATGCGTAAAAGTTCTTGGGTGTTGCTAAATTTACTATTTTATGATCATGTGACTTTAATCTCCTTATTTTATCTGTAAAAATAGTAGAACTAGGTTAATTAATGGCGAAAAGCCTGGAAAAAAGGGTGGAATGATTATGGGTGGCCTGGGGTTTAGGATTATACGTAATCCGGGTGAAATTTAGGCTATAAAGATTAATTATTGGTTATGGTGTGTTGTTTTAGACCAAGAATTGGCAAGAACTTCAGGAAATGGGAAAGCTCCGATTGTGTAGAGCTTTGGATCATTTCGAGATAGGTGATAGTTTGCTTCTTGTATGCTATGTGTGTTTAAGTACTCTTATCTAAGTATTTGTATGAAATGCATTTCTTAGGGAATGATTAGAAGTGTCTAATAGTCCTGTTAGCAGTCTGGGAAATTGAATGTTGTATTGTGCTTGTTGGTTTTACAAGTTGATTGTTCATTTTTGTGATTGTGGATTGTTTGACTTTGGTTGGCTCGGGTACCATGCCTGGTACGAAATATACTAACGTTGTGCTCGGGTACCACGTGTGGTATGGGTTTACTTTATCGTGTTGTTGCATTTTTATTTAATAGTTCCTTGAGTGGACCGGGTTGTGAACTTTAATTGTGGTTGTGTATTTTGGTCCTTGAGAGGCCGGGTTGTCACATGGCTTTACGAGTTGGTCTTGGTGTAGACCAGTTGGTTTGTCTAACACTTAGGTGTTGTCTAGAGGGGATCCAGGGTGGGTTTGGGATATATAGCAGAATATGACTGTTTGTGTTGTGGATTATGGATCATAACTATGAAGTTATTTACATGTGGGACAAGTTAGGTAGAGACTTGTAGTCTAGGAATACATGTTGACCTGCCTATGTGTTTTCTATACTCTTACTATATTTTTATACTTTTCCATAAACTATTTTACTTGGAACTGGCTGATGACCCTACCAGTACATGGTGGTTGTGTACTTATACTGCACTTGCTTATCTTTTTGTGAGTACATGAAATCTTCCGGTGATTGACGCACGACCTCACTTGTAGGCCAGACACTTCAAGATATCAAGGGTGAGCTGTTCGATCGAGCTGCCTTGGTTTCTTTCTTAATTGTTGTAGCCCACTTATTTCGGCCTTGAACTATTTCTTTGTTTAGGGGTTGCATCCCCGTACTCTAGTTTGATAGATGTTTTCGATACGATGACTTTCAGATTCTAGGGAGGGATTTCCGTAGTTTATTTATTTATTTATTTATAGAGTTGGTTTTATTCTAGATTGAATGCTAGTTTACTTTCTGCACTGGTTTTAAGCTGTTAGGTTAGGCTACGAGTTGGACTCTAATAGTTCGCTCATCCGGGGGTTGGGTGGGTGCCACTCACGACGGTCGGGGTTGTGACAGGTATGAATGTCTATTGTGTATGCTATCTTGCTCATGAATATCATATTTTTATCCATGGATCCGTCTTGTGTTGTTTTGATAACTTGAAATTATGCACTGGTTTTTGAACTGATACAGAGTGGGTACCTATTCTGTCGATTGAAAGGATTTTTTTAACCATGTTGATGATATAATTTCTAGTTTCCTTTTACTTTAGTGTCGTTTTAGTTTCTGTTTTCATTTGTTGTTTGAGGACAAGCAAACATTCTAAGTTGAGGGTGTTGATGTGCCGAGATTTCACGTCACTTTTGACGCTTAAAACTAAGGATTTTGGGAGTTCTTAAGTATGTTTTATTGTATTTGATGTCATTTGTTACTTGTACAGGGAAAAATATTGAAAAGATAAAATGATCAAAAAGTTGCAGTTTTCTGGGTGAAAAGACATGCCCCACGGGCGTGGGTTCCACCACGGCCCATGGGAGAAGGCATCTGAATAGAGCAGAAGAACTTAAAGGCAAACTCCTCTCCCACGTCCTTCCATGACGGGCATCGATCAAGCCACAGGCTGTCACACTTGCCTGTAGGAATGGAACGGTGGAACTGAGAAGCCAAGTCAAGCCTGATGAGCTGCCTCGACGCCCGTGAGAGACACGATGGGACATCGCAGAGCCCATCGAAATATGCCAGAGAAGATTGGAGAAACAAGCTTGCTAGCCGATGAGATGGCCACTACGGGCATGGAAACCATGACGTCCCATCATATTTGTTCATCAAAACAAGGCATAAGCCTGGAGACA
The DNA here is from genome assembly GCA_003996215.1 of Jaltomata sinuosa. Lineage (NCBI taxonomy): Eukaryota > Viridiplantae > Streptophyta > Magnoliopsida > Solanales > Solanaceae > Jaltomata > Jaltomata sinuosa. The sequence continues at coordinate 144,679 of QJPP01001174.1, read as the reverse complement.
CAATGTCAAGAAAGTTCGAAGGGCACTCACTATGCTCGTTGCTCCCATGATGGCCCGTAGGGTTGCCCATCGAAAGTGTCGCGTCTAGCTTTCCTAGATCAGTTAGGATTTGGTCTTTTTTGTCTATAAATACCTTCCTTTAGGTTTTATTTTGTTGGTTCTGAATTTGTTTGATATTGCTATGAATTATTCACATTTTGTGAGACATCATAACACAGTTCTTGAGGATTAAAAGATTGTTCTTGATTTATTGAAGTGTTCTTGAGATTTCCAGATTTTTGATTTTCTTTACTTGTTCTTGTAAGTTATAATCATGATCCCTTCATCTACATCTAGTTATTTTTTTACAACCATGAGTAGCTAAATCCACAACTAGGGTTGTTATAATCATGAAGAATTAACGAAGTAGGAAAAGTACTTGGTAATTCTAGGGCGGTGTTTATGCATGTATTGTTCTTCCCTTCGCTTTGATTTCTTTTTAACGGTTGAAAATATTAGAACTCGTCTTATTATTACTTGTCAGACCAAGGAGATAACGAATGGGAAAAGGGTTGCGTATGATGGAGATTTGAGGATATCAACCCTCATCTAATAACTTGACCTTGTCCGGGAATAGCTAATATGAGATCAAGGGTAAGGGTTAGTAAAGCATACACCCGCGACTGAACCAAGGCGTGTGGTGAAATTCATTTATTAGGGGACCAACCATTTAGGTGAACCTAACTTCTCGATCTTACATGCTAAGCACCAAGCTAGTTTACTAAGTACAACGCCTTACTAAGTTATGATCTCATGGGGAACACTACCCTAGTCTCTTCTCTCATTGATTACAACTCTTAAAACTGTTACTTGTTACTTGTTCAAATTTGAATTACAATTATTACTTGTTACTTAAAATCCCCCTTCGTAGGGAAATAAATGGCTAAGAGCGCGAGTAAACATAATTAACCTTAGTCCTACCATAGTCCCTGTGGGATCGACCCTAACCTTGGTTAGGTTCTATATTTGAATAGCCACCGCTTTATGCTTCTAAAAATAGGTGTAATTTAGGTGTATCACCTACCAATAACAATATCTGGGGAGTTTTTCTGATCCTGGCAGCTATACATAGCATAAAGACAGTTCTGACCCTAACTTGTCCCTGATGTAGTACCTTTTTGAGCAACTCAGTCTACTGGAGCAGATGACATAGTAGACTCGGCTCTATTTCCCCCATTTCCCTTCCTCGCAGATAGACAATCCCTTAAGAAATGTCCATATTGGCCGCATCCAAAGCACCCATCCCTACCATAACAAAACTCACCCAAATGGTTCTTACAACACTTACTTTAATATGGGTATCGAGTAATCCCCTCATACACACTATCATGAGATAGAGTACTCTGAGCTTTGAAGTTCTGACTATAGTGGAACTGCTGATCATTCCTGGTCCTGGGAGTAGGTGCACTGGCTGATGATGGGGCAGATCTAAATGACTTCCTATGAAAGAATGACCTGCTTCCATTTATGTTCCTCTACTAACTAGTCTCATGACCAGCTGACTTGGCTTTCTTGTTCTGGTGTTCTTCCTATTCTTCTGCTTCTCTTCCTCAACCTGCAGAGAATAGACCATAAGTCTGTAGATGTCTATGTCATTAATAAATAGTGTGCCCTTGTTACTCCTTCTTCATGTGCTTACCAACCCCGGACACAAACTTCCTCATTTTTTCCCTCATAGAGGACACCATCTAAGAAGCATATCAGGATAGTTGAGTGACTTAAGGCCATATTCCCTCACACTTATACTACCTTTCTTGAGACCCACAAACTCATCTGCCTTAGCCTCTCTCAACTCTTGAGGGAAGAAATGGTCAATCAATGCATCCATGAAGTTATCCCAAATTGCAGAAGCTGCATCATCACTATGAGTCAACTCTGACTAGTCATACCAAATATTAGCTATGTCCTTCATTGGGTAGGAGAAAAGTTCAACTCCTTCTGTCTCCATAGCAGTATCACTCTAAAAAAAATTGGACTTCATCAATAAAATTTTAAGTTTCCTTATAGACCTTGGACCCTATGAATACTGACAGGTTGATTCAGAGGAATTCCATGATCCTCTAAGTGTCTAACAAATTGTGTAAGTTTGAACTAGCAGGGACCGTGCCTTGATGGCTAGACAGCTACCACTAATTGTGTGAGCATCTAAATGGCTCCCCTGGACTCTGCATCAAAAGTAGGAGTGCGGGGAGGCTGAGGAGAAGGTGTCACAGGAACTCTCACCAAGCTAGTTGGCACAGTTTAAGCTCTAAGACTAGTGTTCTGGTCAGATAAGCAACCTCCATTTCTAGTCTGCATCCTGGATAATGGAGGAAGGTCACTGGCATTGGTTTCAGTAAGAACCTCAACACTTGTAATACTTCTCTAACTGGCGGTCCTTTTTGGAAGCATAATAAAAAATACATGAATGCACAAGTTAGGAGAAGATTCATAAAGTTAAACTATATCGAATGAAATAAACTAAGAAATAAGGGTGGTATTTCCTAACATCCTATGGCTTCCTTGTTATAAGTGTGGAATGCTTCACACCTATAAGAAGGACTCTACTAGACGTCGTTTCATAGATATCCTAGGACTATTGAACCTAGCACTCTGTTACCAAAATTATCACACCTCGAGCCTACACCCTGGGCATGGCTAGAACTTAGAACCAGTATTGGCTCGAGTGGATCCTTGGCCTACTTTACTACTGAATTTAGTACTCAACTAGTTTGCGGATGCTATAAACTAATGAGCATGCTGAATTTTATAATAGAAATCAAATGTCTTTTATAAAGCACCAAAACATATATTTTTGAAAAGAAATACTTCAACAACTGACACTCACTAACTCTATCTACCAAAGCCTCTAAATAAAATAGTTTACCAGGCAAGGCCCCGGGCTACCTTTATACTCTAAATAAGACTAAAGAACTAATCAACTTAAGGAGCCTTTTGAATGTAAGGAGGCCTCACCAAAGCTAAAGACGAAAGAGTCTAAAGATGCGCCTACTGTCGAGCCTTTGTACCTGAATGTGCATCATAAAATAATACAATATCAAATAATGTAAATACATAGAATATATGGTATGTAATATAGCTGAGTAGAAATAATTCTAACAAACTAAGCAAGTGAGGTAAATCAATGAGCAACAGATTAACATAAATATGTAACTTAAAGACCAAGTATCAGGAATATGCAGGTAGCATGTATACAACTAAACTGTAAAATACATTATAAAACTGTTGGCTCTATGCCAAATGCAAATATCAAAAATAGCTTTTTTGGTGCAGAGTTTCTTACAATCAACATACACCATGTGAGCATAATATCCAACTTTGGCTTGGTTGAGAGAGTTATTCCATACCTTGTCCGGGTATGGAATGATACTAAACTATGTATCTATACTGAGCCCGTACCAGAGGCTAAATGAGGAGTAACCCAAACAAAAAACATGATCATATCCTATGCTGGCAATGTAGTTTTGGAGCTTGGGTTATCTAAACCCTCACCCATTTCGGTGCTAAAAAATCCTCCAAAAACTGTAGTGCTCATAATATAAAAACCTTTTCTGAGGTAATTGAAAATCTATTGTAGAGCTTTTTGGCTCAAGATCACTTCATGTGACATAGAACTTGTGAGCTTGGTGCTCAAATAACTGAGAGCTATTGTTGGTGAGCATCATGCTCAAAATCATATTCAAATGCACTAGTAAGAGATTTCAAGATAGAAAGTATGCTTCTTTCAAAAATATTCCAATATATATTATGAGATCTATAAAGCTTCCATGAATAAGATCTATGAAAACATGCAAGGTTTCTTTGATAAAAAAAATCATAAACCAACTTTTGTGAATTATGTACAGGATTCATGGTATTGGACTAAAATTCATGAACATAAGAGGATATATAAAAATCAATCATTTAAATAAATATTTGAGAGTACTATAATTTCATGGAGTAATCTGGACAATCTCATCAATAGATATCAAGACTAGAGTTTTAGGATTCTAAATTGGAAACCCTAGCTTTGAATTCGTACTAGCTGAAACTGTAGACATGATTGGGGGAGGGAGAACAGAGTTCTCACACTTAAGATTAGCTTTACATACCTCGAGTGCTCCAAACTTAGAAGGAAAAGTTGTGAATTTTGATCTTGGTACCTAGAGAATGATTTTTTTCCAAAGAACCCTAGGTTTGTATCAAGAAACTTGTTAGAATCCTTATTCTAGGGCTAGAAATCATTAGACTCAGATATAGAATGGTAGATATGACTTTCCTAGCCTTGAGGGAATGAGAGAGGTCACTTAGGGTTGAGAGAACAAGTCAGGACGTAAAAATAATGAGAAAATAACTAAGGCATCCTTTTATAAGCACTTAGGAATTCAAGAGTACTATTTATTTTTATGAATAATGGACCAGGTCCGTAGAATTAATCTAAAATTTCTAAGTCTCTGATCTAATTTCACAGATGGATTTGATGGATTGTATAATGGGTCTTATAGTTTGGGCCATTGATTTCTCTGAGATTTTGTTGGTTCTCTAAATCAAGTTTAAGGTTGGCTTTTACTGGATGTGGATATGATTTACAGACCGTAGACCTGTCCTGTCATTTTGAGGTTTTGACATCTCTATGAACACTTTTCCATGAATTATTTCACGGATCATGGAACAAAACCATGAACCGTACACCCTTCCATGGAAGACTGGGAGTCAACGTCCTATAGAGAGGTTTCCATGATACACTCCAACACCGAACTTGGAAGTACAATCCATAGAAGTGATTGTAGAACTCTGGAACATGTATGCAATGGTCTAGATATTGCAAAAACACTAGTTTAAAATCTGAGGTGTTACAATTAAGGAGGTGGCAGAGATTAACACCCGGACTACACTAGCAAATGGCATGAAAAATGTTCAATAGTCTCTGAACATGGTGATCAATCTCTCTAAAGGTACCATCACTAATGTGGGTAAGGTGCAAATGGTTGTTAACAACCTACAATGTGAAGGAGTTAGGTCTGTGAATAAATCCTGAGGAAAGTTGAGTCTACTACTTAAATGACTGACACTTCAAGCACGGAGCTAGTTGTTGTTGTCTAGATTCCTACTCCGCACTCTCCAAAAACATTGAAAAGTCCTACCACTATTTCTCTTAAAGGGTAATCAACACCATTACGTATTTCCTCGGAGGTAATTAAGACTTTTGAACTGCTTTTTACCCATGTTGTGGGTTTCTATTTTTGGTTTGTATAACCTTAACAGTACTTTATGGTGGTGTCTCTTGGACTCTCCAGTTCTTTACCTACTCTTTCTTCTCTTATTACCAATCTTTTTTAATTCTAAAAGAGGAGAATACCCATGCATGTTTCTTATTATTGCTCTTTTATTATTATTATTATTATATTATATGCATATCTCTATGCCGTATTATTAATTGTTTATGAATATTTAACTGCTTTAATGAAATTGCTTATGTGTATCCTGGAGACTAGCATGTTGTGTCTCTCTATGACATATTTTTTTCTCTAGTATCATATGCATGGATGTTACGCATTGAGAAAAAAAAACAAAGAATGAGGAGGAACTAAACATTCATCTTCAGCCATACATTCAAGGGGAGTAATCATCCTAAATACTCAGGGAAGTAAAATGAATAAACAATACCCCTTTGATTGTCATCATTAAAAAGGGAGGGATTTATAGCCTTGTAGATTTCAATGATGACAACTAACCATTACAAAATATTCATCTTTGCATATCAAAAAGGAAAGAAGTATCCATCACAAGGAACTAAGGAAGGCAATATGCATTGCAATTAAAATTCCAAAACCAAGGGTCAAGAACAATATGTGAAGTCACTGGATTAGAAACTGCCTTAATTATAAGGCAAATATCCATTAATACACTGGCATCCAAGGATTCCTGAATCTGTGAAGGTTTCATACAGAGAAAGAAATTGCACTAAATTAAGGGAAAAAATAGATCCCATGATTTCATAATTAGAATGATGTCATCCTCAATCAGAGTTAAGGCTAAACTTGGAAAAATAGCCAATCAAGTTGAGTAAAATCAAGAGAAATCTCAGTATTGACAAGCCATATTGACAACCAAATAGTACTCAGCCTTGACAACCATATATCTCATTCAAGATGATTTCTTAAAAAAATCTCTCTCATCTACTGTCAATTATTCCTCAATCAAGATCAATTCAAATCAATCTTGATTGACCACATCCCCTGGGTTACCTTATAGAAATTAGTAAGAGATTAATGAAAGGATCTCTTATCCATCACAAGAAGGCTTATATAGAGAAAATGAAGGAAGAAGAAGAAATTATGCCACTTTAGTTGAGCATTCCTAGTCACTATTATATCTTATGAAAGCACTGTAATATGTAATAGTGTATTAGCGAGTATAAAAGAAAGGAGAGAATAGGTAGCTATACGGGTAGAGGTTGTTTCCAAAGGTGGAACTGAAGTCTGATCAGTTCAAGGGAGTTTTAACACTTTACTTTAAGAACTAAAATGTACCCAAGTTACACAAAAGAACTCTAATAAAATCCTCGTAACCCGAGGAAATTATAGAAAGCACCACATTGGTGATCTAAATTAGTATAAAAAATTCCTGTCTAATTTATATTTCAAATTTACTTTACTTTTATTTCTGCCTATTCTATTATCTTAACTGTCTGTAGGATCAAAGTCGATACAGGTTTACCATAGTCGACTCTAGAATATCTAAAAATTAAAAATTGTCAATTCACCCCCCCTCTTGAATATTAAAACTATTCAAAATATTTATTTCGCTAATCCCAAGTTAATCTTGTACAATTCACTTCATCATGGCTAATTTTTAGATTTCAATTGAGTGATTGCACTACTTTTTCTAGATTTATTTATTCCTACATGAGATGCAGTCACCAGGTTAGCAAAGGCATTAGCCTCTATGTTATGCACTTGAGAAATGTGAACTACCATCCATTCTTTAAAATGTCTAAATGACGTGAGTACCTTATCCATGTATTTTATCATCCATTCATCTTTTACTTTGAAAGTCCCATTAATTTGACTCACAACTAGAATGCAGTTGCATTTTGCTTTGAGGATCTCTGCTCCCAAATTTTATGCCAAATCTAGACCTACAATCAAAGTCTCATACTCAGCCTCATTGTTAGGTACATGCACTATTTTAATTGCTTGTATAAGGAATCCACCAGAAGAAGTCTTTAAGATAATGCCTAACTTGAATCCCTAGACATTAGATGCTTCATCCATAAAAAGGGTATGTATTCTAGGTTCGGTGCTTGAAGTTTTCAAAAACTATTTTTTTCAAGTTTTGGCACCATTATTTGATTGAAGTTTTCTATAAAATCAACTAAGACTTGGGACTTAATAGTAGTTTATGAATTTTATGTCAAATCATACCCACTAACTTCTACCGCCCATTTTTTCAGCCTACCATATAGCTCAGGTTTATGCATGATACTTCTTAAAGGATACATTGTTACTACATTAGTTGGTTGGCATTGGAAATATGTCCTAAGTTGTCTCCCGACCATCACCAATGCTAAAGATAAATTTTTTAAGTGTGGGTATATAGTTTCCACACTTTCTTAAGTCTAAGTTACATAATAAATTAAAAATTATGTACCTTTTTCTCCCTGGACTAAGACGACACAGATTGCTATATTTACAGCTGAATATAAGAATAATGATTCTCATTCCTTGGTCTTGGAAAGCAACAAAGGACTTGATAGATATTTCTTCAAATCTCTCAATGCATTCTGGCACTGTGGGCTCCACTTGAAGTCATTCTTCTTCTTTAGCAAAGAAAATAACTTATTACTTCTTTTAGATGATCAGGATATAAGCTGCCTTAATGCTACTAATATCTTTGTGAGTCTTTGTATGACTTTCACGTCATCAAGGACTTCTAAGATTTTTTCAATGACTTTGATCTTATCTGGGTTGACATCGATTCCTCTATTTTGACACGAGAAAACTTAAAAACTTTTCTGATACTATGCCAAAAGCACATTTATCTAGGTTTAGCTTCATGTTTTACTTTATTAGTATCTCAAATATTCCCTGCAAATGCTTTAAATGGTCCTCCAATCTAGATACTTGACCAACATTTTATTAATATAAACCACCATAATTTTACCTACTTGTTCTTTCAACATGCCATTAGATCTGGCAATTTTTAAACCAAATGACATTACATTTCTATAATATTTTTCGTATTAGTGATAAATGTGGTTTTCTTTTGATCCTCCAGATTCATATTTATTTGGTTATATCTAGAGTAGGCATCGAGAAAACTCAACATGTCATGTCCTATAGTCACATCAGTCAGTTGATCTATGCATGGAAGCATGAATGCGTCTTTTAAACATGCTTAATTTTAATTCTTTAAAATCAATATACATTCTTAGCTCATTTCCTTTTTAGGTAATACTACTATATTGTCTTGTCATTCGAGGTAGTCCACTTCTCCAATGGAACCTATGTTAAGTAGTTTACTTACCTCCTCCTTTATGAATTTTTTCTTATACTTCAATAACAACTGTCTTTTCTGTTTATTAGTGAGAAACATGGGTCCCAGCTTAATGTATGAGTGGTGACCTCTAGCAAACAAATTGTCATGTCTAGGTGCGACCATGAAAACCGATGCCTGTTAGCCCTAAAAAATTTAATTGATTTAATCCTGAGTTCTAGAGTTTTCTAGTCCCCAAGAATACCTTCCTGTCTGACAAATATATGAGCAAGATCACTTGTTCATGTTCTTCTATGGTTGACTTAGTGGCATTGGATTCCTCCAAAACTAGGAAATTTCTTAGGATTCAATATGTTTATTCATCAACTTCTTTCTCTTAATTTGGTTGTTGATTTGGTTCTGAAGTCCTTCTATTTTCATTTGGGCTATTCTCCTTAGCGGGTTTTTAGAGATAACTTCTATTCCTATAATCATTATATAACCTTTTTTTTGTTGTTTCATCTACCGTGAATATTTTTTTTTCCATTGGCTGCTCACTCTGGATCTGTCTGATTCTATCCATAGTTGGAAACTTCAACAAAAGATGTAATATTGAGGGTATAACTTTCATTTCATGTACCCATGGCCTCTCAAAAAGTGCATTGTATCTCATATCACCATCTATTATATACAACTTAGTCTCCTTGATCATTCCTTTGGTGTTAATTCATAACATGATCTCTTCTCTCATTGTTGCACTTTCCATGTTGAATTTGAAGAGGACTCTCATCACCAGAATTATTTTGTCAAGCATTTCCATATGTTCTACCACTTTATAATGGAGGACGTTAGCTAAACTACCTGGATCCATCAATACACGTTTAATTAGAAAATTACTAATGTTTATAATAATTGTTGGACTATTGTTATGGGGTTAGATGGTGCCATCCAAGTCGTTATCACTGAAGGTGTTTATTTTTTTGTCTCGATACCTTTTCCCTTAGATTATTGATACTTTTTTTCTTATATGTGGTAAAATTAACGTCATGAATTTCTACTCCATAAATTATCATATTGATAACATGGTCCAATGTTGCTGGCTGAACTTGTGCTTCCGCGTCTATGCTTCTACCAAAATTATATTTGTCCCCATTACTTAGGAATTCTTTTAAGTGACCTTCTTTCAATAGTCATACCACTTCCTCTCTCAAGTGTCAATAGTCCCCAATCCTGTATCCGTGTGTTTAATCAAAATCACATACCAAGCCAGGTCTTGTTGGTTTGAATAATACCTGATAGGTTTTGATCATCTTACATCTTTGATTTTCTGGATTGCTGCCACTATGTTGACCAAGTCTATATTGAAATAATATTCAAATAAGCTTGGAGCTTCTACATTATTTACTTTGGCCACTGATGGTCATGCTTCATATATTTTTTAACAAGTTTCTTTTTGGAATTTGGTCATTCCTCCTATCAAACCTAGCTCTTCTTAGTTTCTGAAAATAATGACCTTGGCGTCCCTGATCTGTATGATCTCTAGATCTCTCTGTTGATGAATATGGTTGATATCTTTCTTTCAGTGTCGTAGAGTTGTAGTCCATACTCCTTTTTGGATAACTTTAACCAATCATCCCTCTATACATAGGTGGATCAAATTGATCATCTTCAAACCTAATTTTTATTTCATACCTATTATGTACATCTGCCCATATCATTTTCAAAAGCTCCAACAAGTTTTCTTTCAATTTCAATGATACACTTGAAATCCTTGGGTTGAGTCCTTTTTAGTGAAAGCTTTTGTGGCCCACTCATCTGTAACCGAGGCATCAATATCCTTTCCCTTTGGAAGTGTATCACAAATTTTGAAAGTAACTCCGTGTCTCCTTGAGCAATTTTAAAGATATATGCTTTTCTTGCTTACACTTTTTTTGCCTCAGCATGTGCTTGTACGAAGAAATTTGCAAGGTTTTCAAAAGACTTAATAGAATGTTTAGGAATTAGGGAGTACCATGTACTTGCCCTTTGGGTTAGGGTTTCTCTAAATTTTTTGAGCAAAACTGATTCAATATTGTCTGGCACTATACCATTGCCCTTTATTGCATATATGTATGATGTCACATGCTCTTGAGGGTTCGTTGTTCCATCATTATTTGAGATGTAGGACATCTTAAATCATTTGGGTATAGATTATGGCAATGACCTATTCCATAGTTATGAGTAAAATATTCGTACGAAGAAACAGGTTAGAAAACTTTTGGGTTGGGGAGTTGGAAATTTTGGGATAGGCTAGTCTTGGATGATTTCTGAGCGAGGTATGGTCTAGGGAAATCCAAAAAAATATTGGGTAGAATGTCCATGTTTAAGCTATATTTCCTATTAGCTAAGGTGTTAAAAAGTCTGTGGGACTTTTTGGAAGTGAATTCGGGTGAGTAGAACTCTCGGTATCGAACTTGACGTGAAAGGGTTGGTTTCCAACATCAAGGTTTGAAGGCGTGTTATAAAATGGGCAAATTTGGGAGGATTACTGAGGTACTATTCAATATCAACCTCTATAGTGGTTGGCACACCGCTGCAATGACGATCATTATAGCAGAGAAATTCTCACTATAGTGGAAGTAAAGGTAGTCAACCCTACTATAGCGGGCGACTTTCGCTACGGCGGTGCCACTATAGCAGAGTGGAGACCGCAATAGCGGAATAAGTTGTAGTAAATGCATAAACTTCCCTAAAAATATTCAAAATTATTTAAGAATATTTTGGGGAAGGACAGAGGCGATTTGGGAAACTCCACATCAGTTTTCCACCAATTTTTGTCGTAAAGGTAAGAATTTTGCTCTCCTAACTTAGCACTATGATTGTTACACTTTAAATTGGCAGTTGTGGGCTTGTGGAAGGTTTGTCTTGAACTAATAAGTAAGAACCCGGTGTAACAAGGGTTCTAGGATGTAGAAATCTTGCGTTTTATTTATAATTACATGTTCATGATTAATTTACCGTAATTTACTAAATGTAACCGTAAAAATGGTGGTTCTAGGTGAATTAAGGGTGGGAAAGCCCGGGAATAGGTGAAATGATCATGGGTTTGGCCTAGGGATTGGGATTTAGGTATAATCTGGGGAATATTTAGGCTACATTGATTAATTGTAGTACTATGTGGTTGTTTTTAGACCAAGTACAAGAAAAAGCTTCAAGAAATGGGAAGGCTCTGGTCCAGTAGAGTTTTTAGGCTAATTCGAGGTAGGTGATGGTTGATTGTTTTCTCGAAATATATTATATGTGCATATTAACTATTACATAGTATTTTTGTACATTGCATGTTTAGGGAATAATGTAAATTATGTGAAATGATATCTGGTTGTTTATCCTGTATAATGAACTTCTTTAACGCTTGTTGGATTTACAAGTGTGGTTGTATTCATTGTGTCTGTGATTGTATGATATTTGTGATTCTTATTTTCGCTAGGGTATCACGCCTGGTAGAGTTCTATTGGTTGTCTTGGGTACCACGCCTGATATAGGATATCTATCAGTTAGCTCAGGTACCATGTCTCGTACAGGTTCTATAATGGTTGGCTCGGGTATCATGCCTGGTACAGGTTTAATTATGCATGTTTCATTGTACATGTTTGTTTATTCTTACTTATGTTGGTTCTATGATTGAACCAGGTTGATTTTTGTGATGCACTTACTTCCTATTGGTCCTTAAGTGGCCGGGTTGCTATGTTTAAAGGCTGGAACAGTTCTTGTGTAAACCAGGATTATGTTGATTAAGCACCATAGATGAGGTCTTAGGGATCCTAGGGTGGTCCGGGTTACTTGGAAAAAGAGGCGGATTGTATACATTGATGTTGTTGCTGTGGTTTTGGACATGTTTTATGTGTTTGTTAAGTCTGGTTGATGACTGAGAGTCTTGGTTATATTCTATGGCTTGGATTTACATGTTCTGTCTAGATTTATTGAGTTTTAGTTATTTGGTCATATTTCGTATGTTTGGAGCTGGCCGATGATCCTAGCAGTGCACTGTTGTTTTGTGTACTGATACTGTACTTGCTCTTCTTTTTGTGACTACAGGGCATATTCTGGTAGCTGCGATGTGACCTCACTTGTAGTTCCAATATTTCCAGAATCCAAGAGGGAGCTGCTTCTTCTGGGCTACCATGGGTTCATCCATTTTACTCCTAGTACATTGGTCAGACTCAGACTTTTTATTGTTGGGGTTGCATCATAGTATTCTAGACTTAGTAGATATTTTGGTACACGACTTTTAGGTTTTAGGGGATATTTTCCATATTGGTTTGTTTGTTTAAACTTATAGAGATGAGATCCTGCTTTTATTTAAGAAACTAGTTTTAATTGTTTAACTTAGTTAAGTATTGGCTTGGTTACTTGGTTCGCTCACCGAGGGTTTTAGGCGGATGCTTCTCGTGGTGGTTTAGGTTATGACAAAAGATGGTATCAGAGCCCTAGGTTCATTGATCTAATCATACCAAAATGGGTCTAGTCGAGTCTTGCGGAATGATACAAAGATGTTTGTACTTTTCTTCCAAAGGCTACAGGACTTTAGGAAACTATCTCTTCTTTCTTCCTTTGTGCTATAACTTGATTCCAATTGGTATCTGGCAATCCAAATTGGTATCTAACTCACTTCACTCTTTTGTCCGCATATGGTTGACACTAGGCGTAATGGAACAAGGGCAGCAGTTCTAATTGCGGGACTGACCATCAGAGGGTGAGAAAGGGGAAGGGGTAGAGGAAGAGCAACACTCGCAAAGGGTGGAGCTCAGGCAGCAGCTGAGCCAAGGGCGGCAAACCCTCCCCCACCCCAGGATCCTATTGAGGAGGAGGTTGAGCTTGTTCTTGAGGAGGGCACGAAGCAGGAGGAGGTAGCACCGGTCGGAGGTGCAGGCCTTCCCCCTATATCATCTGAGGTAATTCATCAGGTGTTGGCCTTTTTGAGTGGGCTGTGAGGTACTGGAGCCACCCCTACTAGGCCAGCAGATCAGGTTCTGGGAACTCATCCAGTTATTATCGTAGCTCCTAGGATGGATGAAGCATCGAGTACTGATGCTTTGTTTTATCAAATGCTAGGCCTTGATATGACCAGGATCGAGCATGATCTGCTGACCAAGTTCTTGAAGCTGAAACCTCCATTATTTCATGGTACAGAGAAGAAGGATGACTTTGAGTTTATTATGGACTACTATGAGAGGTTGCATAAGTTGGGCATTGTGCAGCAGCATGGGGTGGAGTTTGTTACTTTTCAGCTGCAGGGTGATGCCAAGTAGTGGTAGAGGGCTCGTGTTGAGTGTCTATCTTTAGCCTTTCCTCCGATGACTTGGGCTCAATTCCATGCCCTATTTTTGGAGAAATTTGTGCCTCACACTCTGAGAGATCATAAGAAGGATGCGTTTTTGTCCCTTAAGCAGGGCAATATGCCTTTTTCAGCTTATGAGGCTAAGTTTCATGCCTTGTCACATTATGCTACCCAACTTCTAGGTACTGAGGAAGAGAGGATTCATTTATATGTTACGGGTCTTAATACTGAGTTGCATGTTTTGTCTATTCATATGACCTCGATAGGGAAGAGCTTTAATAAGGTGAATGACTATGTGAATAAACTGTAGGGGGTCATACTGGTTGGGCAAGCTAAGGTGTTAGCTAAGAAGTTCCAGAATGAGGGTAACTACAACAGTTTCTACTCCAGGGGTCCCAGTCAGCAGGTTTATTCGGGTCATCCTATTCAGTCAGCCCAACCAGCTTTTGTAGGTGGTCGTCTAGGAGCCAGTTAGCAGTTTTCATCTTCTAGAGGCCAGGGGGCTTCTTATACTTCTACTAGCAGCCCCTCAAAAACTGACGCTATAGCCCTGATGGCTACTCTAACCCTGCTCAAACTGAGTACTATCGGAAGTTGGAAGTGAGGCCTGAATCGGTCGGCCGGACTGAACCTGGTGTTGCTGTGGCTGATAACCCTGGCCCCACTGACCTGAACCTCTACCACCATGTCTAGAACCATTGTAGCCACCCTAATGTCGAGGCCTCTTATCTTAGGCCCTGGTGTCATGACAATGTGAATCCTCTACAGTACGGGCATAGTCCGCAATAGCCTAGAATGATCGACCACGAGCAACCAATATCTCTGAAGACTCTCTAAACTCTCTCCGTAGGCCCTAGACAAATCTATGGACTTTGTCAGACTCAGTAGGCATAATCATGGCCCCAAATGGACCAAGCTGATGGAAATGAGTCTCGTACTCTGAGACGGTCATAGAATCCTGAGTAAGTCTAGTGAACTCCTCCCTCTGACGCTCTCTGTCTCTATGTGGCAAGAACTTGGCTATAAAGGTCTCATAAAACTTGGACCAAGTCAAAGGAGGTGAGGACGATTGTCTGCAAGCAACCTGGGCCCTCCACCATAACTTCATTGGGCCCTCCAGCTGATATGTAGTATAATCGACCCTGTGAGTCTCCAACAACCCCAAATGATGCAACATCTCCTCACAGGTAGTAATAAAATCATGAGGGTCCTGTCCAGAAGTGCAAGCAAACTGCGTAGGTGCGAATCTCAAGAATCTACCCAATGCCTTCTGCTCCATCTCTATCATAACCGGGTGGGGAGTAAGAGTCTGTGCAACTGAGGGGACCGAAATAACCTCAGCACAGAGAGCCGCAGTGGCATGTTGTGCTCCTGAACTCTGTGCACACAGGGCTGTCCCCTGAGCAGATGTATGTGCTGCCTCAAAAGGTCTCTTCCAATTATACCCAAAAGCTGAATAAGTAAACCTCGAATATTCGAAGATTGAGCTAGGGCTGAAGCTGGCACAGAAACTGGTACTGGAGCTGGTGGCACCTGGGTTGTCCCCAGGTCCACATGCTGCAGCTCAGGAGCAAATTCTGGCTCATGATCATACTCGGGCTCTCTCTCAACTCTAGTAGCTCTGGTAGGTGCTGCTGCTCGAAGGCGTCCTCGACCCCTAACTCTACGCCCTCCCCGACCCCTAGCTGGAGCTGGAGGCTCATCTCCAATCAATGCCAATGATCTCATACGAGCCATCTATGGAAGAGTGAACTAGAATAACTGAGATTTCTTGAAACTTTCGAGGATGCGACGCACGAGAGAGAAACAAGAAAAGTCCATTTTTCCTAAGATGTCACTATAGACTCCCGAAGATTGATTATGGACATCTCCACCCCGATCCGCAGGACTCTACTAGACATTGGTTCTTATACCGATGATACCGATGAACCTGGGGCTCTAATACTAAGCTATCACGACCCAATTTCTCAGTCATGATGGCACCTATAACCCCTCAGTAGGTGAACCAATTCCCGTAGCTCAGAATGGTCAGTAATGGGATACTTTCTAATAATTTAAGCGGAAGAACAATTTAATAAGCGAAAGCAAGAGAACAACATGAAGAAAATAGATAACAAGAATATAAACATACACACGCGAAAGCTAAACCAAATCCAAAACCTGGTATCATAGTATAGAGCTGGATCTACATATAAGGAGTACGAAAGGATCCAAAATAATATACACACAAATGTCTCCGAGTAGTAATAGAGTACATAAAGCAAACAATAAACTAAAAGCTGGCTCCGACCGCCAAGAGCTCACCCTCAGTCCGAGACAGTCCAAAATCTCCAAGCACGAGTCTCCCACAAGCTGGCAGCGATGGCTCACACTAGGATCTGCACCAGAAGATGCAGATTGTAGTATGAGCACCAAATTCAAAGCATAAGGTACCCAGTAGGTATCATAGGCCGATTGGGCACATATAAGATAAAAGCATAGTAACAGATAGAATAGAAACAAGTAGTTATGAAAATCTACAAAAAGGCACACAAGAACTATCCCAGTGGGAAGACAACAGAAACAACATACAACGCTAGCAAGTAGAATATATACACAATAGGCACAGGTGAAAGTAGGAAATGATGCACCTGGGGTCCTTGCAATAACAGTATATACATAATAAGTTTTCAGAAGTGGACAGTATACAAGTAACCTCAAGTACAAGAGAAGGGAGGGGATGAATAAGGATAGGCATAAATATAACCTTAACAGGGGATAATACCGTGATAAAGTAACAAGAGTCTACCTACAGTCCCTCGGCTGCCCATACAACCGAGGAATGCAAACATGTGAAAACAAAACCTTCGGCTACCTATACAACTGGAGAGTACACTCAATAAACAGCAAACAAAGATGTACCCTCAAACAATGAATGATATGATGCATGATAACCTCTGTATGGAATAGAAACTCTGTATGTACCTCATCCGGTGTCGAACGGGCCCAGCAAGTAGGTTCCATAGAAGGACACTACCCGTATACCTCTACTCCGCCGTATACCCTTCCTCTGGCTCACGCATACCAAAGCCCTAGGTCCAGAACGGTAAGGTCCATGGAGGTCCCGAACCCTATACTAAAACTCAGTATCAAAAAATATCATCTAGAGTAAGTCCGGATTCAAGCTGAAGACTCAAATCTCGATTATGCATGCCCAGACTCTGTCCAGGTCTAAAATAGTAAAAAATGTCTCAAAAACACCACCAAGGGTGCTCGGGCATAACCGGGTCTAAAACAATGGTAAAACATCTCTGGTGCTCGGTCCAACCGAGACTAATGCCATCTCAAATCAGTAAGAAAACTCAACTAGCACTACGACACTGTCGAGTCTAGTATTAATGGTAAAACTAGTGATAGAAATCATAATTTAACTCTCTTTTACCCCCAAGAAGATCCACATGTTAAGTCAAAACATTCCTAATTCATTTTTGTCAAAAATGGGCCCCCAAGGCCATGCAAAGTTTAGATAATCAGTACCAGTAGGCCCGAAGCCAAAACCGTAGTAAGATGTAGCAGAAAATTCTCATTATATGCATGGAAATGATGATCAACACAAATAGCCGCCCAATAGCTCATAAACAACCTACCGGCCCTGCACAGGCTCCAATCGGTCTACAGCACAGATAGCCAGCATGATATCACGATAACGATGCTCGGTACTCATGGGCACCCCCGAATAGCCCACCATCTATGGTCCATAGTCAAACAAGGTCATACAGGACCATGAGGGTGATAATATCAACTACGAAAAGTACTACATACAACAGAGGAAAGAAATGAGATGAATCATGGAAGAGCGGCCAAGGTCTGTGGTGCAAAGCTAATAACCTAACCCAAGGATGTCAGCTAGTACAATTTTATCCGATATATGCTAAGTCTAAGGAGTTTAGACCATAACCTACCTGTCGTCCGATGACAAGCTATTGGGATAACAATATCCAAGCTCGAATCACTCCGATAAACCCCAATTGATGATCAAATATCATAAACATAAATAATACATTAAAATGAGTCTAATGATACCCATAATGCTATAATTGTAGATGGGTCAAAATTCGGGTCACCGGCGGACCCGTGGGCCTCACAACCCAAAACCAAAAATGAAAACTCACAATATGATCATCAAGACCATAGGAGTACATACCCGGAAAATCAAGGAATTTGGTCAGTAAATTTGAGCTAAAAACAGCCCCTAAAGTTAAGAAACTAACTAAGGGAATTTAAGAATGAAGAACCCAAAATTGGCAAGAATCACTTACCACAAGGAGAGGATTTGGCCAAGGATGAGGATATGAAGGAGTCCACTAAGCATGCTCTTCACCCGAGAAAGGATTCTGCAACAACTTTCCGAGCTCCAAGAATTCACAACAATTGAGTTTTGACTAACCGAGTGAAAGAAAGGAGTTTTGGGGAAAGAGACTTACCAACTATGATAAGGGAATGATCAAAGCCGAGAAAATGAACCTCAACACCAAGAGTGGAAGCAATGCAGTGCTTTAATGAGTTTTTAGCTCACAACAATGGAGAATTCAGTTTTCTAGTGAAAAAGACGAAGTTGAATAACTTATATACTGCTCAGGGGTCTTTCATCGCAATCGTGAAGGGGCCCCTCATGGTCGCGAGGACCACATTAGCTAGACCATCATGATCGCGAAGGCTAGCCATACAGTCGCGAAGAACAAAAAAGGATGGACTTCATCGCGATCGTGACAGGCGATCACGCAATTGCAAAGAACAGGGAACCATGTGCTTTATCGAGGTTGCGAGGGACGAGGCTCGCGATCGCGATTAAGGCCTGAGGCCTACACCTGCAACAACAAAATCTGCAACTTTTAGGAACTCTACGGGGCATTTCGGGCACAATCAAAAACCGATATTAAAAAACCAATAATGCTAACAGAGTGGAAATGATATTCCAGACTCAAAGGAATTGACAAAACTTCCGTACAAGGTCATTTCGGAGAAATATTGACCCAAGTCAACACTAACCAACATGCAACCAAACACCCAGAACGATCTCAGCTCACTCAAAACCCAAACCAACCATATACCTAACCTAAACTCAACATTCCGGAGCTGATGGAATCGTTGGATTTTGAATCTGACGCTCTGATCATCGAAAGCTGACCAAAGTTACACTTTTAACTCTAAATGGCTTGAAAATAGAAAAAGCAACACAAAACCCACATCGGAAGTTCTCAGGCCTCTACTAAAGGTCCAATTAGACCAAACTCAATACGTCAGAGCTAACAGAACAGTCGGAACTCAATTCCGAGTACGTTAGCTAAGAATGTTGACTAAAATAAATGATATTCTAAGCTAAGGCTCTAAAAATAGGGAACGGCCAAAACAACCAAATGAACGACCAGGGCACTGAACTATCGGTCCCAGCAAGCCATAAATGACTTGGGGTTGCTACAGAAAAGCTCTAACAATATAATGAATGCGTAAACACGAAGATGACCATAAGGGTCATCACAAACAAATGCACCTTGTTTGAGGGTCTCTTACTTGTAATATATTGACAATCTAGGTGAATTTAACCTAAGGACTTATATAGTTGAATAAATATTTAAGCTTAGAGGTTTAGTAGTTGTTCGATAATGAATAAAGGTTAAAGTGTAGGGTTGTGATGTGGGTCTAAGATATACTCATTTTGCTACTGTTTACACATATTTGAGCCTTGTTTTAAGGAGATTCTTACTTGATTATTGTAGTTTAAGCTTAATTTCATGATATGGAACTTCTATGAGATGTTTTTAGGTGTATTAGGCAAAAGCATCCAAAAAATAATGAAAAAGGAGCATAAACATGCAATTTTAGCAAAATAGAGTCCTAGAGATACATCAGAGCTTCACAGACCGAGTTCCACAGCAAACGAGGGTAAGAAATACACCCCCTGAAGTTTACACCCAAAGAAGTCAATCCTAGGGAAACCAACAGGGTTCACGATGCAAGCTCCAGGGCCAGCAAATAGAGCTTGGGTTGCGAGCAGTAGTAGTACGGGGAAAATTTCACCCCACTTTCCTAATCCAACTTGGAGGGGTCCCAAGGGTATTTTTAAATACTATAAACACCCCCATATTTTATTTTGAAACGTAGTTGTAACAGACTCAAGAGACTATCAGTAGAGAAAAGAAAACAGAGCTTCAACTCTATACTAGGATTATCTCCATACTCTTTTACTTAGATTATTTTATTTTTCTTATTGCACTATTGATTTTTATTGAATTATGAGTTGCTAAAAGTCCTCTTTATTGGATTATATCTTAGTATGAACATCAATATATTAATACAGTTTGCTTTTGCAAAATCTACCATCATGTTTTGATTTCTTAGCCTTGTGATTACTATTTTATTGTTTTGTGAGCAACAAAACAAATGGATAATTTCTAGAAGAACTTGAGAGGCTGAGGCTAGAAATAGAATGGGGTTAAGGGTAGTAGGATGCGTTAACTGACAGATTTGCGGCTAGGACGAAGATGTACCTAGATTGTCCTACTTGGATTAAATACATGAAGATAACTTAATGAATTCTAATTGGTTTATCTATTCCCTCTCAACGATTTAGTTAGGCGTCCAATTTGAGTACAAGGTTACAAGAATGAGAGCCCATACAATAATATCAACCATGTGATTCATAAATTTAGTAGATATCTTAATCATACTTAAACAACTATATGAAATATATGATATGAATACGCCAATAGCCATAACTCTACGTTTTAATTACTCTGTGTCATAAATCTCACTTGCAATCACTTTAAATTCATAAGTAGGATAATGAACAAACTCCCATATCTAAAATCGGACAACACTTAATTTCACAATTGTAGTAGCATAATAGTCCTTGTAGGATTGATAACCCTGCTTGTTTTATAATCACTTTATTATTTGTGATCACGTACACTTTAATGAGAGGTGTACATAGGTGGGTGCTCATGATCGTTGCCCTGGCTGAGGTTTGAAGAGATCTAATAAATTTAGGTTAAAAAAGCTTTAAATTAAACTAATAGTTAACATATTTTTAATGAATTAAATATTATTAAAAATCTAACTTGTGTCTTGACGGGGTCCTGAACAGGATCCTGATTAGTTGGCTTAAAGGTGTCTGCCAGATGGGTCATCGATGAACCCTATCCTATGAAAAAAATATAAAATTGTAAGTATTTTTTGTATTAAATGGTACATATATGAAAAATGTATTTTAATTTTTAAACACTAACCACCTTATGTCTAGAAGAACATCGAAGTAGACTAAATCACAGAAGCTCAGACGTCTATCATCCGACAAATCTCATGTAGGTGGCCCCTTTGATTCAATATGGAGAATATCTCAATCCATGTCATCACGCATAGGGACGTAGGCATCCTAGATCGACTTAGAGGAAGACCAAGGTGTATCCAAAAGTGGGTGTGCTAAAGTTGACGGATCTAGACCGAGAACTGAAGATGGTTCTAGAGCTAGAGTGGGAGCTAGAGCTGGAGCAATAGGCTCATTTACCAAGTGCGTGCCACCTCCTTGGCTAGACAGTCCTCCATGATGGCTGCATTCATGTATCCATCACGACCAGGTCCATTTCCTCGAATGGGTTGGATATTAGGTGGCGGCTGACACTGACTTTCTAGGATAGAAAGCTCATAAATTTGATCCGACTCTTGTGCCCTCTGCAATGTCTCAATAGAATATTCTCCAGATCCATCCCAACTCTCTAGAGGTCCAACTGAGCATCTATACCCTACTAGTTCATGAGTCCTTGATAACATAGAACATGGAAAATGGGGTGTTAAATCAACAAGTGTGTGATACCTCAATACCATGTCATGTACGCATTGATAGGAGCCTCCTCATTTACCACTACAATCCTATGTACCCTGTCATCCCAATGATTGACCTGCTAGTCCATCTAGGCAATAAAAGCAGTGTCAACTCTTGATCGATCATCCCATTGATGATGCTCTATGCTCTATTCAGGTAATGGAGGTACATATTGTGCATGCTTAAACTGTTAGAAGACATGATCGGGCACAAGACACGACTGGGTGCATGCTCCTCCATAATATCCATACATATCATCGGACCTTTGACATCCACACACCCTGAAAATTGTGAAACAGGGTAGCAATATATGGATGAAGGAGCATATTGCGTCCATACAAACTATTTCAAACTGAAACTATTAGAAAATGACAAGGAAAAATATAAATATTAACGTAATAAAGTAAATATAAAGTTTACCTGCCCGATCATCATATGATCAGGTTGATCTCTGTATGCAAGAAGGGCATGGACTCCTAGTTTTGGACAATCCCTCACATCCACCTCCTCACATAGGAGAGAAATGACTCATTTTTTAGTACATCCTCACCATCGGGTGCATGGGGCACCCTTTTCGTAGGCTGAAAGGGTAATAGTCTCTTCCAAGTTCATATTTGAAAGTGCCAATCGTCCTTTCAAATGTTACTTTCAGAAGTTAGGATTACACACTTAATATATTACATGGAGAAGCAGAATAAATCCACTGATATCATGCATGATGCATATAGACACTGGATAGAGCGATCTTTAGAGGAACGCCAAAATAACACCGACCTAACTGTTATTCCATATCTCATGCAGAGGGTCCAAGAAAACATAGAAAGCATAAGCTCACCAAGTTCCTTGACATGTTTATGAATAAGGTGCCTCGAATATAATCCTCAAATACAAACAGATATGATGATCAACCCTGAAATCCTCAATAGTAGATGTAATGGTGTCCTCCTGATTCTCCTCTATCAAGTATATGCATATGGAAGATAACTTCACTTGGTTGGCACCCTAATCCTGATTTCCCTCCGGCTGGAAGTCAATGAGCCTCAAAAACTCTGTCTGCCAATCTACACTCGGCATCGTTCCCTGCTGAATGGATGATGGCTCTCCATTTATCCGCAGTCCAACTGGACCTCCACGTCGTATATCATAATCATGGTCTCACCGATATGGAGATGGAAAATGTGTGTCCCTGGCCTCTACTGCTTGACCATGGATGTCACAAGGGTCTGATCAAGTTTTATCCGATCAAGCCTAACAACATTATATAGAATTGCCAGAGACTAATGCTCTATGATGCGAGAATGTGGGGGGTGATACAAAATCTACCACATATGGTACATGCAGTGTGATGCATTACTTGAACAATATTCAACATCGGACCCCTCTCTATAGCTCCTCAGACTGTAGTCTAAGTGCGGATGGATCAGAGGATCCTGTGTGAATGCCATGATCCATAGAAGTGTCGTATATGTACGGACAACTTATAAATTAATATGTATCTTTCTTTATTCATTTATGAAGGATATTGCAAATTATATCTTGAAATTACAAGACCTAAACCTTAATTATTTTAAGAAACTTTTTTCAAGTCTTCTTTGTTAGTATGGTAGGTTTAAAGTTTATCGCTCGTTATTTATTTTTTCAAGGATACTTTCAAGACCTAATTAAAGCTTAAATTTTCTTAAAAACTTTTTTTCATGTCTTTTTTGTTAGTATGGTAGGCTTATAATTTATCGTTCATTTTTCATTTTTTCAAGTTTATTGCAAACTATAACTTCAATTTACAAGACCTAAACAATTTTATTAGAGATTTTTTTCAAATCTTTTTGTTAGTATGATAAATTTAAAATGTATTGTTCGTTATTCATTTTTTCAAGGATACTATTAAGACCTAATTAAACCCTAATTTAAAAGTCTTTTTTCAGTCTTCTTTATTAGAATATCAGGTTTAAAGTTTATAATTCATTATTCATTTTTTTCAAGGATACTTACGAGACCTAACTAAAACCTAATTTTTAAAAGACTATTTTTTTGTTAAAAAGACTCTTTTTTAAATCTCATTCAAGTCTTTTTATGTATATATTATTTTAGTAAGTTCAATATTTATTGTTGTTATTTTTTTTTCTTAAAACATAACAAACTTGTGAATTATGCTATATTATGTTGTATATAAATTTGTACGAATTTTCACATCAAAATTTGAAATACTTTATGTTTTGATGATTTTTAACTCTAATCTAATTAAGGACTGAATAATTAACAATTAATTGGTTAATTATTTAACAAGAGAAAAACAATATAGAACTGGCAGTGACTAATTGCTAACACATTAACAAATGCTTACTAATTATTCTTCTAACTAAAATTAACTAATTAAAATTAAATTAGCTAAAACATTAACTAATCACAATATAAATACAATTAACTAAATAAGTAGCATTCCAATACAATTAAAATACAAGTAAAAATAATTTAACTAAAAAGAATTAACAAGTACCTAAAACAATGTACTATAATAAATAATTAACAAGTAATAAAATAATTAACATATAATTAGTTAAATAATTAAAAAAAAAATGGCAGTCACGACTGCCCAAAAAGAATAGAAAAAATTGAAAAAATGGAAACTACAATTATTTCAAAAATCGAGACTAATAAATAAATAAGCATGAGTGAAGGAATATATATTAGTCATTGAACAAAAACAAAATTGGAAAATAAATACGCCAACACAGGTTTTTTAGAGTCAACGGATGAATTCATAATATGGTACAAAATGAATCATTTTGAGCTCCTGGGTGGGGAATGCCGCAAATGCCTGGCTTTTGAGATCAAAATGAATCATTTTGAGCTCTGATTTTTAGTTCACTCTATTTTCTTTTGACAGTTTGATCATGAGACTTTTTTGTTTTTGTATCCAGAGTGTGAGTGTGTGGCTTGTTATAATTGATCCTATTGATAGTACAGACAATGGACCTTTCGTCTTGATAGAGATAGTTCTACTTTGTCAAATATTTATTCTAATAGTTGAAATACGGAATAGATTAAGAAATATTTGAATTATAATTCGTACTTAATATTCAGACCACGTGTCTGGCCTCCAAAAAAAAATTCAAACAAAAAATTCCAATTTCTAAGTCGAATTGTACGTCGATTTTTTTTTAAATTCGAGCCTAAAATCTTTTTTTTTACTCGAATTTATCTAAAATCTTGATCTTTTTTTAAGGGAAAATGATGTTTTTGGATGGTGGGACTGGACTTTAATGGTTCCCTCACGTTTTTTTTAAAAAAAAAAACAATTGAGTTGTGGACCATTATGAAAGAAAACTGTCGAGGTTCTTGAATTTCTTTTTCTTTTTTGGAGTTCTATGACACACTAATTTAGTGTGTTATATTTTCCATTACCTTAAAGATCATTAAGTCTGGTTCGTTTAAGGGATACCTATAGCGCACCAAATTAGTGCACTAATGGTAGTTCTTGTAAATTTTATTTTAATCTATTATTTACTCCATTTTCTCTTTTTACTCGTTATTTAAGGTTCCGGATTCCCTAAAATTAAATACTGATTTTAAATTCACCAAGTTATATTATTATATATGTAGTTTCTTGCCCATGTACCCAGAAAAGGTCATTGATGTATCTCCCCTATTCAGTATGGTCAGTTACATGGACAAAAACAGAATAAAGTATTTGATTATTTATTGAAGTTGCATTAATATGGTTGATATCAAAGGTGTTTGGACTTTGGAGTTTGGACAGAGGGCTTGACGACAAGTTTTATAAGGTGGGAAGAGGGCACAAATCAAATATTATACAACTGCCAATAATTTAGTCCACAAAACATCATCAGCTGATGTACAAAAAATAAGTAGTATCACATGCTTTAGCTCTTTATGTTAATGGTGGGACTAGAATAGAACAAGTTTCTTTAAGACAGTTGTGGGGCTTAGCTGGACTTCAAAAAGGTCACAATATAGAATGTGGGAAATATTCTACATTTCATGTGAACTGAACTGCCAAAGAATTATTAAAGAGAACCTTCGATGCTCCAAATCCAATAGCATTTAAACCTATATTCTGTGGTTACTTTGTATTTCCAACGTACGAAATCATGTGACAGAACCCCTTCAATCTCACCTATGTATCAAAAACTTGTGACGATCTCATTTATCTTTTGATCTTTTAAATGCTTAATTTACTTATATCAAGTACATATATATATTTTTTGGGTCCCAATTTAAGTGACGCTTTTTTTTAATATGTTCCAAAAATAATATAAACATTTTATATTTAGAAATAATTTAATTTTAAATTTTTTTACAGAAATATCTAAGACTTGTTTTATACTACAATTTTCAAAGATCTTTCTTTCTTAAACTTTATATCCAATCAAACATTACATGTAATGACCCTCCCAGTCGTTATGAAATGATTAGGGCCTAAGTACCCCGTTAACATTTTCCCTAGAGAGTTGAGTTAATAAAAAGCTCAAGTTGGGGTGGTTTAAGAAGGAAAACACGTGTTGTGTCTATTTATGGTGAATTGTGATTCACGGAGTTGTAATTTGTCCTGTCGTGTTATTTTAGGGGTTGGCCTAGTAATCTAGACTTCCGTAGGAAATTCTTGGATTGCGAGTGAACTCATAGTAGGTGATTATAGTGGTTGCCGCAATGAGATAGCTTTGTGATGTCTTAAGCTTAAAAAGTGTGTTGTAAAATGGAGCAATTTTGCAGAGTTCTCGAGTTTCTGGTTCAGAGACTGCTCCAGCGGAAGGAATCCCGTTGTAGCGAGGCCGTCGTAGCAGTCGTAGTCCCGCCATAGCGAGACTTGACAATTTCGCCAAGGCTCGCCATAGAGAACTAAAGCTCGCCACAACGGTCTTGCCATAGCGAGAAAGCGACAGCAGCAGCGTATGAGGGGAGGCAAACTGCTTTCTTATGTTAGTTTTTTTCGAGTTTTATTTCACAAACTCCAAAACCTTGTTCTAGAGATTCAAGAAGGCAATTTTCCCAAGGCTAGGGTGATTCTCTTCATTTGAGGTAAGTTTTTCATTAACCTCTTCATTTAGTAATCGATTATCATTGTAGAATCACTAGAGGGGTTTCTGTGGCGAGATTATGGGTTAGAACCCTTAGTTCATGAAAATATTGAGAAGACATATGGGTAGATATATTAATCCTCTAGAAAGCTTTTAGGGTGTACATTAACACTTCCTAGTTGGTAATTGTTATTCTAAAACATGATTTGTGATGAATGGAAACCTTGAGTTCCACAAAAATATGATACTTAGCATAAAAATGGTTGAAGAAGGAGAAATTGGAGTAGAAACTCCATAAATGATGATAATGTGAATAATGTGAGACTAGTTTATGGGGAATTGACCCTTGAGAATGCTACAGACCTCGAATAAAGGTAGAGTTAGTGGGTTTGAATTTCCAAGACTTGAATTTAAAGAGTAAATGATTAATTACTCTTAATATATTTGATTATAGACTTTGAACGTTCTGAGACATTAAGGAAAGTCAAGGCTCTTGAGAAGTAGCTGTTGATTTAGATTCTTTGATTGAGGTAGGTTACAGTTTTACGTGGCATTAGTCTTGTATAGTTGCCTATATGTGTTTGGATTAATAACATATTGGTTGGTCTTTGGACATAATTGTTGAAGTGATTAATGTTTGTCTTGACAATGTTTGTATGAATAAGTTGTATGTTTGCTTAAAGCCTGTCTTAAATGACTTACGATTATGAAGTGTGCATGTTATTGATTGTGCACTTGTAACATTATCCTGAGAGATGATTTAGATGAGAATATACTTAGATATGCTGAAAAAGTAAGAATATACATACTATTTTGTTGTTGAGGGACTCGAGTCTGATGTGAGCTTACGGAGGGGCAGATATATAGTGAAGCGGGTACCACGCCAATACGGTACATGGACCCTAGGTTGTCCCCTGCAGGTCATGACTAGTTTGACAGAAATAAGTTCCTTAGCATGTATATACAAATTAATCTTTGAGTGAGTTCTGATATGATTACACTGGGACTGATGAGATACATAGACTATATGTCTGAGAGATTGTATGGACATAAATCCATGGTGTGATGACTGCATTATATTTGCAAGTTCATATGACTTAATATGTCTGTGTTTTGGTGACTTTTATGTCCTTGACTATTGACACTTGATATGTCTGTAACTAAGGTTCATTTATCTGGCTGTGGTGACTATTTAGTGATCCGAGTAATTGATTATGCATTGTTGTACTTGCTATATGTTTATTTATTTCCCGATATATATTTGTTTACTATATTGAATTGAACTATGGTACCTACTAGTACATAATGTTGGTGCTAATGTTACTCATGCACTTCTTTTTCTGAGTGCAGACTGTGCTAATGTTACTCCTGCACTCATCTATAGTGTTTGTGATTGATCAATTTGAGGGTAAGCCACCACTATTTCATGGATGCCACAAATCTTCTTAGTTTACACATGTCTTATATTCATACATTGATATTTATTAGTAATTTTGGAGTATTCTTAGACTTTGTTTAGTTAGCGTCCTATACGATAACTTTTGGATCTTGGGAGATGTAATAGTTAGTTCTGCATAATTATTTATTAAAGTTTTTGAGATTTACTTGTTATGCCTTGTTAGTTATTTATTTTGCTAAAACTATTTAGTTAAGGTTGGGTTAGAGGGTAATGTTTGGTTCGCCAACTGGAGGATTAGTATGGGTATCACTCACGACCAATTGGGTCATGACAAAGTTGGTATTAGTGCATTAGGTTCATCGATCTTGTAATACAAGGACATGTCTAGTAGAGTCTTGCAAAATGGTACGAAGACGTCTGTACTTTTCTTTGAGAGCCAACAGGATACTAGGAAAAGTTCATTAATTCTTTCCTTCTTTTGTGTTATTACTTGACTGCAATTGTATCTGGTGATCCAAATTGGTATCTGACTTCTTGATTATTTTCTCTCACGGATAGTGAGGACACGTGCGGCTTTAGAAAGAAAAGAGGTGATCGAGATGGTTGTTAGGCTCAAAACTTGAGGTAGAGGATGCATGATAGGAGGTGGTAGAGGTAGGGGACGGAGAGCAGCGCCCACCAGTGCTAGAGCTCCAGCTGCTAGATAGGTCCCGGGTAGGTCAAAATCCCATCCCCTACCAGAGGATCACACTGAGATAGAGGATCACATCGGGATATATAACAGCAGAGGGTGCAGTAGCACCGATTCAGGAGGAGGTTGTGGCTGGTCCGGCTACTTCAGATGTACTACAACCAGTATTGACTCTTCTGGGAAATTTGGCAGAGACTAGGGAAGCACCCGCAGTATCTGGGAGTTCAGCATACTGTTGTTGTAGATCCATGGATAGATGAGGCTCTGAGATAGAGATCTTTTCAAGACCGGTAGCTGGGATAGTAATGACTGGGAAGGAGCACGATTCATTTTGGAGGTTCACTAAAATAAAGACTGTGGTTTTCTATGGAACAGAGACTAAGGATGCGTATGAATTCATAATTGATTGTCATGAGAGGCTCCATAAGATGGGGGCAACAGAGATGTATGGGGTGGAATTTGTCACTTATCAGCTGATAGAGGATAAAAAGTTATGGTTGAGGTCTTATATGAAGTATAGGCCAACTGGGTCACCTCCATTGACTTGGACACAGATCTATTTGGTGTTTCTAGAGAAGTATGTCCCTCATACTTTGTAAGATAAGAGGAAGGATGAGTTTACTTGTATTGAGCAGGGCAGCTCTTCAGTTGTAGCCTATAAGGCCTGATCTATTCCCTCTCCAAGTATTTGGTGCAGTTGTTGTATAAAGAGAATGAGAGGATCTGTAAGTTTAATAAGGGATTGAATACAGAACTTCAGCTATCAGCGCTTCAGATGGTGTATTCATGGAAGACTTTTTAGGAAGTAGTTGAGTATGTCAGGAATGTTGTGTAACGACATATTCTGTCATTACTAAAAATATCTGCGATCAAGGAAGGTGCCTCTCAATTCGTAATAAGAGTTAGGATTAATTATTTAGAATGAGAGTACATTTGGTATGTACTAACGTCTTACAATACTCCTAGCACAAAGTAAAGTTGAAAGCTTCCTTACCGATTTAGTTTTGGGCTAAGTTCAAACTAGGGACAACTTCAAACGTGCATTTCTCCTAGAATATAAGGAGTTAGGGGTCTCGATACCCACTAAATTAAAAATCTCTGAGTCTTCTTTCCAACGCCACCGATCGTTCATCAATCCGCTTCCCGAGTAAAAAGTATGACTGTTTTCTTGAAGACTGTATGTGCTAAAAAATTGAGTCCATTGTAGCGGGATTTAGGTCGCTATCGGTACCGCCGTAGCGGTTGGCAGTCCTCTATAGTGGAATGACGGAACCAGAAAGCCCAAAAATGGATTTTATAATCCCATTCTCCCTTCTTTAGTCAAAAACAGACGAGGGTTGCTCCAAAAACCCTCCTAGGCTGCTCCAAAGCTTGGGAGCCATGGGGAGGAGGGATTTCGGCTGAAAGAACGTGAAACCATGGATTTTGGGCCTGTCATCCATCAAGGAGCGCCTTCATGGAGCCAGAAATTGCATCGTGCAGCTGCTTGGCATCCAGGTAGGCTAGGTTTTTTGTTGAGTAGACTTTTGACCTATTTTCATTTCATACTGTTGTGTAGATTGACGGGAGAATTCATGTTATAGGACTTCGGGAATGGATTTTGGAGGGTTATTGTATTGGTCTGGCTATTGATTGAATAGGGAATGATAGGGTTGGGGCGACATATTAATTTGAGTGTAATTGTTTTACTTGTTAGATTGAGTGGGATGCTAGACTCTGGGAAACTAAAGGGTTGGGTAAGTTTAGGGAACCGGTAATGTTCGTGGGATGAGGGAATTGCTAAGTTGTAGTGGGTTCTCGGGAATATTTAAATAAGGTAAATAAGATGAACAGGCAGGGTCCGGAATTTGTATTGTCAGGGGTGAAATCCCTAGAACGCACTTACTTTTCAGGGAAGGAGTCCGGATTAGATGAA
Source organism: Jaltomata sinuosa (assembly GCA_003996215.1). NCBI lineage: Eukaryota > Viridiplantae > Streptophyta > Magnoliopsida > Solanales > Solanaceae > Jaltomata > Jaltomata sinuosa. The sequence goes on along the minus strand of QJPP01001174.1, from coordinate 113,967 downwards.
AACAATTATACATTCTTAATATGATGAGCCAGGTATTAGTCTTTGGGCGGGTATAATCCTACATTATTGATCATATTTGTTGATGGTCCCATGAGTGGACTAGGTTAATAATTGAAACTGGGATAGTTGCATTTTGACCTTTGAGAGGCCGGGTAGTTGAACTTAAGTGTGGTATTGGTCTTAGTATAGACTGGGATGACATATTGAACACTTAGGTGATGGTTATGGGTCCCTAATAAGTGATAGGTGTACATGTATTATCTCTTGGTGTTGTATGAGTTGCATGCTTAAGGAATGATTTATGAATGTCTAATGGTCCGGTTGTCAGTCTTGTGAAATGAACTAGTTGTTGTTGTTGTTGGTTTACAAGTGTGTTGTTGTTCATTGTTGTTGACTGTTTGATTTTTGTGTGACATTTGGTTGGCTCGGGTACCAAACCTGGTACAGGTTACTATTTGGTTGGCTCGTGTACCACGCCTGGAATAGGTTACTATTTGGTTGGCTCGGGTACCACGCCTGGTACAGGTTACTATTTGGTTAGCTCGGGTACCATGCCTGGTATAGGTTACTACTTGGTTGGCTCGGGTACCACGCCTAGTATAGGTTACTATTTGGTTAGCTTGGGTACAACGCCTGGTACGGGTTTACTTTATTGTATTGCTGTATTTTTAACAATGGTTCCCTGAGTGGACCAGATTGTGTTTATGAATTCTGATTGTGCACATCGTCCTTGCAATCCCTCTACTCTAGTATTAGCAGTTTCCTGAAGCCATTGCCGGGTTATCATTGTATTGATTTGTAAGTTTGGTCTTGGTGTAGACCAAGTTTCTTGTTAACACTTAGGTGTTGTTTAGAAGGGATCCTAGGGTGGGTCCAGGCTATATAGAAAGGGTAAATGTCAAGTTTACTATATGTTGTACTGCTTTACTGAGTGCGGGTGTACTATTTGTTCTTTGCATGTTGGGTCCCTGAGAGGGCCGAGATTTATTATTATTTGGTGCATATTTGGTCCTTGAAGGGCTGGGTTAGTGTGCTTAAGTAACAAGGTGGTTCTTCTGTGAACCAGGGTCGCATGTTATTAGTGTAGATGATGTCCTAGGGATCCTTATTTTGTCCGGGTTATGTAAAAAGGTTATATTTTGTTGTCACTAAGAATTGTAAAGGTCGGTTAGACTTATTACATGCGGTTGATAAGCTAAGAATGAGACTTGTCATCTGGTTATGATATTGGTTGTTGTTACTTATTGAGTATGGCGCTGGGGGTCATTGGGGGCAGTTTTGTACTAGTAGGTGACGGTATGACAGGTGTGGTCTACGTCACCAAGTAGTGGGGTTTACTCCAGGTTGTTGAGTCATAGCGGTTGACTTGGGTAAAAAAATGGTAGTCCGGGTATGGGCATAGATGTTGGCAATGGTAAGTGTGACTTGGGAAGTCTAGGTGATAAATGTGACTTGGGAAGTCTAATGGTAAGTGTGATTTGAGAAGTCTAGGTGATAAATGTTACTTGGGAAGTCTAAGGGTTAATGTGACTTGGGAAGTCTAGGCGTCAAGGTGAATTGGAAAGTCTAGGTGACAAGGTGACTTGGGAAGTCTAAGGGATAGGAAGGTTGGTTCCAAAGTGGGTTTTGATAATGGTGGATGTTGATGGGTGGAAGTACTTGACTTATGTATTTACCTTGATTTCTTATATGATGGTAGGAGTGGATTTGGGTCAACCGATGATGCCTACCAGTACGTGTGTTTGTACTGATTCTACTCTTGCTATACCTTTTCGGGTATAGTCTGGTTGCAGGGTTGGTGATATTTCACAGGTTCAGGATGACGGTGATTCTCCAGCAGCTCCTATTCTTTGCTTCTATGGTGGGAGTTGTGTCTTCTTCATTTTTGTATCATCTTCTAGTATTTCTTGTACCGGCTTAGACTAGGTTCTAGGGAGGGCTGTCTCATATTGTAAATGTTTTTCCACAAGTTCTTTAAGTAGTTTATTTTTCTGAAAATTTTGTAAAGGAAGTTCCATGTATTAAAAAGGATTTTATTTCATGATTTATGTTCTTTTCCGCTATGCCTGTTGGTTTGGGTGGTAAGGGTTCTCCTATCTAGATGGATTAGAGTAGGTACCCGCACGGCCCGGTAGTTGGGTCGTGACAAATGGTGTTGGTTTGGGTGGTAAGGGTTCTCCTATCTAGGTAGATTAGAATAGCTGCCCACACGGCCCGGTAGTTGGGTCATGAAAAATGGTATCAGAGCCCAGGTTATCGGTCTTCTAGTACAAGAGCAAGATGTTGAATAGAGTCCTACAGATTGGTGTGTTGACGTCCACATCTAATCTTTGGGAAGCTATGAAACATTTTAGAAAACATCTCTCTTCTTTCATTCCTTTCGTGTGGTTTGTCACTTGCTTGTATGGGTTGAGTCTAATTGGTATCTCTCGATTCCAATTGGTATCTCGACAAGGAAAAAAGATGTTATTTGACTCCGATTGAGATGACACAAGCAAGGAAAATTGGAACCAGGAAGGTTCTAATTGGTATCTGGTCGGGGAGGCTATGTAAAGGTATGGATGGATCGGCTAATGGTCATCATGAGGCAAATAAAAGGTAGTGAAACTGATTTGATTGAGTGTTTAAGCTGGAGACTTGAGATTGTGCTTATGTGTATCGATGTTGTTTGAACAACTGCAAATGTGTGGTGTACAATTGTTTGATTTGTTGTGAATATTTTGGTCCGGGAGGAGTCATAACATGATTTTGTGTGCTTTAGTTGGTAATAACTTTCTATGTGTGCTTGAAGTGATCAGTAAAGTGGTATTACAATTCGGTAATGGACTTGCCATTGGTAAAAATGGTAAGGGAACAAGGCTTATGACTATAGGAAAACTCCGGATTCAGGACAATCAGGATTGGTTGGGAACCATGGGGAAAAAGGGCTATTATTGCTTGATAGAGGGAATTGCGGTAAGGAAATATTTAGTGGTAACTCATTATTGTGACTTAAGGAAAAATTTATTCCGACTTTAAAATTGTGATTGCTATAATGATAAATTGCAGTATGTCTTAATTAGAATGGTTGCATTATATTTGGGTATAGACTTACCATTTATATACATGGTAAGGGAACAAAAAGGGAATGTGGACTGTGGACTGTAGGGAAGCTCCAATTTCGGGACAGTCAGGATCGGTTGGGAATCATAGGAAGGAAAAAGTGGGACTAGTAGTGCATGATAGTGAGAATGTGTTATTGTGTGCGGTTCTGGGGTATTTCATAACTGATTTTATGATAATGTGGTGCTAAATTCTCAACTAGTCATAGTTGAGGTTGGTCTTGAGGTTACGTTTAAAGACCGTAACGTGATTTCATGTGTTAAAATGAAAATAGGGAAGGGGAATGAGGGAATTTTTCAGAGAATGGTAAATTTTCTGAACTGCTATTGTTGGGGGTCGTCATAGCGGTGTGCAAGCCACTATAGCAGGATGGGTTGGGCATAGTCCCTGTCCTGTTTCCCTTGTTTTTATTTTTCATTCTCGGATTATTTTAAATCTCTAGTTGAGCTAGTGCATGAATTATAAGGATTAATATCCATGGGTGATTAAAGGAAATGGGTGGATATGGTATTACTTAGTTGTTATTTTCCATGAGTGATTGAGACATGTTGAGTCGGTAATTTGACTAGTTATAAGCTAGTTGTGAGGCTAAATAAGCATAGCTTGACCTCGGGTGATAATTAAAAATTTGGTTAGTTATAAACGATGGATTGATGAGGGTTAAATACACTAATGTAAGAGATGGTGGAAAATCTATGCGTTAATGAAACCCATAATGGTGTATTGGTTATTGGTTATACTCAAGATGGCCTATCCTTATGTGTTGATCATGGAAGGGTGAAAACGTTCATAAGGTAGGAGTCACAAAAGGAAAACACGGTGTAGTGTTTGGTAATATAATGTTCGATATATCATTGTTTAGGGTGTAATTGCCCAGGTTAAGTTTTTTCTCTGGTTAGGAGTTAAAATTTTAATGCTAGGCTAGTCTCGGATGATTTCTGAGCAAGGTATGGTCTAGGCAAATATGAGTGAGGATTGGGTAACATGTTTTGTATTGATCTAGTTTTCCTTTTATCTAAGACATAAAGGAGTCCGGGGGACTTTTCAAAATTAAATTCGGGTAAGTAGAACTCTCGGTATGAAGGTTGACGTGAAGGGGTTGTTCCAGAACGTCAAGAAATTAAGTGTGTTGTAAAATGGGCACTTTTGGGGAGCTTTACGACTTTTTGTCCAATGTCAACTGACATAGCGGTTGACACATCGCTATTGCGACCTCCGCTATAGCAAAGAAATTATCGCTCTTGCAGAGTGCTGACAGCTATAACTGATTGGGTCACCACAACGTGTTTTGGTCCATCGTAGCATGGAAATTAAGTTTTGGTCCGTTATGTTTGATATTCTTTTGCTCTGGTACTTCAACGAGGCCCCAAATTTCTTGGGCACTCGAGGAGGAGTAATCTAACTGGTCTCGTACATCCCGAAGGAAGAAATTACTTGACAGAGCAGAATCGAATTAAATTTTGGTTGAGCTTGGGTACACCCGAGGGATTTGAGAGTTTGGTGGTTCGTGTAAGGATATTTCTATACTTTCATGGTATAGCGTTAAGGTTCTAGGGGCTAGTTCATTCTTTTCCTTCTGCCTTAGAGATCGTTCAGGGATGAATGATGGGTAAATTGGTATCTCTTATAACGACACATTCCATCGTTACTGAAAATATTTGCGATCAAGGCAGGTGCTTCTCAATACGTAATAAGAGTTAGGATTAATTCTTTAGTATGAGAGTACATTTGGTATATACTAAGGTCTTACAATACTCCTAGCACAAAGTTAAGTTGAAAGCTTCCTTACGGATTTAGTTTCAGGCTAAGTTCAAACTAGGGACAAATTTAAACGTGCATTCCTCCTAGAATATAAGGAGTTAGGGGTCCCAATACCCACCAAATTAGATATCTCTGAGTCTTCTTTTCAATGCCACCGACCATTCATCAATCTGCTTCCCGAGTAAAAAGATATAACTATTTTACTGAAGACTGTTTGTGCTGTAAAATTGAGTCCGCTGTAGCGGGATTTAGGTCGCTATAGCGGTACCGTCGTAGCGGTTGGAAGTCCGTTATAGCGAAATGACGTAACCAAAAAGCCCATAAATGGGTTTTATAATCCCATTCTCCCTTCTTTAGTCAAAAATAGATGAAGGTTGCTCCAAAAACCCTTCTAGGCTGCTCCAAAGCTTGGGAGCCATAGGGAAGAGGGATTCCAGCTGAAAAAATGTGAAACCATGTATTTTGGGTCTGTCATCCATCAAGGAACGCCTTCATGGAGCCAGAAATTACATCGTGCAACTGCTTGGCGTCCAGGTAGGTTTTTCGTTGAGTAGACTTTTGACCTATTTTCATTTCATACTGTTGTGTAGATTGACGAGAGAATTCATGTTATAGGCCTTCGAGCATGGAGTCAGGAGGGTTATTGTATTGGTCTGGATATTGATTGAATAGTGATAGGGTCGAGGCGACATTTTCATTTGGGTGTAATTTTTTTACTTATTAGATTATGTGGGATGCTAGACTCCAGGAAACTAAATGGTTGTGTAGGTTCGGGGAACCGGTAATGATCGTGGGATGAGGGAATTGTTAAGTTGTAGTGGGTTCCCGAGAATATTTAAATAAGGTAAATGAGATAAACATGCAGGGTCCATAGTCCGTATTGTCAGGGGTGAAATCCCTAGAGCGCACTTACTTTTCAGGGAAGGAGTCTGGATTAGATGAAAAAAATTATACGTGTTTAATATGATGAGCCGGGTATTAGTCTTTGGGTGGGTCTAATCCTACATTATTGATCATATTTGTTGATGGTCCCATGAGTGGACTAGGTTAATAATCGGAACTGGGATAATTGCATTTTGGCTTGTTAGAAGTTGGGTAGTTGAACTTAAGTGTGCGATTGGTCTTAGTATAGACCGGGATGACATGTTGAACACTTAGGTGATGGTTATGGTTCCCTAATATGTGATAGGTGTATATGTATTATCTCTTGGTGTTGTATGAGTTGCATGCTTAAGGAATGATTTATGAATGTCTAATGGTCCGGTTGTCAGTCTTGTGAAATGAACTAGTTGTTGTTGCTTGTTGTTTTACAAGTTTGTTGTTGTTCATTGTTGTTGACTGTTGGATTTCTATGTGACATTCGGTTGGCTCGGGTACCATGCCTGGTACAGATTACTATTTGGTTGGCTGAGGTACCACACCTAATACAGGTTACTATTTGGTTAGCTCGGGTACCGTACCTGGTACAGGTTACTATTTGGTTTGCTTAAGTACCACGCCTGGTACAGGTTACTACTTAGTTGGCTCGGGTTCCACGCCTGGTATAGGTTACTATTTGGTTGGCTCGGGTATCACGCCTGGTACGGGTTTACTTTATTGTATTGCTGCATTTTTAATAATGGTTCCCTGAGTGGACCGGATTGTGTTTATGAATTTTAATTGTGCATATGGTACTTGAAAGATTGGGTTATCATTGTATTGATTGGTGAGTTTGGTCTTGGTGTAGACCGGGTTGCATGTTAACACTTAGGTGTTGTTTAGAGGGGATCCTAGGGTGGGTCTGGGCTATATAAAAAGGGTAAATGTCAAGTTTACTATATGTTGTACTACTTTACTCAGTGCGGGTGTACTATTTGTTCTTTGCATGTTGGGTCCCTGAGAGGGCCAGGATTTATTATTATTTGGTGCATAATTGGTCCTTAAAGGGCCCGGTTAGTGTGCTTAAGTGACAAGGTGGTTCTTCTGTGAATCGAGGTCGCATGTTATTGGCGTAGATGATGTCCTAGGGATCCTTATTTGGTCTGGATTATGTAAAAAGGTTATATGTTGTTGTCACTAAGAATTGTCAAGGTCGGTTAGACTTATTACGTGCGGTTTATAAGCTAAGGATGAGACTATCGTCTGGTTATGATGTTAGTTGTTGTTACTTATTGATTATGTCCCTAGGGGTCGTTAGGGGAAGTTTTGTACTAGTAGGTGATCGTATGACGGGTGTGTTCTACGTCAGCAAGTAGTGGGGTTTACTCCGGGTTGTTGAGTCATAGCGATTGACTTGGGTAAAAAAATGATAGCCCGGGTATGGGCGTAGATGTTGGCAATGGTAAGTGTGACTTGGGAAGTCTAGGTGATAAATGTGACTTTGGAAGTCTAATGGTAAGTGTGATTTGATAAGTCTAGGTAATAAATGTGACTTGGGAAGTCTAAGGGTTATTGTGACTTGGGAAGTTTAGGTGTCAAGGTGACTTGGGAAGTCTAAGGGATAGGAAGACTGGTTCCGAAGTTGGTTTTGATAATGGTGGATGTTGACGGGTGGAAGTACTTGACTTATGTATTTACCTTGATTTCTTATATGATGGTAGGAGTGGATTCGGGTCGACCGATGATGCCTGCCAGTACGTGTGTTTGTACTGATTCTATTCTTGCTATACCTTTTTGGGTATAGTCTGGTTGCAGGGTTGGTGATGTTTCACAGGTTCAGGATGAAGTTGATTCTTCAGCAACTCCTACTCCTTGCTTCTCTGGTGGGAGTTGTGCCTTATTCATTTTTGTATCATCTTGTAGTAGCTCTTGTACCGGCTTATACTAGGTTCTAGGAAGGGCTGTCTCATATTGTAAATATTTTTCCGCAAGTTCTTTAAGTCATTTATTTTTATGAAAATTTTGTAAAGCATCTGTCTTTTAAGTTAAGTCATTTCCTAAGTCCTCTTATTCTACGATAATCCAAGTTGCAGCGGCACCTCACGAACTTCTTACTGGGGCAAAAAAAGAAAACGGGAATGCAAAATTTTTGATTTTTCTCGTTGTATTAAAAATGATTTTATTTCATGATTTATGTTCTTTTCCGCTATGCTTGTTGGTTTAGGTGTTAAGGGTTCTCCTATCTAGGTGGATTAGAGTAGGTGTCCACATGGCCCGGTAGTTGGGTTATGACAAATGGTGTTGGTTCGGGTTGTAAGGGTTCTCCTATCTAGGTGGATTAGAGTAGGTTCCCGCATGGCCCGGTAGTTGGGTCGTGACATGTTGAGGGTGTAAAACAGGAAGGTTATGCTAAGTCGCTTGAAAAGAAGGCCTGAAAGGGTGGTAGCTATAATGGCTTTTTCTCAAAGGGTCTGGTTCCTCAGGGGTATTCTAGGTGCCCTGTTTAGTCAGTTATGCAGATATCATTTGGGGGTCTACTAAGGGCCAGCCAGCCTTCTTTATATCACAGTGGTGACATTACTTTGTCAGCTTTGACAAAGAGGCCCAAATTAGATCGATCATGTTATGAATGTGGAGAGGTTGGGCACATTCGGAGGTGGTGCCCCAAATTTAGACAGACTTGTTAGTCAGCTCAGCATCAGGCTCCCCGAGTTGTAGCTTTAGCAGGAAAAGGAGGTGGTGCATATAGTAGGGTTTGACCTTAGGGTGGATGTGGTGGTCACACAGATGGTAGAGGTGACACCCAAACCAATTGGGATAGTGGACATGCAGGTAGAGATGGTACTCAGACCGGCAAGGGTGGCACACAAACATGTGGTCAGAATCATTTCTATGTTTTTCCATGTAGACTCGAGGTGGAGGCATCTGATGTAGTGATGACAAGTACTATTCTAGTCTGTGACCTGATGGCTACAACCTTATTTGATCCAGGATCTATGTTTTCTTATGTGTCTACCTATTTTGTTGTAGGATTGGATATGACATGTGATTTACTTGATGTTCTTATTCATTTCATGTTGGTGATTATGTGATAGTAGATAAGGTCTACCACACTTGTCTTGTTACATTCAAGGGGTATAAGACTTGGGTAAACTTAGTGATTCTTGACATGGTAGACTTTGATATCATTCTGGGAATGAGTTGGTTATCCCCGTATCATGCTATTCTAGACTGTAATGTTAAGACTGTGACTATAGCAATTCCGGGGATGTCTAGACTTGAGTGGAAGGGCGATTATAGCTCTGTCCCTAAAAAGATTATATCTTACATTCATGCTAACAAGTTGATTGAGATGGGAGTTTGGCATTTTTAGCGTATTTATGGGATACTAGTGCCGAGGTTCTATCTATAGGGTCACTTCCTGCCACGATCCAAATGATGGTGAGTGGCCCCCACACTAACCCTCCGGTGGGAGAACCATCTAACTCGAACCTTAACCTTTGTACTTAACCATTTTTAAAAGAGATAATGCAAAACCAGCTTAACTAAGCAAATATAGTTGAAACTTAAAAAAATATAAGTGCGTAATATCCAACTATCTATTACATTCACCAAGAACTAAAAGTTACTATACAAGAACTCTAATCAAATTCATGTCAAAGATATCCAAAAATAACAAAAAACAGTAAAGAGTTTCATAGTCCGGAGTAAGGACAATAACTCGAGGAAGATCCAGAACAGCCTAAGAAGTAGTGCTCACCCTTGGATCAAAGTGTCAAATCATCTAGCCCAGACGATGTGGCGTCTCAGCCTTTGGAACACAGTCTGCACTCAATAAAAGAAGAATACAGGATAGTATCACTTCAAAATCATAATGTACTGGCAGGTATCATAGGCCGCTTAGTTTAGAACAAATATACAGTCAAATCAGATAACAAGTAAAAGGTACTTCAAAACTTAGCATATATTCCCATCAATAAGTAATCATCCAAGTCATAGAAGTATCACCACAATGATATAAGAATCACACTTTCACCAGTCATATCACATGAATCTATGTTTCTTTAACCTTTACAATACACTCAACGTCATTAGCCTCACTTCAGTAAATATTTTATCTCACAGTACCTAATCCAGAAAATAAAACAATAACAGAAAGGTGCACACATATGCTAGGGGGTCTTATTTCTACCTAACTATCCATGATCTGGAGGATACCCTAGGCGTCCACGTACCATACTGGCTCATGGTACCCACTCCCAAATATATTAAAATATCAATCTGTATTGGCTCATGATACCCAATCCCAATGAATAACAATATCAATTTGTACCGGCTCGTGGTACTCGGCCTAAAAATAAAATGAACCTATGATTCTCAGTTTTATCTCTCAGGATGTAACACAGTACAATTACATCATTTCAAGGTCAATAATTAGTTTATGTATGCACAGCTTATTCATTTAAGCACAACATGAAAACAATTACCATGTCAAATATGTCTGAAGACCAATTACAAGTCATATAGCTTAGCCACATAAATGTACTAAAACAAGTCTCAACACCAATTGTAACCTACCTCGAGTGAAAAATTACCACCCGCAAGTTACTTCACAATTGCCTTACCCTTCCTTAACACTTCAAATTGTTCAAGGTCTATAAACAACAATTTATAAGAGTAATTAATTATTTACTCTTTATTTCAGGCCTTGGGAATTTAACCCACTAATTTTACCTTTATCCGAGGTCTGTAGCATTTCCCAAGGGTCAATTACACATTAACAAGTCTCATAATAATCAAATAATCAATACCCAAAAGGTTTCTAGCCAAGTTAATCCCTTTTTAGCCATTTTATGCTTAAACATCTCATCTTTATGGAACCCAAGGTTCCCCATTAGTCCTAATCATGTTAAGAACTATCAATTTTCAAGCTAGAAATCATAAAAACACATCCTAGATAGATTCTAGATAAAATTACACCTACCCATGGGGTTTTACCCACTTTTCATACTTTTAAGGCTCAAACCAAAGAATTCCACCATGAATCTTCAACCTAAAGGTCTTACAAATATTAACGATTGATAAATAAAGAGGTTTAAAGAGTTACTTACCTCAAATGAAGGAAAATACTCAATTTTGGGGGAAATCACCCTTTTTGGAGCTCTAGAACGCAACTTGGAGTTTTGGAAAAATAATGCAGAAAACTTACTTAAGTGCAAAAAATCTGCCCATTACTCGTCACCACAAGCTGTGTCTCGCTACGATGATTTGCTACGGCAAGAATGACTCGCTTTGATGAGTCACTATAGTGACTCATCATGACAAGAGGCCATCTTGTTACAACAATCAGCAATTTCAAGAACGTCAAAAAATCTCTCCAAACCCCTTATTTCACAATAGATTTCATTTTCTAGACATCACAGATTAATTCTGACACGGCAACTTCCATAACTGGAGTTATATGAACTCGATTTCTGTCTTGAAACTTCTTACGGGACCGTAAAATAGTTAACCCTCCATAAATGGACACCACATTATCATACAACAAACTATGAGACCTAACCATCCCTAAGGCACCAAACACTAGATTTTTATCAAAGCTCACCCTAGCCTGAGATTCTATCAACTCTCATCTTAGGTACTTTTCTAGCCAGGTACTTACACCCTCACTTTACTATTACGATGGAATAGGTTGATATATAAAATACCAATTAAACAATTATTTGTCCTTGAATGACAACAAGAAGAAAATAGGAGAAAACAGGGATAACTTGAATCGATGAACAGGTGCAGATACTTGGTACGCATGTTCGCTTCAGTCTCCCAGGTGGCCTCCTCAACAAGATGGTTCTTCCAGTATCTGCACGCATGTCCGCTTCAGTCTCCCAGGTGGCCTCCTCAACAAGATGGTTCTTCCACTGAAACTTTACAAATGCAATTTCCTTAGTCCTCAATTTATGGATGTCTTTATCAAGAATGGTAATAGCTTCCTCTTCATAAGATAGGTTTTCATCCAAAAGGACCGAATCCTAGCGAATTATGTAGTCACCATCTTTCTGGTACTTCTTAAGAATGGAAGCATGAAATATGGGATGAACTCCTGACAAAATTAAAGGTAATGCTAATTTATAGGACACCTGGCCCATGCTCTAAAGAATCTCTAAAGGCCTACTATACCTCAGACTCAACTTTCCATGCTTCCCAAACCGCATAACACCCTTAATGGGTGAAACCTTGATCAATACTAGCTCACCTTCCATGAAGTGTACGTCTCTCACCTTCCATGAAGTGTACGTCTCTCACCTTCCTATGAGCATACTTCTTTTGCCAGCTTTGAGCCACTAGGAGCTTTGCTTGAATAAACTTCACTCTTTCCATAGATTCTTTTAGAAGATTTGTACCCCATGGTGTTACCTCAAATGAATCAAACCAACCAATGGGAGACCTACATCTCCTCCCATATAGTGACTCAAATGGGGCTATATCTATACTCAAGTGATAGTTGTTATTATATGAAAATTAATCCAATGATAGATACTAGTCCTAATGACCCTCAAAATCCATCACACACACGTGGAGCATATTCACCAATATCTGAATTATGCGCTCAAACTGCCCGTTTGTCTGAAGATGAAAAGTTGTGCTTAGGTCCAACCTAGTACCCAACTCTTCATGCAACTTCTGCCAAAAGTTAGAGATAAACTGAGTACCCCTATCAGAAGTATTGGAGACAGGCACCCCATGAAACCGAACAACTTCCTTGAGGTAGCTCTTGGCTAACTTAGTCACATTATAAGTCAATTGCACAGGAATAAAGTACGCAGACTTTGGCAATCTATCCACCATAACCCATATCAAATAATATTTCCCCAAGGTCTTAGAAAGGCTAACCATGAAATCCATGGCTATTCTCTCCCACTTCTATTCAGGAATGAGCATTCTCTTAAGGGTACCACCAGGCTTCTGGTGCTTATATTTTACTTGCTGACAATACTGATACTTATCCACAAAGTCGACTATATCTCTCTTCATCTGATCCCACTAATAGTGTTGCTTCAAATCTTGGTACATCTTAGTCACACTAGGATTATAGAATACTTAGAACAGTGAGCTTCTTCTAAGATAGTAGAAATCAAATCATCAAAAGGAGCAACGCAAACTCGCCCTTCAATTCGAAGAACACCTTCATCATAAATCATGGCCTATTTGGCCTCACCTGGCAACACCTTATCACGAATCTTCAACTTAACATCATCAAATTTCTTACCTTTGATCTGATCACGAAAAGAGGACCTCGCCTCAATGCATGCCAATAATCCACCCCTCTCAGACACTTCCAATCTCATGAAGTTGTTAGCTAGAGTCCAGATCTCTCTAGCCAATGGATGCCTAGTAGCTTTCAAATTGGCCAAGTTACCCATACTCTCAATCTTTCTACTCAAAGCATCAACTACTACATTAGCCTTACCTGAATGGTAAAGAATGGTTATGCCGTAATCCTTGAGTAACTCCATCCACCTCTACTACCTTAAGTTCAAGTCCTTCTATGTGAACACATATTGTAAACTACGGTGGTCTGTAAACACTTCATAATGGACCCCATACACTTAGTGTCTCCATATTTTAAGAGAAAACACCACAGCAGCCAACTCTTGGTCATGAGTAGGGTAGTTCTTCTCATTCACCTTTGATTACCTCAAAGCATAAGCAATAACATTTTTCTCCTGCATCAATATAGCACCTAACCCAGATTCTGAGGCATCACAAAACATAACAAAATCCTTACGTTCCACTAGCAAGGCAAGAATAGGAGCAGTAGTCAACAATGTCTTGAGCTTTTGGAAGCTCTCCTCATATTCACCTAACCAAAAGAAAGGCACCACCTTCTGAGTCAAGCAGGTCAGATGGGTGGAAATGGATGCAAACCCCTTCACAAATCTATGGTATTTTCTAGCCAACCCTATGAAGATATGGACCTCATTCATCAAACTAGGCCTAGACCAATTCTTATCGTCATTAGCATCACTTTAGCTCATATGTCATCTCACAATACCCAATCCAAAAAACAAAACAATAACAAAAAGGTGTACACACATGCCAAAGGGTCTTATTTCTACCCAACTAGACATGACCTGCAGGGGACACTAGGTGTTCATGTACCATACCGGCTCATGGTTCCCGCTCCCAAATATATAACAACATCAAACTGTACCAGCTTGTGGTACCCAATCCCAATTAATAACAATATCAATTTGTATAGGCTTGTGGTACCCGCTACAAAAATCAAATGAACCTATGGTTCTCAGTTTTATCTCTCAAGATGTAACATAGTACACTAATGTCATTTCAATTTCATTAATTATTTCATGTATATGCAACTTATTCTTTGAAGCACAACATGAAAACAATCACCATTTCAAATATGTATGAAGACCAATCACAAGTGATTTAACTTAACAACATAAATATACTAAAATAAGTTTCAACTCCAATTAAATCGTAACCTACTTGGAGTGAAGAATTACCACCCACAAGTTACTTCGCAATTGCCTTGCCCTTCATCAACACTTCAGATTGTTCAAGGTATATAAACAATAATTTACACGAGTAATGAATCATTTACTCTTCATTTCAGGCCTAGAGAATTTAACAAACTAATTATACCCTTATTCGAGGTGTGTAGCATTTCCCAAGGGACAATTACATATTAACTAGTCTCATAATAATCAAATAATTAATATCCAAAAGATTTTTAGCCAAGTTAATCCACTTTTAGCCATTTTTATGCTTAAAAGTCTCATCTTTATGGAACCAAAGGTTTCCTATTAGTCCTAATCATGTTTAAAACTATCAATTTTCAGCTAAGAATCATAAAAACACATCCTAGATAGATTCTAGGTTAAATTATACCTACCCATGGGGTTTTACCCACTTTTCATACTTTTAAGGCTCAAACCCAATAATTCAACCATTAATCTTCAATTGAAAGGCCTTACAAAGATTAACAATGGATAAATTAAGAGGTTTACAGAGTTACTTATCTCAAATGAAGGAAAACACTCAATTCTAGGAGAAATTGCCCTTTTGGAGCTTTAGAATGCAACTTGGAGTTCTGGGAAAATAATGCAGAAAACTGACTTAAGTGCAGGAAATCTGCATATCACTTGTCACAATAAGCCACGTCTTGATACGATGAGAATGACTTACTATGGTGACTCATCACGATGAGAGTCCATCTTGTCACAATAAGCTGTAATTTCAAGAATATCATAAACTCACTCTAAACCCCTTATTACACAACAAAGTTCATTTTCTAGACATCATAGATTAATCCCAACACAACAACTACCATAACTGGAGTTTTATAAACCTAATTTCCATTTGAAAACTTCCTACAGGACCTTATAATAGTTGACCCTCCATAAACGGACACCACACTATCATACAATGAACCACCCTCCATAAACGGACACCACACTATCATACAATGAACCATAAGACCCCAACCGTCTCTAAGGCACCGAATACTATATTTTTTTCAAAGCTCACACTAGCTTGAAATTTTATCCACTCTCATCTTAGGAACTTTTCTAATTGGGTACTTACACCCCTCACTGTAATGACCATTTCAGTTATTTATGCATTTTTGCCTTTCTTATACTGTTAGAGCTTGCCTGTAGTGGCCTCAAGTCATTTATGGCTTGCTGGGACCGATAATTTGGTGCCTGGGCTTTCTGTTTGGTCTTTTTGGCCATTTCTTATTTTAGAGCTTTAGGATTTTGAAATTGTTGACTTCAGTCAACATTATTGGTGAACATGCTCATAATCGAATTCCTATAGTTTTGTTAGCTCCGGAGCATGGACTTTAGTCTAGTGAGACTGTTGGTCGGGATCCGGGAGCTTTTCAGCTTAAAATTCTCTCTCATTTTGTGTTTTCAGGCCAGTTGGGCTTATTTGGTTGACTTTAGTCAACATCTAGAGAAGATCGCCTCAGATGAAAATTCCATCAGTACTGTTATCTCCGAAATGTTGAGTTTAAGTTAGTTAGTTGGTTGGTTCGGGTCCCGAGTGAGCCAGGCTCATTTAGATGTTTGGTTGGCGTTAGCTAGTATTGACTTGGGTCAACATTCCTCCAAAATGACCTCGTATGGAAGTTTCATCGATTTTGTTGAGTCTGGAATGTCGTTTTCACTTTAATAGCATTATTGGTTTTTGGGTATCGGGTTTCGATCATTTTTGAGCATGTGTAGAATTCCTTGTAGAATCTATTTTCTTGGGCTTGCATGTTCGTGGGTTCGTGGAACTCACTTCCTTGGCATTTTCTCTTGTAGTGGTAAGTAATTCTTACTCAATATCTGGTTTTTCATTCTTAAGAATTCCCTCTTTGATTTCATAATTGATGGGATATTTTGGAGCCCCAATTGTTGTCTGTTTCCGCTCAAATTTTGAGCATGTGTTTTTGGGATTGTGGGGAACACTATGGTGTTTTTTGTTTCTGGCTTCGGGTTGCAGGGTCAACAGGCTAGCTTGTGACCCATATTTCGACCCCGTTATATTTTATAACATTATGGGTATCGTTGGTTTCATTTTGACACATAGAATATTATGTTAATAGTATTTTCGTGATTTGAAGCATCTTGGAGCAGTTTGAGCTTGGACGACACAGTCTCCGCAGTTAGTTATCGGACGACAGGCAGTTTATGGCTTTCCATACCTAGACTCTGCATATATAGGCTATAAGTGCATTATTAGTATTCTTGGGTGGGTTGTTATAGGTTGGTACCCTAGACCTTGTGCGTCTTTTTTATCCATTTATTTCATACGTTAATGGTAGTATTTGTGTAGTATTATATACTACCCTTGTGGTCCTGTTCAGCCTTGTATTGACTTTAAAACATAGATGATGGGTTATTTGGGAATGTCTGTGAGTCCCAGACATCTTGATATTTCTTTAAGCTGGCTATCTGTGCTGTAGAACTGATCGTGGTTGTGCAAGGCTGATAAGAATGTTTGTGAGCCATTGGGCTAACTTATTGTTAGTGAGAATATCATTCATACAAGGGCTTTTCTTCATGTTTTACTATTGATTTTGCTTCGAGCCAACTATAAATGTTTTTCTAAAATTTGCATGGCCCTGAGGGCCCATTTTTGGTATTATGACTTTGAAAGGGTTTTGAACTGACTTTTATGAAACCTCTCAGTATAAAGAGGATATTTCAATGATTTGAGCACCAGTTTTCATACTTATACTAGGCCCGGTTGAGCCGTGGTGCTATACTTGTTTTGAGAGTTATTTGAGATGATATTAGACTCGATAAAGTCGAGCATCAGACTTGATTTACTACTATTTTAGACCCGAATATGCTCCGAGCACCCTTGATGAGGGTTATCGAGACATGATTACTGATTTAGACCTAAATACACTTCAGGCACCCTTGGATGGGGTTTTTAATATTACTACTACTGATTTAGACTCGAATCGAACCCGAGCATGTACTACGAGATCTTGATTGTTGAGCTATATTTTGAGTTTCATTTTTAGTATGTGGTCTAAGAGTAGACCTCCATGGACCCTACCATTCCTAGACCCCAAGTTATAAGCTGATGGTGCCAGGAGGAGCGGTGTACAGTATAGCAGAGGTACTTAGAAAGATTCCTTCCATGGATCCTGCCTCTATTGGGCCTTTGGGGCACCGGAGGAGGTAACATACAGTATTGTGATCACATTTGGTTCCGGATTCATCATATCATATCATCATGCATATTTCACTTGGATTTCACCCTTGTTTATTGTGTGTTCAGTGTACGCTCCGGTTGTATAGGCAGTCGGAGGGTTTCTGTTCACTTGATTGCATTTCTCAGTTGTATAGGCAGCCGTTGGGACTGTAGGTAGATTATATTACTCCTGTCAATTTATAGGTCTGGTTATGGTCTTTGGTTCTTGGTGGATTAGCAGTTGTTAGCCTGTTGAGGCTCCGATTATTTGATTTTGATTATTGAGGGGCTAGTGAGTCCTATATTATTGAGGCACTATTGGGTGGTCTTCTGAGCAGACTATGGGTTTTCTGTTTTTGTTATTTATCATGATTTTGAGTGGTAGCTCTCGATGATTATGGCTTAGTCATTCATCCTAGGGTTGTACTTTTGAGGTGAATTCCTGTTTATGCTTATCTTGAGGTTGGATTTGTATTATGTTTTCCTTAAGTATATTGATCCCATCGTGAGTATGTTAAATTTTATTCCTTATCTTCCCTTTTACTTGAGGTTACCGGTATACCGCCATGCTTCTAAACTCTCTCTTTTATATATATTGTTGTTGTAAGGATTCCAGGTGCGTTCTCCTTTCTTACACATGTGTTTCTGTGTTATGTATAACTTCTATGCTAGCATTGTATACTTATAACTCTTGGTTGTCTATTCACCATGCTAGTTCCTTATGATTTCTCTATTGCTTTGGTGATTGCTTTCTTGCTATCTCCTATATTACTATTTTTATATCTTATATGCGCTCAGTCGGCCGATGATGTCTAATGGGTACCTGTTGCTTAGCAATTGGTGCTCATACTATACTTTTGCATCTGTCTGGTACAAATATTAGTTGAGCTTTCACCGTTGATCGCATTGGAGACTCGTACAACTATTGATTACTCGAGACTAGGTTGAGCGCCTGATGACTGGGGCTTGACCATATCTCATCTTTTGTAGTGTTACTCTTTGTATATTTGAAGACAGTTGTACTTATTATTTTTCTATTACTTTTAGCACTTGTATTCTATTAGAAGCTTTTGTACTATCGATACCAAGTCTTGGGGTTGGTGTAGTTTCATTATGTATATATTCAGGTTATTGCTTCCACTTGTCTATCTTTATATTCTGCTTCTTCTTATTTCTTCTTATTGTGCATATTGGTTAGGTGGTAGCTTATTACTAACTGTTTTAGGCTATGGGAATTGGTTTTCCTACTAGGGGTTGTAGGTTCCATCATGACCTAAGAAATCAGGTCGTGATAGCTTGGTATCAAAGCTCTAGGTTCACTGGTGTCATGGTACAGAAGCAAGTGTCTAAGTAGAGTCTCGCGGATCGGTACAATAATGTATGTATCCTATCTGTGGGAGTCTACAGGGCATTGTTAGGAAAAGTTTCATATTCTTTACTCCTTATCGTGCATTCCTAGCTTTATGGACTTCTAAACTTTGGTTGTTTCATTCCTTCTCAGATGCCTAAGACGAGTTTGACAGCAGGTGATGTCGGGGCTTCTGTGCTTATTACTTCAGTTCTTCTGTCAGTGCCAGGACTTTAGAGTGAGGGTTTACTGCATCAGATAGGGGGTGTGCGGCTAGCCCAGCCTCCGGTAGGATTTCATTCTACTCCAATTATTTAGGGCACCATGGCTAGGACTTTGAGTCCTCCGGTGGGTGCTTCAGTACCCGGTTCTTTGAGCGGTGCTTCAGTTAGGGTTGAGCTTCCAATTTTTTAGCAGGGTTATATGTCGGTGTTGGACTATAAGGCAAGATTTCACGAGATTGTTAGGTATACTGCCATGACTGTGCCTTCGTAGTTTGATAGGGTTCAGAGTTTTGTGAGAGGTTGATTTCACCGCTATGTTTGGCAATGGAGAACTTGGTTATAGTTGAGACTACTTTCTTTCAGGTAGTCGACCATGCTTGGGATATTGAGGGTTTATGTCATGAGGCTTATGGAGGTAGTGCTAAGAGATTCCATTGCCAGGATAGTTTCTGAGGTTCCCAGACTTGAGGTAGGGGATTCTCTGCTAAGGATTAGTTCCATTGCTTCTTATCTAGCAGACTAGTTTCAGTCGCTCCACAGGTTCTAGAGGGTGGTTGCGCAGGGCATGTTGAGCTTAGTAGACATAGTATGGGTCAGATTCTTCAAGGTTTGTATTCAGGCTGTGTAGGTCGTAGTGATCGGTAAGGTTCAGCGAGATCTTCCTGCCCATATGTATTCAGTGGAATTTGTTTCCAGTGCAGTGGGCGTGGCCACTTTGTTAGGGATTTCCCCACGATCCCACCTTCTAGTCATCAGGGTTAGTAGGTCTTATCTCCTAGGGCTCCAGTACCACCGGCTAGAGGTAGTATACAGAGTAGTAAGGGTGGTCCCCAGGCAGCGATAGGTAGTGTGCAGAGTTGTAAGGGTGGTCCCCAGATAGTTAGAGGTGGCTTTCGGGTCAGTGGTTTAGGTAAAGGTTGTTGTCGGTGCCATAAATATGGCCACTTTGCTAGGAATTGCCCCGCGATCACGTATCCCGGTCAGCCTGGTTGTTATACTGTGGAGATATGGGTCACCTTTACAGAGCTTGTCCCCGGCGAGGGATGGTTGAGCCTTCAGCTTTGACTACTAAGTCCAGAGTTAGATCCCATCAGTTTGATGCCCCTCTTGGTGGGCCAGAGGTAGAGGTTCCTGATATCGTTGCTCCAGGTAAGGCTTTTGTTACCTTCATCTGGTGATGGTATTATTCGCGTTGCAATTCTATTTCCTTCTTATTTATTTGTTTATATGCCTACCTGCTACTTGTTTAGTTGTTTGACTACTTGGATCATAGTATCTATGCGTGAATTTCCTTGGTAGATTATTCTTTAGTAGTGGATGGGGGTGAGTTATCCTTGATAGGTGTTTACCCAGAGTTGTAGCTCATGGGTAGTTCTTGTTAGCCTTTTCTGGTTGATTCTAGTTCCAGTTTAGTGTGGCTCTAGGCTTGTGTTGAGCCTTCCTTGTTGAACGGTCCTAGATGGTTGTTGCCTAGGCTATTATCTAGCATTGCTAGAAGTCTTTGTATTGGTTTGGTTTTACCAGTGGTTGTGCCGGGGTTTGAGCTCTTGTCTTAAGTTGAGAGGTGTTGGTTATGCTAGCATGCATTGATTGGGTTGGTTTTCTCGGGTGCTTAAAGTCAACCCTCTTTGTTTGGTTGGCTTAGAAGGTTGGCAGGTATGTGGTTTGTCCCCATAGTCTCCTTCAATTTCTTATCTGGTTGGGTTATCGTATTATTTCTCCCCAGTTCCAATTGAAATGTATTTTGATCATAGTTCTCTGGTTGAGCTTTTGATTGCGTATTGTGGTCAGGTTTTGAATTTAGCATTTTGGCTAAGTGTTGACTGTAGCATTGTGGTTGAGTTGTATACGTAGCATGTTAGGGTGAGTTAGCCATCCGACCCATTCTTCTCCTGCCTTATTGAGTTTTTAACAATATAGATGTGGGAGCTAAGCTAATGGCTCCAGGTTTTCATTGAGAAGAGATTGTAAAGTTTAGTATATGCTAAGGAAGGGTTTTGTTAGTTGAAAAAAGAGGGATATGACTTCTTGTTCGTGCTTATGTGTTTTAGTAGTTCACTGAGGTGATGACTGAGAGTTGCTCTACAATTGTGTGCTGGTGACTTGCTTTGATCAAATTCAGATTTGCAGTAGCATTTCCTTTAATAGGTTCGAGGTCAGTTCTTCCTTCTAGTAAGAGATTAAGGTAATGGTCATTTCCAGTACTACCTCTGGGAAGTTATTGCATCGACTATGGATTCCTTGTTATCTTCTTTAGGGAAACCAAGTTTCAGTAGAATCTATGGATCAGATGACTTTTATATTCAGAGCCTAGTGGCTCCGATACCTGAGTGTTCATCGGTAGCGTATGGGTCTACTTATAGGTTCAACAGAGGCATTGATTGGCAATTTAGGTTGGGTTTCAGAATTTTGGGCTGTCAGGTTACATCAGATGGTTCGTGAAAGTTTCTCTTTGATTGCAGCATCCTTGTATCGGAAGGCAGTGTGTGGGCAACTTAGCTTCTCTATTTACGTCTTGGAGTGGTTGTTGTTCTTGGACATCCAGTCCTTGTCTAACCACCAAATTAGGTTGTACATTCCAGATCTCAACGGTGTTCTTAGCAAGAATGAGGTCCATTCTACCTTGGTTGGATAGATTCAGTAGCGTATGCTCATAAATCAGCGGTGGTGTATTATACTTGATCAGGTTGTGCAAATTAATACTAGCGGGGCTATTTTGGGTTCTAATGGCACTTTGAGACTGATGGTCACCTTTATTTGCCAAAAGTTTGAAAGCTTATTTAGTTGATCCTTCAAGGGTAGTATTTTATGTGGGGTTCTAGCGTTGGTTAGACTCGGCCAGTACGGACTAGAAGTTCAGTATGTTGAATGCTTTGGAGTTGGTGGTTTGTGTGCTGATGTAGTAGAGCATCTGATTTGAGCCAAAGAGGTGAGTTGATAGGTTATGCAACATTTTTATAGCTAGATGGTGACCTTGGACTTCAAACACCTCTTTCCTTTACCTACGATATGTTTTGACTTGATATTCGCGGTATGGTTGACTTCTTCCCGAGGTGAGATTAGTAAGGCGATTTCAAATCCAAATAGTGTTTGAGTATTCAGAGTAGCAGCAGTACTTTCTAAAGTTTGGAGCTTAGTGATGACTATGGACTTCGTGGTAGGCTTACCACACTTCTTGCAGGATCATGGTTTTGGTTTGGGTCTATTGGGCAGGTTTCCCTGGTGCATTCATCGTCAGTTGATTCATACTTGGCACGGTTCAGCGAGCTTGGGTTCGTTCTACAGTTTGAGAATTTCTCCGTCAACACAGGGTGTTCATGCATGCCTTTCCTAACCCTGGTGTGCAAGCTTCAGTTCGGTTCAGATGGGTTGTTCAGTTGGGTTCAGATATCGAGTTTGATGTTAGCAAAAGTGTTTGTTCATTGGTTGATGGTCAGTCGGGGTAGGTAACTCCAGTTTTAAGGGCATGCTATGGGTTGCTATCTTGGATGGCAAAGGCTAATAAGCTATAACTTGGTTTGGGAGGAATTTGAGTAAAAGTGGGTGACTTTATTCGTAGTAGAGTATAAGTGGGAACTATGGATCTCCGACTTGTCAGTTGATATTTCAAGGGTGGCTCGAGAGTTCGGCTTATTTTAAGTTTCATGATTGTGGTACAAAAGGATTTGGGTCAGAATAAAGGATTTTGCGGATCAGCGGGTTCATGAGTTAGAGTTTTGGGTTGATGGCTTCTTGGTGAACTTGGTTGCGGTTTTGAGGATAGAGTTTTGTGTGTTGATCTCCTTGGTTCTGTGGTTTCAGTATTGTGTCGATGCTTTCCGATTAAAATTCTCGAGGTTCAGTTTGGGTCGGCAGATCCTTGAAGTTTTGGAGTTACAGTTTGGAATTTAGCTTGGCTAGTAAGGAGTTTAGGCTTAGTTGCCCTCATTGGTTCTATTCTATCGGGTGTCGTCCGGTCGTGGAGGCTACCCGGTTTGTTCGAGAAAGTAGTGTGGGTTTTGTATCCGTTATTCTTAAGTCCCCAGTATTTCCTTCTTTCCTGACTTTCGGGGACGAAAGTCTTTTTAGTAGTGGATGATGTAATGACCCTTCCAGTCATTTATATGTTTTTGCCTTTCTTGTACTGTTAGAGCTTGCCTGTAGCTGCTCCAAGTCATTTATGACTTGCTGGGACTGGTAGTTTGGTGCTCGAGCCGTCTGTTTGGTCTTTTTGGCCATTTCTTATTTTAGAGCTTTAGGATTTTGAAATCATTGACTTCAGTCAACATTCATGGTGAACGTGCTCGAAATCAAATTTTGACAGTTTTCTCAGCTCTGAAGCATGGACTTTGGTCTAGTGGGACCTTTGGTCGAGATCTCGGAGCTTTTTAGCTTGGAATTCTCTCTCGTTCTGTGTTTTCAGGCTAGTTCAGCTTGTTTGGTTGACTTTAGTCAACACCTGGAGACAATGGCCTTGGATGAAAATTCCACCAGCGTTGTTAGCTCCGAAATACCGAGTTTATGTTAGTTAGTTAGTTGGTTCAGGTCCCGGGTGAGTCAGGCTCATTTTAGATGTTTGGTTGGCATTAGGTAGTGTTGACTTGGGTCAACATTCCTCCGAAATGACCTCGTATGGAAGTTTCATTAATTTTTTTGAGTCCGAAACATCATTTCCACTCCAATAGCATTATTGGTTTTTGGGTATCTGGTTCTGATCATACCCGGAACACCCCAAGGAAATTTCTAGTGCAGCTGGTTTCCTGCAGCTGCAGTTCTTCAGCGCCGATGGCGCCTAGGCAGCGCGATCGCGCTAAGCCTATGGCCTGCCCTTGTGCGCGATGGCGCCCGACAAGTGCTGATAGCGTCTAGACCAGTGCTTGCCTGCTAGCGCCGATGGCGTACCCTGCGAGTAATGGTGCCTTGACACCGGGCCTCCCTCCTGCGAGATGGAATTGGTTTAGCGCCAATGGCGCTGACCAGCGGCCAGCAGCTATATAACTTTTCTTCCTCATTTTTCCACCTTGTTTCTCTCATTTTTCCCAACTTCAAACTGAAAATTCTCTCTACCAAATTGCTCCCAACAGTTCCTAGCCTTGGGAATTCCTTCTAGTTGTCGGATTCTATCATTTCCTCGTCGATTGGGTAAGTCTTCTTCCTCCCCCAAAGTTCCTCTTTTTCATGAAAAACCTCCATTGTTGTTGATTCTCAAGCTTGGAAATTCCTTGTAGAATCTATTTTCTTGGCCTTGCATGTTCGTGGGTTCGTGGAACTCGCTTCTTTGGTGTTTTCTCTCATAGTGGTAAGTAATTCTTGCTCAATTTCCGGTTTTTCAGTCTTAAGAATTCCCTCTTTGATTTCATAATTGATGGGCTGTTTTGGAGCCCCAATTGTTGTCCGTTTCTGCTTAAATTTTGAGCATGTGATCTCGGATTGTGGGGAACATTAGGGTGTTTTTTGTTTCCAGCTTCGAGTTGGGTCCACGGGCCCACTTATGACCTGGATTTCGACCCGGTTAAGTTTATAATATTATGGGTATCATTGGTTTCATTTTGACACATAGACTATTATGTTGATAGTATTTTCATGATTTGGAGCTTCCCAGAGCAGTTCGAGCTTGGATGACGCCATCCCCATAGCTAGTCGTTGGACGACAGGTAGGTTATGCCTTTTCCTAACTAGACTCTGCATATATAGGCTATAACTGCATTAATTAGTATCCTTGGGTGGGTTGTTATAGGTTGGTACCCCAGACCTTGTCCGTCTCTTTGGTCCGTTTATTTGATACGTTTATTGTAGTATTCGTGTAGTATTATATATTACCCTTGTAGTCCTGTGTGGCCTTGTATTGACTTTATAACATAGATGGTAGGTTATTTGGGAATGTTCGCAAGTCCCAGACATCTAGATATTGCTTTAGGCTGGCTATCTGTGTTATAGAACTGATTGTGCCTGTGCAGGGCTGATAGGAATGTTTGTGAGCCATTGGGCTAACTTATTTTTTGTGTGCATATCATTCATGCAAGGATTTTCTGCATGTTTTACTACTGATTTGGCTTCGGGCTGACTATAAACATTTTTCTAAACTTTGCATTGCCCCAAGGGCCCATTTTTGGTATTATGACTTTGAAAGGGTTTTGAACTGACTTTTATGAAACCTCTCAGTATAAAGAGGATATTTTGATGATTTGAGCACCAATTTTCATACTTATACTAGGCCCGATTGAGTCGTGGTGCTAGACTTATTTTGAGAGTTATTTGAGATAATTTTAGACTCGGTAAAGCTAAGCATCAGACTTGATTTACCACTATTTTAGACCCGGATATGCTTCAGGCACCCTTGATGAGGGTTATTGAGACATGATTACTGATTTAGACCCGGATACACTTCGGGCACCCTTGGACGGGGTTTTGAGATTACTACTACTGATTTAGACTCAGGTCAAACCCGAGAATGTACTACGAGATCCCGATTATTGAGCTATATTTTGAGTTTCGTGTTTAGTATGTGGTCTATGAGTAGACCTCCATGGACCCTTCCATTCTTGGACCCCGAGATACAACTGAGGGTGCAAGGAGGAGGGGTGTATGACGTAACAGAGGTACTCGGGAAGATTCTTTCCATGGATCCTGCCTCTATTGAGTCTTTGGGGCACCGGAGGAGGTAACATATGGCACTGCAATCACACTTGGTTCCAAATTCATTATATCATATCATCATGCATATTTCACTCAGATTCCATCCTTATTTACTGTGTGTTCAGTGTACGCTTTGGTTGTATGGGCGGCCGGAGGGTTTGTTTTTACTTGATTGCGTTTCTCGATTGTATGGGCAGCCATTGGGACTGTAGGTAGATTATATTACTCCTGTCATTTTATAAAGCTAGTTATGGTTTTTTGTTCTCGGTGGATTAGCGGTTGTTAGCCTGTTGAGACTCCGATTATTGGATTTGAATATTGAAGGGCTAGTGAGTCTTGTATTATTGAGCCACTATTAGGTGGTCTTCTGAGCAGACTATGGGTTTTCTGGTTCTATTCTTTATCATGATTTTGACTGGTAGCTCTCGATTATTGTGGCTTAGTTATTCCATCCTAGGGTTGTACTTGTGAGGTGGATTCCTGTTTATGCTTATCTTGAGGTTGGATTTGTATTATGTTTTCCTTAAGTATATTGATCCCATCATAAGTATGTTAAATTGCTTTCCTTATCTTCCCTTTTACTTTAGGTTACCGGTATACCGCCATGCTTCTAAACTCTCTCTTTTATATATACTATTGTTGCAAGGATTCTAGGTGTGTCCTCCTTTCTTACACCTGTGTTTATGTGTTATGTATATCTTCTGTGCTAGCATTGTAAGCTTATAAATATTGGTTGTCTATTCTCCGTGCTAGTTCCTTGTGCTTTCTCTATTGCTTCAGTGACTGATTTCTTGCTATCTCCTATATTATTGTTTTTATATCTTATATGCGCTCAGTCGGCCGATGATGCTTACTAGGTACCCGTTGCTTAGCAATTGGTGCTCATACTACACTTCTGCATCTTTCTGGTGTAGATATTTATTGAGCTTTCGTTGTTGATCGCATTAGAGACTCGTGCAGCTGTTGATTACTCGAGACTAGGGTGTGCACCTGACGATCAGGGCTGGACTATATATCATCTTTTGTACTGTTACTCTTTGTATATTCAGAGACACTTGTAGTTATTATTTTTCTATTACTTCTAGCACTTGTATTCTATTAGAAGCTTTTGTACTATCGATACCAAGTCTTGGGTTTGGTGTAGTTTCATTATGTATATATTCAGATTATTGCTTCCGCTTATCTATCTTTATATTTTGCTTCCTCTTATTTCTGCTTATTGTGCGTATTGGTTAGGTGGTAGCCCATTACTAATCGTTATGGGTTACGGGAATTGGTTTGCCTACTGGGGGGTGTAGGTGCCATCATGACCTGAGTAATCGGGTCGTGACACTCACTTTACTATAACAATAGAATAAGTCATTATAATTCCCATGGTCTATGACTTTTTAGAGGTGTTTCCCATGGACATACTTGGCATGCATTTAGATTGTGATATCAATTTATGTATCTATTAAGATCCTGGTACTCATCCTATTTCTATTCCTCTATATAGGATGGCACCGACTTAGTTGAGACAGCTAAAAGTTCAGTTGTAGGACATGCTTAGTAAGGGGTTCATTCATCTGAGTGCCCCTCTATAGGGTGTTTCTATTCTTTTGTGAAAAGGAAAGATAGGAGTATGCATATGTTCATCAACTACCACTAGTTGAACAAGGTCATATTCTGAATAAGCGCCCTCTTCCCCATATTGATGACTTGTTTGATCAGCTCTAGGGCGCGTCAGTCTTCTCTAAGATTGATTTGAGGTCTGGGTTTCATTAGCTAAAGATTCGGGTTGGGTTATACCTAAGACTGGTTTTTAGACTGATGGGCAGTTTGAGCGGATGATTCAGGTCTTAGAAGATATATTTCACGCATGTGTGATACACTTTGGTGGTCATTAGGACCAAATTCTTGTCATTAGCTGAGTTTGCATATAATAATAGCTATCACTCATGTATCGATATGGTTCCATTTAAAGTATTGTATGGGAGAAGATATAGGTCCCATATTGGTTAGTTTGATCCAATTGAGGTGAGACCATGGGGAACTGATTTGTTGAGGGAAGTATTAGAGAAAGTAAAGTTCATTCAGGAGAAGCTCTTAGCATCCCAGAGTAGGCAGACAGAGTAGGTTGACTGGAAGTTCAGGCAGACAGAGTAGGTTGACTGGAAGTTCATGGAAGGAGAGAAAGTATTGCTCAAGGTTTCACTCATGAAGGGTGTGATGAGGTTTAGTAAATGAGGTAAGCTCAGTCTTAGATTTATTAGTCTATTTGAGGTTCTTAAGCGTGTGGGAGAGGTATCCTCTGAATTGGCTTTGCCTCCAGGTTTATCGGGAGTTCACCCGGTGTTTCATGTGTCCATGTTAAATAGAGGCAGGATCCATGCGAAATATCTTGATGATGTGAATTTATCGGGAGTTTACCCGGTCTTTACTTAGAGGTGATGATTCCTTGGGTGTTGATTCCATTTCTAATTCTTGTCATGAGGATCTTGAGGTGGAGTATGAACTTAGAAATAATTCCTTATTCAATGATGACATGACTAATGTGAATGATGAAGATAGTGGTGTGTCTTATAATATTGGAAGTGTAGCCACCCTTAAAGGCTACCAATTATTTGAAAATCCACTATGGTATGATGATACACTTTCTAAAGACGAAACTCTCTTCTTGAAAGATGATAGTATGTCTATTGGAGGGGTTAGTGGTCAAAAGGAAAGAGGTGTATGTTCTCCAATGACCCCTTCATTCTTGTGTGACTCCATTCTTGATCAAGGCCTTAATGCTTATGGATCAAAGGGTGATTCTATATGTTGGAACACCTTGAATGAAGTTCATTTAAGTAACACCTTTCTCTACTACCTCTTTGCATATGATGATGTCCATGTATGTATGGAATTTGTTTTATATAGAGGTAGGAGTTTCTTGGGTTGGTCCATTTGCTTTTGTGACCAAACTATGGGGTCTTTCATATCTTTGACCCCGGTAAATCCTCATGGGTGTTTGAACCCTCTTTATTCCATGATATTTCTCACAGTCTGATCCTTTGTATGTTGTACAAAGCATGGCTCTTATTGAACACAAAGGATTCTTGGTTGTATTTCAAGTTTGTGCCTCTTTGGCATGATGATATTGGTGTTAACCCTTGTGCTAACCCTCATACTATGAGGATTTCTTGGTTGCTTATCCTTCTTATATTTTGGTAAGGTTCGGATTCGAGGACGAATCCTTCTGAAGAAGGGGAGGATGATATGATCATGGTTAGGTTGGAGCACATTAGGAGGGGCTTCTATATATGGATGATAGCTTGGAGCCCGAAAGAAGTCATGGAGCAACAAATGCACAAGGCCATGGGCGATCAAGATGTCATTTGGGCAATCAAGAAGGATTCTTGTGAGTTATTTCCAAAATAATCACTTTTGGGCTATTTTTGTAATAGGCTATTTGTGTAAAGGCAATAACTATAAATAGTTGTCTTAGCCATTTTCATACTTAGATTATTGATGATTGAATTATCTTGAAAAGACTTGATATTTTAGTTACTCTAGGTTAGGGTAGTGATTGGGTTAAATTCTAATTATTAGCTTAGATCGAGTGATTAGGGTGGATTCCCGAATTGCTTGTGTTATCTTCTTCGCTTGATCGATCATCGAGTTATCATCTTGTGGATTCAATTTGGTTTCTCGGGCATTTGATTGAGTTCTCTTCTCCCCTGGTTGATTATGGATTCAATTAGCCCTTCTTTCTTCTATTATCATCCCTTTTTGTAATCTATCCCTCTATCTTTAATTTGTGTTGTTTCATTTTGTATTTACGATATCGATTTTGATCATTTTCGATTGAGATCTTTATCATGACAAAATCAAACCCAATCTGCCCAACCCATTTAGGTTTGGGTTGGTTATTGACCCACCCATTTTTTAGCTCAACCCATTTCAACCCATTAAAAATTGAGTTGATATGTAATCTAAATTGACTTTTGAGAAATCTTGTTAAAATATTTTAGAAAAACTTTTTTTTGATTTTATATGTTATATATAGTTATAATAATTAAAAAAAATATTAGGTACTAAAAACTTAAGAAATAACAAATAAAGCAATTAAAACTTAGAAAAAATTGGGCGGGTTGGGTTATGACCCGTTACCTAATTCATTTTGACCCAACCCATTTTGGCCCTAGCAAATTTGGACCGGGTTGGGTCTTGACCCATTTATTATCTTGACCTATTTTGATCCGCCCAATTGTAACCCCTACACGCGATTATAATTTGTGTTATCGTATTCTGTTAGCGGGTGACCTAGTAATCTAGACCTCCGTAGGAAATACTGAGAATGCAAGTGAATTTGTAGTAGGTGATTATAGTTATTGCCTTAATGGCATAGTTTTGGGATGTCTTAAGCTTAAATAATGTGTTGTGAAATGGAGCAATTTTGGAGAGTTCTCGAGTTTCTGATTTAGGGACTGCTACATTAGAAGGAATTCCACTGTAGTGAGACTGTCATAGTAGTCATAGTCTTTCTATAGTGAAACTGAACAATTCTGCCAGGGATTACCACAACGGTCTTTCCATTGCAAGAAAGCGCCCGCTGGAGCGAATGTCTGCTTAAGTTTGTTTTTTTCGAGTTTTATTTCACAAACTCTAAAACCTTGTTCTAGAGCTCCAAGAAGGAAATTTTTCTAGGGTTGGGGTGATTCTCTTCGTTTGAAGTAAGTTTTACCATTAACCTCTTCATTTAGTAATGATTATCGTTGTAAAATTGCTAGAGGGGTTTTTATGGAGATATTATAGATTAGAACTCTAAGTTCATCAAAAGGGTGAGAAGACTTTTGGGTAAATGTATTAATCATCTAGAAAGCTTTTATGGTGTATATTAATACTTCCTAGTTTGTAATTGTTATTCTAAAACATGATAAGCGGTGAATGGGAATCTTGAGTTTTATAAAAATGTGATCTTTAGCATAAAAATAACTGAAGAAGAAAAAATTAGAGTAGAAACTCCATAAATGATAATAATATAAATAATGTGAGATTAATTTATGGGGAATTGATCATTGGGGAACGCTACAGACCTCGAATAAGGGTAGAGTTAGTGGGTTTCAATTTCCAAGATTTGAATTTGAAGAGTAAATAATTAATTACTCTTAATATATTTGATTATAGACTTTGAATGTTCTGAGGCATTGAGGAAAGGCAAGGCTCTTGTAAAGTAGTTGTTGATTCAGATTCTTTGATTGAGGTAGGTTATGATTTTACATGGACTTAGACTTGATATAGTTCCTTATATATGTTAATTAATAATGATCTTTGAACATAATTGTTGAAGTGATTAATTATTTGGCTTGATAATACTTGTATGAATAAGTTGTATGATTGTTTGAAGCCTGTCTTAAATAACTTATGATTATGAAGTGTACCTGTTATTAATTGTGCATTTGTGATATTATCCTGAGAGATAATTTAGATGAGAACATATTGAGATATGTTGAAAAAGTAAGAATATATATATTATTTTGTTGTTGAAGGGCTCGATTCCGATATGAGCCTATGGACGAGTGAATATATACTGGAGCGGGTACAATGCCAGTATGATACATGGACCCTAGGTTGTCCCCTGCAGTTGAGCAAAAATAAGTCCCTTAGCATGTGTGTACAGATGAGTCTTTGAGTGAGTTCTGATATGATTATACTGAGACTGATGAGATAGAGAGACTATATGCATGAGAAATTGTATGGACATGAATTTATGTTTTGATGATTGCATTATATTTGCAAGTTCGTATGACTTAATATGTCTATATTTTGGTGACTTTTATGTCCTTGACTATTGACACTTGATATGTCTGTAACTGAGGTTTATTTATCTGGTTGTGGTAAATATTTAGTGATCCGAGTAATTGATTATATGTTGTTGTACTTGCTATATGTTTATTTTTTTTCTAACATATATTTATTTACTATATTAATTCGGCCTATGATACCTACCAAATATATCATGTTTGTGTTGATGCTACTCCTGCACTTCTTTTTCTGAATGCAAACTGTGTTTTAGAGACTTTGACGCAATCTCATCTCTAGTGTACGTGATTGATCAATTCGAGGGTGAGCCACCTCTATTTCACAGCTTCTACGGATCTTCTTAATTCACACATGTCTTCTATTCAGACATTGATATTTATTAGTAATTTTGGACTATTCAAATAGAGAAAATACATAAAACTCTCAAAATGACCATGAGAATCGTTACACATATTTATGTTTGCATGTCTTTATTACACCGTATAATTTTTTCACCTTAGATGTGTATGGCTAGTCTATTCATATTCCTTAATTACATTATTCTTGACTCATGTAATGTATACTTGCAACCTTTGATTGGTGAGTTATAAAAATTATGAGTTGAAATATATGATGTTTTGCTTTCGTAGAATTTCAATATGAACATTACCTTAATGTGGAGTGTGGACTATTAATAATTTTTCTACGTATAAAATATTGTATGGGTAGATGTCAGCCAGAAAGTTAGCTTATTATTATTGCATGGAAAATAATAAACTGTTCACTTTCAGAGATGACCGCAAATATTCATGGTTTGATTGTCATTGTTAGTTCTTGCCAATGGATAATGAGCTTAGGAATATGAAAGAATAAGATTGTACAAGATTGTCCACCTCCAATATTATTGGAGGGGGGGGGGGATATTTGGGAGAGAGTTCAACACTTTTTAAAGGTGATTGAAGAACAATCATACGTATGTGATTGTTGTGGCGTTGCAGATAGCTGAACTAAACATAATATATTTTGAAAGTTATCATATTGGAACAATAACCTTCTACGACATAATCTTAATGGCATGCATGTTAAAAGATAATATTTTGATATTTTGTCCAACACATTGATGGGTGTCTAGGGCAAAAGAAAGTACAATGTTAAGGCTAAAATGGACTTGCCCGAATATTGTAGGAGAAACGAGTTACGGTTACAAGAGTCACCCAACTATAAGTTGTTTAAGCCCAAGGCCAGTTATTCCTTCAAAATGGAGAAGAAATGAATTTTTTTGAGTGAGTCCAGAACTTGAAGATGCCCGATGGATATGCATCTATTTTGGAAAGTGGGTTGATATGGAGCAAGAAATATTACATGGAATGATAAGTCATGATTGTCATATTTTCATGGAAACTTTAATTTCTATTGCGTTTAGTGGTTTTCTGGAAAGAAACCGGAATCGTAGAAAAAAGATCGGTTTGTTCTTCAAAGACTTGTGTTTCAACACATTGATGAAACATAATCTACTTCAAATTAATGAGAATATTCTTATTATCACTAATAAGTTGGAAAATATTTTCACCTAGAGTTTTTTATGTGATGGAACATCTGTTCATGAAATTCAACTCGGAGGCCTAGTCTAATATAGGTGGATGTATCCCTTTGGGAGGTAATTAATAAAAATTAAAAAAAAATTATGTCTCCTCTCTGTTAAATTTTTTATAAAATTATGCAAGACTAGTGACAAGTGTAAACAAGGTGTCAAAGAAAAAAATAGGGTGGAAGGCTTGGTATTGTGAAGCTTATCTTGCTAAAGAAATAACTCATTTTTGATCTTACTACTTTGAAGGTCATGTGTCATGCTTGAGAAATAGACCCAATCAACATGATGAAGATGTTGAGAATGATACTTTGACAATTCAGATATCCAGTGGCTTGGAGCAACAACCGAGATAGAGAGGCTGAGGGAGCAATAGTATGCAAGGCTTCAAGCCTAATTAGACGCATTACTTGCTACATTAGTATTTCTTATCCTCCCGTGTCCTAGTGAGTGCTTTCTGGCCAGGTCACCCCTATTCTCGACCTCCATCAGAGTGTCCTAGGTATGATAATGGCCTTCTTATGTGAAGTCTTGTAGATCAGCCCACTAGTAGTAGTGATGATAAGGTAGATGGTGATGAGGAGGAGGAACAGGTGGCGAACACGCTATGATTGTACTTGGACTAATGATCGATGTAGATAATATATTTAGATACTTATTTATATTTGAAGAATTGTATGACTTCTTTAGGTCTTTTGAGAATTTTTGTTTATTTTGGTATATATTTGAATTAGTTTCGGGTTTAAATTGAAGTAGAGTGGGCAGTCGGATGTAAGAATGGATGTATATGTAGTTTGTTGGATTATTGGTAATTGTTTGAGCTGGTTGTAGATGAAAATATATTATATATATTGAATCGTAATGAATTTGGTAGGTGGGCAACAGAAAAGCAACATTTTTTTAGAAGTTTATATTCAAAAAATCGACTTCCTGGCGTTGATTTTTTGCAAAAATAATATCCAGAATTTGGACAAAACCAAACTTAGGATGTAGGTTTCGTAATTAAAAAAAAGAATCAACCTCAAGAGGTCAGTTTTCAAATAAAAATTAGGAATACCGACTGTTCTAATATTATTAAAATTCTTTTTGAGGAAGCCAACCTCGAGAGGTCGGTAATCTATAAACTTAATTTTAAAAATTATAATTAATTGACGTCCTGAGATCGGTAATTTTTGAACTCAGGAGGTCGGTATATTGACTATTTGCCTAGATCGACAAAATGTCACTTAAAAATCCAAACGGCCTCAAGAAGTTGGTTTATTATTCCGACCAAGGTTTTACCGACCTCCCATTTGAGATCGGTTTTGGTCAATTTTTTAGAAAACCTGGCCTTGTTAGGTCTGTTTTCGAGGTTAGTTTTCACTATTTTTTTAGTAGTATCTTGATGCAAAAATATTATAGGTTAACTAGCACACAATCAACACATAAAGAAAATAGAAAAGAAAAATAACACAGGGATTTAACGAGGTTTGGCTAGGCCTAATCCTCCAAGCAAAAGCAGAGACAGTTTTTCACTATGAAAAAAGAGAAGTTTACCATGCTCTTAGAATACCCAACTACAACCCTATATATAGATCTCAAGTAGTCCCAAACCTATAAGGAAAAGGTTCTCCCAATCCTACAAGGACTATACTTTCCTTTTCCAAATCCATTAGGACAAAGGGTTTCCTAAACCAATAGGAATTATGAGTTTCCTAAAATATACAAGGGAAAAATTCAAGACATAATTAACAAATCTTCCTCTTGACTTTAATTCGTTTCATCAATAGGAACAATGTCTTTCCCCCTTGCCCTCAGCCCTCGAAAGGGCTCACTGAGTATTACACACACTAATTAAGTCTAGCCAATGTCTAATTTATTGGTCGGGATTGCCTTGATCATCATATATGCCAGATTATCATGTGTCGACATCTTCTTCACATCAATAACCCCTTTGCAGCCTACTACCTTTTGTCTCTTTATCAATGAATTAAACTTTCTTGTTCGATTCTTGTGAACTGACTCAATCTCTTCCTCTATAGCACCAATCCATTGATTTCTCTCTGAACTATAAATAGCTTCTTTATAGCTATTAGTATCAAACACGTCAATGATATCTATAACTGATAAGGCAAATTCCACAAAATCTGCATATCCAGAAATATTTTTATCAACTACATTTGTAAACCTCTTTGGTCGGTTGATCACTCTCTTCTCTCTGCCTGTTGCAATGCTATACGATTGTTGTTGCACAGGAGCACCAACATTATCATCTTGATTAAGGTTTTGCACCTCCTCCACTTCTGAACTACTGGGCTGAGCTAGTGAAGAATCAAATTCTAGCTCTATGCGGTCACTGACACCACAATCTGCTATTGCCTTCTTCTTCTGACTGTCCAGCGAGGCAGATTCATTGAATGTCACATCCCTACTAATAGTTAAACCTGAAGTCTTTTGATCTATGCACCACAATCTGTAACCTTTCACTCCAGTTGCCTATCTTAGAAATATGCACTTCTTTGCCCTCAGCTAAAGTTTTCCATCCTTCACGTGAGCATAAATAGGACAATCAAATATTCTCAAATTTGAATAATCAGCAGGCGAACTGGACCAAACTTCAAAAGGAGTTTTGAGCTCAATAGTTATGGATGGAGATGTATTGACCAAATAACAAGTTATATTGATTGCTTCAGCCTAAAAATTCTTGCTAACACATGAGTGTGAAAGCATACTTTGTGCCCTATCACAAAGTGTTCTGTTCATACATTCTACAACATCATTTTATTGTGGTGTTTCAACACAAGTGTGGTATCTCACTATGCCCTCTCTGCTGTAGAATTTATTGAACTCTAAGTTACAAAATTTCAACACATTGTCAGTTTGAAGACGCTTGACTTTTCTTTCAGTCTACCTCTCAACTATCGTTTTCTATTTAACAAATGTCGGAAATGCCTCATCTTTTATTTTCAGAAAATATATTCATACCATTCTTGAGTAATCGTCAATCAAAGTCATAAAGTACCTGTCATCACTTTTGGAGGAAACTCTGTTTGGACCCCACAAGTCTGAATGTATATAATTTAACTTGTCTTTGGTCTTGTGCTCCCCTTTCTTGCTGAACTTTACCCTTGTTTACTAACAAAACACACATTGTTCACAAAAAATCAAAGCTTAATTTTTGTATCCATCCAACAAATTTTGCTTGCTCAATAAAGATAATCCCTTGTCACTCATATGACCAAGTTGTAAGTGCCACAACTGAGACTAATTCGAATCACTCCTTCCAGAAGCTATAATTGCTTCCCCTTCAACTACACTGGCTTGAAGATAATATAGTCTAGAATGCAGCTTACCTTTCATGAGTACCATGGAGCCTTTACACACTTTAAGTGTTCCATTCTCTGAGTAAAACTTATACCCTTGATCATCCAAAGTCGAAAGAGAAATCAAATTCTTTTTCATTCGAGGAACATGCCAACACTCAATATTTCTGATAATGCCATCGAATATTCTCAATTTGATGTTACCAGTTCCCTCTACCACTAATGGATTATCATCACCTAGGTAGACAGTCCCACTCGTCTGCTTGTAAGTTGCAAATCAGTTTTTATGTGAACACGTGTGGAATGTTGCACCAGAATCAAGAATCCAGAAATTATGCCTATGATCAGAACTCGCGGCATAAACTTCCCCTACATAGTCATTATCATCAAAATTGTTGCTAATGTCAACAATATTTGCTGAGTAATCAACTTTCTGCTTCCCTCTTTTCTCCTTTAGCTTAGGACAATCTCTTTTGTAGTGATCTTGCTCCCCGCACTCATAGCAGTTCTACTTCCTTGATCTAGACTTTTATCTGTCGTTGAACGTTTTCCTATTAAAGTATTTTTGTTTTGTTCTTCCCCTACTCACAAGACCTTCGCCCTCAGTTCTGCTATCTGGAAAGCTCTTCTTCAACTCTTTAAATTTTAGTACATTACTAACATCATCCAGTGAAATACTGTCTTTTCCATATAGCAACGTATCAGCAAAAGTATCATACGATGGTGGTAACGAACATAACACGATTAAGGCCTAATCATCACTCTCAATTTTGATATCTACGTTCTTCAAGTCCATTATAATTGAATTAAACTCATCAAGGTGAGTTTTAACCGGTGTACCTTTATACATCCAAAGATTGTACAATCTCTTTTTCAAGTAGAGGCGGTTTGTTAGCGATTTCTTAGAATACAGATCTTCCAGCTTCTTTCATGTCGTTGCTGCAGATTTTTCTTCAGCAATTTTCAAAAGAACGCTATCTGTAACTCTCATGAAAATCGCACTCAAAGCCTACTCCTTCAGGTCTGCCTTCTCTAACTCTTCCATCTTCTCTGGAAAAGTCTCCTCGATTGCTTTCCATAACCCTGGTAACACCAGCGACGATCTCGTTCTAATCTTCTATAGACTGAAACTAGATCCCCCATCGAATTTCTCTACTTCATACTTTGTTGAAGATGATGGAGACATCTTAACCCTTGACTATATGTAGAAACCCTAACCTTGTTCTGATACCAATTGTTGCGAAAATATCGTGGATTAACTAGCACACAATCAACACACAAAGAAAATAGAGAAGAAAAATAACACAAGGATTTAACGAGGTTCGGCTAGGCCTAATCCTCCAAGCAAAAGCAAAGAGAGTTTTTCACTATGAAAGAAGAGAAGTGTACCATGCTCTTGGAATACCCAACTACAACCCTATATATAGATCCCAAGTAGTCTCAAACCTATAAGGAAAAGGTTCTCCCAATCCTACAAGGACTATACTTTCCTTTCCCAAATCCATTAGGACAAAGGGTTTCCTAAACCAATAGGGATTATGAGTTTCCTAAAATATACAAGGGAAAAATTCAAGAAATAATTAACATATCTCTATACCCTTCATAGGGTTGTAGTTAACTTTCGCCAAGTTATAACTCTGCTAGTGCACTTTCTTTCACTGGCGTTTTCCACGCTCATTCCATCAATGCATAATTAGTCGCGTTTAATGGTATCTAGTGGTGTTCTCATGTCCTTCAACCTTGAACAATCTATTCAATGTTATATTCATGTTATTAAGTTGCAGATTTTCAATGCGTTTAGGGGAAGTTCAACGCAGTATTTACAATTAAAGAAGCCAGAAGATGACGGGTAATTGAGCTTGGCTATAAGCTGCCAATTTAAGACATGAGTTAAAATGTCCCGATATTCGGAAAGTGGTCTATTTTGTGTCAATCTTTTGCCCCAGCTGATATACACACGTCAATTTCTCTTAATCTTGTACTTGTGAATTATAACAAGTTGTCTGAGGAATTAGTCGAAGCACATGCAAACTTGTTCAAACAACATGTCATAATACAAGGCCACAGGACAAAGCCTTAAGCACCAAGAGCCAGATATATAGGTGATTGCTGCAATCTAAAGGCACGATCATTTTGTCATAGCAACTTGTGTTAGGCCTCCTGTTTGCCACAGCCCACATGAATGATAATGATAGCCTACATTCCATTTTACTTTCGCTATTTCTTTATTGTTCTTGTTCGGACTAATTGGTTGGAATATAATGTATGTGGAGTCTTCTTCTTAAAGATACTTTTTGGTCTACTGAAAGGTTAAATCTACCTAAGGTAGCTATTTTGATGCTCAGATTAGGTAAATGATGGTTCGATTTTCTTCCAAAACAAGTTTGTGCCACATAAAAATATTGGCCATATATTCTACTCTTTACAAGCCACAACAATAACTCCATGTAACTAGATCATGCAAATTATTTAACTTCTAGCTAGATGAAAAAGTATCCGACCAGTGTAGTATATTGTATTGCTGATAGAATTTACCATACTCATGAGCCCTGGATTGAGGGCATGATCAATGTTCAGAAAAGAAACTGGACATGAATCCAAACGTATAAAGAAAATGAAAATTTTCGGAGTTTTTGTTGATTAATTTTGAGAAGAGGAGTGCATTAGTAAGTTTAATGATAAAACAAAAGCGTCCAATGATGTGTGTAACCACCGAATGGTGTGTGAGATGATAAGAGTCCCTCCATTCTTAACCAGAGATCTCGAGTCTGAACCTTAAAGAACCATTTGATAGGTGTGCTTTAACCCTCTCCCCACCCCCACCCGCTCTTAATAGGCCTTCTGGCACAAATCCGAATTAAGCTTCAAATGCCGGATACTAAAAATATCATAGGAAAAAGGATTTGTGTTGTGTACATGCGTACAAGTATGTTTCCGAATTGTCCCCTCAATTTAGATACCACCCCTGGTTAGTATATTTTCCGTAGAATGTATGCCCACAGTGGTGAGGAAGCACTTTGTACATAGGTAAGCCCTTTTTAATACATTGATCTTCTGGGGATAGAATCCTTGAGAGGGAGTCCTCATCATAGCTAGTAGTCAAAATTATGAATGAGGCTCATGGAATCAAATTATGTACAAGTCTGATGAGACTAGGCAGTTTTCAGTCGAGTTCATTTCAGGGATTATACAGTGGATGGTTGTTGAAGTTCCCTTAGGAATTTGACTACACAAAAAAAAAAGTTGAGAAACAGGCTCTCGTAAGCCTTCTCAATATATTTGCACACTGAACATAATTCTCAATAAATGTGTGTATCACATTGGACATATCATGGAAGAAAATTAAGTATATAATATATCTGTCTAATATAAATATTTTTAATGAATCCCTGTTTTGAACAGTATTGAACAGTATTTTTCTGTTATCTTACCTAGTTAGGAATCTCAGAATCTGAGATTACTCAAATCAGTAAGTACTAAACTAAGAGATGCATATTAAAAATATGTGGTGCTTCAATAATCATCATGTTGAAGTGATGGCATGTGGATGGCAATTCAAAGCTCTGTATGAATGATATATTCTTCCCTTGGTTCGTCAAGTCCAGCATCCATTTTCTGCTTAATTTTCTTGTCAGAGGAGTTGAGACACTCTGCCGATGGATGAATATAACCATAACCAATCCCTGTGGCAGAGTTGCAGTAGACCTCAGCAGTACCATCTCTGGTCTCTAAGTTGATGTTGTTCAGAACAATATGGCTGCAGGGCACGTTGTCGCTACATGCAAACTTGATTGCCTTTTGGCTCTTTGAAGTACCACTAACATTCCGGTAAACTATCTCACTTATCTCAACTGCAGATGTCTATGATGTCAAGAACAAATGACACTTTGTCACATTTAACTTTCCCAACTATTGGAGAGAATATAATTTTTTTTCCTTTGCCAAGTAAATACATTATCAATTGAAAACATGATAATTGAGAAGAATACCTGATTCTGGCAAGACTTTGGTGAGTCACAATAGAATTGGTCAATGATGATAGGATTCGAAACATCTTGCATCCTTACATTTTGGAAGCGCACTGCACGCACATAACCTGATCCTCCCTAAGAGAACAAGAACTTTTTGTCATTCTGATTCTAAGATGAAAAGAAAATTATCTCTATATAAGCAGATGAAATCTAAGTGCCACTGTGAACTGGGCAAGCTTTTTCCTCGTCGGGGCTCAGAATTTTATATGAGTAAATTGCTCTTTTGCATGACAAGGTCACTGAGACTGTAGTTATTTGCTAATTAAAAGGAAAGCTGTTGTAAAATCAGCTTAAGAAGTCTTAACTTTCAAACAATCATGTAGGTAGCCATATTTTGGGATAAATT
The DNA here is from genome assembly GCA_003996215.1 of Jaltomata sinuosa. Classification (NCBI taxonomy): domain Eukaryota; kingdom Viridiplantae; phylum Streptophyta; class Magnoliopsida; order Solanales; family Solanaceae; genus Jaltomata; species Jaltomata sinuosa. Next base: position 73,314 of record QJPP01001174.1, on the reverse strand, counting down.
CAAGTGCAACACAAGACTAAAAACGGCATACCTGCCATGTCTTGATCCGCAGACCATTTGTGGTACCTCTAAGAAATGCATTATCAAGTAGAACCCGAGTAACTACACCAACAGAGTTGTCCTTACCAAGGCTCCCAATGCTGGCAGGCATCATTCATGCAACAGAATCAGTTTAGAAGGCAATGTGAGAATGATATTTTCACTTATTTCTTCATAATTTGACATTCGAATATATTTATTGACTCCTAGATCCCTTCTGCAGAACTTCTAAAGGTAATTTTAGAGGGCAACAATAACAGGAAATGCGCTACCTGATTCCATGGCCAGGTCCACAGTAAATTCTCCTCATCTTGATATTTGAACTAGCATTGACAATAGAGATACAATCATCACCTAAATAAGAGAGGAAGGTAACCAGTATTTATTCTCTTATCATAAAGCATATTCATGATATCAATAAAGAAACGTCCATTATAACAGTGCATGTTCCAGTTTATTTGAGAAAACTCAGAGCATGAAAGGAGTGCTCTTACGTGTTTGCAAGCTTGCTTTTTCATATAGTAAAGTGAGAGGTGCACAGAGCTCAAGCCGAGATTTAGGGTAGATATGAAGTGCCTTATTTGAAAGGCACATTTAAGAAGCAATACAGTTGCACACTAAAATGTTATTTTCAAAAGAGACACTTTTCTGCAGTCTGTCTTATCTCATAGATGAGAACACATAATATTGCAACTTTCATTCTTGAGGTCAACATCAGTCAAGTAAGGAAATCTGAATGTTAATAATATGAGAGATGTCGAGACCTGTTCCAATTTTGGAATTCTGAAGTACAACATTTGTTGATTCAGTTATATGAATTCCATCAGTATTAGGACTGTCTTCAGGAGCAGAAACCTTAACACCAGTTATCCGTATAGAGTCTGATCGAGAAATGACAAAATTCATCTGTTGGCCATTTTGGATTGTTAGGTCCTTCACCTTTATACCTGAGCTCGCATATATAGTTAAAGCCTGCAATTAGAATTCTGTGTAAGTTGATTTCACAATTATGATAAGAGTTACACATGAGATCCTCGTAGTAGTCCACTTACAGTTGGTGCTGCTATGCAAGGCTGTTATCGGGATAAAACCCAAAACAAAAAAGAACAAGAAAGAATAAGAATATCATCTTTAACTGTCAAAACACAAAAGAACATATAAGTAGTCTATGTGTCAGTTACATTAGTCTTGTTCTTCTTGCATGAAGCTGCCCACCATTTGCTGCCTGATCCATCAATAATCCCTCCTCCTTGGAACAGAGCTCCAGTCAAGTTAAAGAAGCCAAGCCAAATTCGTCCATTCTTCGTAAAATTCCAGCTCTTAGGATCATCTGGTGCTACTATAGTTCCTTCAATCTGTTTTTAATCACGTTTCCAGTTTATGACAATTGTAAGGTACGCTTGAGCTGGCTTAATAGATGCTATAAGGGAAACAATAATGATTTCAACTAAGTATAATATGCATAAGTTTCTTCTAGAGGAAATGCTATAAAATGGAGGACAAAAATTGAAACAAGATGCAAAATAGATGCAATTAGTGTAACCTGGACTCTCAATATGCCCTCACAAGGCCCTCGGAACCTTGTTGCATTTACTAGATAACTGCGTCCTACAGGGACCAAGAAGACTGATTTTGGTGTTGAACAAGCTTGTTTCCACGCATCAATGAACGCCTGAGATAGTACAATTGACAAAGTGGGAGAAGGTAACTTGCAAATTGCACAGATGCAGCACTGATAATCTACAACTCAAGAAAAGATTGCATTGGTCGTCTATGTTGTCCACCCCACTAGAAGAGGAGAACTAAACAGTAAAGAATAGAAACCTGAAAACAATCAGTACGAAAGACAACGTTGATTATGAATAAAGTAAATACAGGATGATCATATTTCTACTTGACTAACACTTTTCCAATCCATTAATTGACTTAAATGAAAAAAAAATGTAGAAGTCGATCAGCATATATTTGTGGCGAACATTCCAGTTTTAAAACAAATTACCTTGGTGTCATCTGAAACGCCATCACCAACTGCACCAAAGCTATCTACATTGACAAGAATCTTGTTGCCACGATCAGTTCCCCATCTGGGGAGGTCAAACAACTCTGCTTCATCACCTTCTTCTACATCCAAATCCTCAAGCTCTGACAGGATGACTTCATCTGAAAAATTGGTTTTTGCAGCTCCAAGAGCCCCCATTAGCAAAACAAGAAACAAGAAGAAGAGTATCTTAGCCATGATTTAGGGGGTACTAGTATTTGTTCTGTATTTCTAGATTTTACATAAATCTAAGGAGACCATAGAGTATTAATTTATATGGATGTATTAGTGCTGAAAATGGAGGATTTAGTGGGGTTATATGGCTTGGCTTGAAAGTAGATAAAGGTGTTTCATTTTCTACAAGCCCACACTTCAAGTGTAAGAATATCATTTTAGAGATTGTTGCTTTACTCCTCAGCCATGGTTCAATATACTATTCATAAGTAAAAGTGCTCCGCTAGATTATCTCTCACCCATATAGCAATAAAAGTTGCAGCACCAATCTTCAAAAGTTCCCCTTTTAGGCAGTCAAATTACCATTGCAGTAGTTTTACTTCATCAACAAATGTGAAAATCTTGAAAAAGAAAAGGAGCACTAGACAAAAGGTGTTTGGTAACTGGAGAGACCAAACAAGGATAAATTTCTTCTGAAACTTGTATTTTGGTAGTGGAGTCAGTTAATAAGCAGCACAGTGTCCTTGCTTCAAAAGTATAGAGGCAGAGGAAGCCTCTCCATTCTGGTTGATATACTTCTTTAAAGAAAAAAGTGCATCCAAATGTCCTTTTTACATTCTTTTTTCTTTAGTGTATATTTAATGGCACTCATTCACCCGAATTGAACTATAGCCAATATCTCTGCTCATCTTCCTCGCCACTGCAACCTCTCTAATATATACGGCAGTCTCAAACTCTCCAATTTCAGAATAAAAATTTGAGGCCTGTAACCAAAAAGAATGATTCTCTGGCTCAAGATCCATTAACCTTTTAGCTGCTCTTCTTCCAACATGCTCATTTTGATGAATCCTGCAACTTCGCAAAAGTGAGCTCCACACGACTGAATCTCCTGTTGATGATGCATGCATTAGCAGCTCTTCTGCCTCATTGACTAGACCTGCACGGCCTAGAAGATCCACCATACATGAATAGTGCCGCCTGTCTGGATAGACCTCATGAAGAGTTCTCATAGAATCAAAAAAAAATTTCCCCTCTTCGACTAGACCTGAATGATTGCATCCCAACAGTATACACAAGAATGTTACTTTATCTGGTTTTAGTTCCTTTTGGATCATTTCTTCAAACACTGCAAGGCATTCACTTCCCATTCCTTTCCGAGCATATGCATTAATTATTGAAGTGAAACCGATGATATTTGGTGAGGGAAGTGCTTCAAAAATCTGCTGAGAGAATCTAATCTGTCCAGATCTTGAATATGCATCAATCAGAGAACATAAGACCATACTATCAGAATCAAAACCTGATTTTATTGCACAACAATGCAACAAGCCACAGTTATCCAAGCTAGGAGAGGAATACAACGATAATGCCTTTATTGTTGAGGACAAACTCACTTCATCAAACACAATATTTTCACAAACCATCAGACTAAAAAGCTCAAACACATCTTGGAGGAAATCAAGATGCAGCAAAGATGTCATCATTGAATTACAACATTCGAGACTTCTCTCACGGGAACCCTGGAATACATTAATTGAACTGTGAATGTCATCATTTTTCCCATACATATCAATCAAAGCAGACTGAATGAGGACACTTCCATAATCTATTCCCAACTTTATAACAAAATTATGTATTTGTTTTCCAAATAGCAGTTCCTTTCTGCGACTTGATAAATTCAACAATGCTACGAAAGACATAGCAGAGGGATGTTTGTCCCACAATCTCATCTCTTCTAGGACTCGAACAGCTTCATGCAACAAATCATTGGCAGCATAGACGGAAACCATTGAATTCCATGTAATGACATCCTGAGGTGGAATACATTCAAATGCTTTATCGGCATCAACCAAAATTCCACAAGCAGAGTAAAAATCTACCAATGCATTAGCTAAAAAAGTATTTGACTCTAACCATCCTATCTTAATCACATGTGAATGTAGCTGCCTGCCCTTATCAAGAAGTCTCCCTTTACAACAACCACAAATCAAATAACAAAATGTAAGCCCATTGGGCTCTACATTCTCCAACTTCATATCACTATACAACCTTAAGAACTCTCTGGAGCGCCCCAATTCACAAATTCCACGTAAAAGCAAGTTCCATACAGGTAAGTTTCGTTTTGGTAAGTCATAAAACAATTTGAAAGCAACATCTATAAGACCCATTTGTATATACATATTAACAAGTGCACTGGCAATATAAGTGTTCATACTAAATCCCAAAACAACTACTCTACTGTGAATCTCAATCCCTTGTTTGTATAAACCTGCTTTAGCAGATATGCTCAATATAGAGGAGAAAGTGGATGAATTCTCCTTGATACCTTGAGAAACCATTTTATTATACAAGTGCAGTGATTTTCTTGGAAACCCGTTAATCATAATATTCCATGTAACCACATCACGTTTAGGCATTTCTTCAAACAGGTGGAGTGCAGAGGTTAAAGATCCACACTTGACAAGATCATGTAATGTTTTGTTAAGTGAGTAAACATCATAGTTGCGTACACAACAAAAGTCAAGTGGTTGTTGGCACTTATGAGATTGAGTTGTTACGTATCTGCTTCTAGCAAACGACGCTACACTAAGTTTGCTCCGCATAATGAACTTACGGGGTAAATACGGAATTGAACTGTCATAGGGAGATTTTTAAGGGCCTTGGAAGCTGGTGCGTCTAAAAACTTGATCCGTTTGGCCATTAATATTAGGGAAAAGTACACGACCCAAAATGAAAATAATTACCCGCCTTCAAAACTAATTCCAATTAATGCACAAACAGTCCAAACAAATTATTCCAAGTATACCTAATGCTTAGTCAATATCAATCACAACAATCATGACTACTTGTCTTTCTCTTTTTGTCTTGTCTTTTCCTTGACACGCATTAATTGCAATACTTTATCCACTTTGCTTTGCACGTGGAGCATTGCTCCTTTCTTTTTATTTTTTGTATTTTCATTTATTGATTTGTTCTTTTCTTAATTATTTTTGTCCCTTGTTTAATTGTTTTATCCTTTCATTTATTATTCTTGACATTTTCTCATTTATTCATGTACTTTAATTTTTATTTTTGTTCTATCATTATTTTTTTATTTTTTTTTTACTTTTGTCTCTTTTTTATTTATTATTTTTATCCTTTTTCTCATTTTATTCTTTATTAGAGATATCATTTGATACATTTTTATTATTTGTTTCCTTCATTTTGTTTGTTTTTTTTTTTGTTCATTTTTTTTTCTTAATTCTTTTTTTCGCTTTTTTTTGTTAATTTATCTTCGCTTTAATTTTTTTTGTCTCTTTATATATTTTTACCTTTTTAAAATAAAATAAAATAAAAAATATTAACTAATTTTTAGATTAAGAAAAATAAAATAATTAAATAAGTAGACTTCAATAAAAAAATAAATACAAAAAAATATTAAAATATTGAAGCAGACATCAATGATACCACGATTATATATAGATATACTGTGATTGTATCATTGAGGCCTAAAGCAAACCTCAATGATACTATGATAATATATAAATATATTGTGATGGTATCATGAAGAATTGAGAAGTATGAAGCAGTCCTCCACGATATCATGCCAGTATATAGATATAATGTGATGGTATACGGAGTAGTGTCTCATTGAAGGACCAAAACAGTTATCCATGATACCAAGCAAATATATAGATATATTGTGATGATATCATAGAGGACCGAGGACTATCTCATTGATAGATGATACCATTTCAGTATATAGATATATTGTGGTGGTATACTAAGGAGTGTCTCATTGAAAGACTGAAACAGTCTTCCATGATACAATGTCAATGTATAAATATACTGTGACGGTATCATGGAGGTCTCACTAAGGACTGAAGCAGGCATCAATGATACCACAACAGTATATAGATATACTGTGTTGGTGTCATTGAGACCTAAAGCATATCCCAATGATACCATGATAGTATATAAATATATTGTGATGGTATCATGAAGGATTAAAATGCGTCTTATTGAAGGACTGAAGTAGTCTTCCACGATACCATGCCTGTATATAGATATACAGTGATAGTATATTGAGTAGTGTCTCATTAATGGATGATACCATTTCAGTATATGAATATATTGTGGTGATATACTAAGGAGTGTCTCGTTGAAGGACTAAAATGGTCCTCCATGATACCATCACAATATATAGATATACCATGATGGTATCATGGAGGATTGAAGAGTGTCTTATTGAAGGAATGAAATAGTCTTCCATAATATCATGTCAGTATATAGATATATGTGATGATATACTGAGGAGTGTCTCGTTGAAGAAATGTAGCAGTCCTTCATGATACTATACTAGTATCTAAATATACTTTGATGGTATACTAAGGAGTATCTCAATGAAGGATTGAAGTAATTCTCCATGATACCATGCCAGCATATAAATATATTGTGATGGTATCATGGAGGATTGAAAAGTGTCAGACTGAAGGATTGAAGCAGATCTCGATGAGTGTGAATCAAATTAGATTGTGAAAAAAAATTAAATAAAAATAAAAAAATAGAAAAATAAAAGTAAAGAAATTAAAATTGAGTATGAAATTAGATTATAGTAAAAAAAAATAAAGTATAATATGATTTGAGAAAAATAGACAAATTAACGGAAAAAAAAGGAAAAACATTAAAGAATAAAAAAATAAATAAAAAAGGAGTAAAAAAATAAAAAATATAGACGAATGTCTACTATATCAATTATCTTTTATTGTTATATTGAGAAAAAAATAAAGAAAATAAGCAAAAAATCATGAATTAAAGTAGATTATGGAAGAAAAAAAAAATACAAGAAATAAAGAAATTGAAAAACAATGAGAAAATATAAAAAAAAAAGAGCCAAAATTAATTATGTTGAAAGAAGAAAATAAAAAATAACATGATTTTTGAACAAAATAAATGAACAATAAAGGAAGAAAAAAGAAGAAGAAAAAACGAGAAAAAAGAAGGGAAGTAGAAAAGAAAAAAAATAAGAAGTAGAGAAATAAAAAATAAATAATCAAAAAAAGAGAAAAAAGAGAGTCAAAACTGAGAATGAATCAGATTATGGTGTAAAAAGAAAATAAAATATAACATAATTTGAGAAAAAAAATGAAAAAAGAAACATAAAAAAAATTGAGGAAAAAAAAGAAGGAGAAAAGAAGAAAAACAAAGTAGAGAAATAAAAAAAAATGAAAAAGGAGCTAAATAAGTACAAAAGCTACAAGGGAAGGGGAAATTTTTTGTAATTAGTTAAGGAGTATTTTTTGTAAGGGGTTATTTAGTTGTAAATAGTTTGCTCCTATAGGGCATGCATGTACTTTTCCCTTAATATTATTTACTTTATTCTAGAATATTAATTCACTTTATTCCGAAATTTTGTTTGGCCATAAAAAACACCTCAAGAGGTGTCTTTTTTTATTTTTTAATTTATTTATTTATTTTTCAATTTTTTTTTATAAAATAACTCTATTTAAATTATATTTCATGTTAAAAAAAATTACTTTTTTTTAAAAATACATTTGAATTCTAAATATTAACTCCAAATATTGTGGCCAAACACAACGCCAACTCCAACTTCAACTTCAAAATTTTTAAATAAAGTGAATATGTTTTTTGTTTTCACGACCAAACACCTACTTAGTTTATAAGTAAGAGCACATTCTTAAATATTTATAATTTTACTAGTTTCTGAGAACGTGTGTTGCACGTTTGTTCCATGTCAATTAGTATAACTTTAAAATAATATAGATAATGTTAAATATTTAAGTAACAATTAATTAAAATTTTGAAAGTGAAGTACAATAACTTGTAGCTATATACAATCAATTAAATTAGTATGACTTTTATGTAGTTTTTCGAATATATCCATATATTTAGGGTGACATTTTTTGTGTCTTTTGATATTTCAAGAACAAATAGTTTGAATGTGAACATGAGTAACATTAGTTATGTTTCTTAAAGTTTTTATCTTGTCTTTAAGAAACTGTAGCCTTCTCCTTTTACAGAGCCGCATACATATCAAAAAATTATTATTGAAGGGATAATATTTTATAAAAATTGTAAAAAAATTTAAACAAATATATTTTTCAAGATGGCTAGTATATTATTGTTAATTTCATGGTTTACACCTGTAAAAAAATAGAACAAGTAAATAATTATTTGTATAGAGATAGTTAGTTAATAAGTACTGATATTATTAACTTAATCAATATATATAAATCATAGTTGCACGCATATGCATCCTTTGTTTAATTCAAGATTATAAATCATATCATATGTGAAGTATAGATATCCAAAAAAAAATAAAATCAAAGGACTAACAATCATGTATGTATCTCAAACATGCCTTTTCTACAAATGAGATTGTATTTTCGTAAAATAATAACTTTTAGAAAAATGAGATATCTATTATGTACCTGATGATGTGATTGAATAGTGAAGAATGGATAATTATCAAGTTAAATCTGAAATGTAGAGAAACAAATAAGAATTAATTAGCCAACATAATTCAAGAAAATGTCAATATATTAAAGCAAAATACATCAGATGAAAAAATTTACAAAATGTACAAGAGGTAAGGAAATAATAACCAATCCATAATATATAAATAAAATTAATACCTATCCAATTTCGTAACATAAGAAAATTGAGAGATCAATCAGTTTTTTGGAGATTTTTATTGCATCATTCAATCCAATTGAAGTTAATGATTTTAAATTTGAAAATAAGAACTTATACAATTTTAAATACATAAAGGTGTAAGATTGTAAAATATGAGATTAAGTTATTAAAGAGACTTGAGCAATAGAATAAGAAAAGAATGAAGATCAGACAACGTATCCGAGCGGCATAATTAAGAAAATTAATCATAAAACTGATATGCTACAAAATTAATGGAATAACTCTTCATATTCCTTAGACTATTACTATTTAATTAAAATTAATAGTTTAATTACATTTTAATTTACTACCAAGGAAAAATACTAATTCAACTTTGAAGGTTGGAATTTTTCATTTTTAATAATACTAGTCTCTGAGAATGTGCGTTGCACGTTTATCACAAAATACTTAACATAATTTTTGCATTAAAATGATAAATTTTAAATGGTACCATATATTATTATATTGGACTTTCTCTGTGCTATGAAATAAAAGTCATCACATACAAAAAAAAGTAATAACTCATAAGTTTGAGGATTAGAAAATCTTGCAAATTTGATGCTACTTAGTGATATATATAGAGCTTTAATTTATAGATAAATACATACTCGAACATATATAAATATGTATATAAAAAGTAATTATCTCATAAAATTAATATTATATATGAAAAATAAAAACTAAACTGATACATATATTGAATCACATCATGATTAACCCAAATATCGTCAGAAGACACAGAACCTTGCTTTGACTCAAACATATGAAAATATTAAAAATGTTAAAAGAAAAAAGAGATGTTTGCATGTATCTATTGCAGAGCACAAAAAAAAAATATCATTTGTAAAAAATATTAGTATAAGAACCGAAAGCTACCAACTGTTATGCCTCAATAAGTACCTAAAACTGAAGATGATGGAGAAAAAGACTCAAGAAATTATGAACATTTTGAAATAGTAAAAAAGATTTATTTATAATAAAAAATTAACAATAGTAGAAAAGACTCAATTTATTATGAAATGTTAAGACCTAAAAATAGTAAAAAATTCTCAATTTATCATTTAATTAATCTAAAATTTAATACAACTTATATGCACTAAATCAGATATTACGTGAGTTTGGTATCATGAAATACATAACGTATTCTATATATATATATATATATATATGAAGGATCATTGCTCTCAAAATTTAATGTAAAAAGTAATTGAGAGTAATCATTATTTTTGAATACATAACCAAATAATCCAAGTTTTATAATATGGGGGTTATAGGGAGGGGAAAGATGAAGAAACATACACATTCATATGCATTAATTATCCAGTTTAATTGGAGAACTAAAACTTAACATTAAGGGCATGATATATTACTACTAAGTGGGATGATTTTTTATTGAAATTTATTTTAACACATAAATATTTAAAATGAAGAGAAAACTTAACAAATGCTCAAAAAAAAGCAGAAAAAAGATAAATAGGAATGAAGGTCATAGAGAGGTGCCACATCACCTTGTCTATAACCATCCTTTATATAGGATTTAAATATAAAGGAGTTTAACTGTAAGCCAAACAAAGGGGTTGTAAGCAAATGTTGTAAAATCCTACTCGGTACTCCCTCCTCCTTAGTCTATAGCCATGTTAGTATTATGTAAATATCATTATCTAAGTATTCTCCCTTAAATTTTTTTTTTTTTTTTTTTTACTGTTCATTACTGTTCATCTAATTTATTATTTTACCCTGTTCATCTCTCTCTCTTAGCCTATGTTCTTATCAGCAGTTTCTTTAACCTCACCCCGGGAGAACCAGGTCCTTCGGCACTATTGGCCATGGCGGACATCAATCCTTAGGACTTTACAGGTTAATCCATGGGTGCTGAATAAGAAGCTAAGAGTTTAACCATATACTAAGGATAAAACAATAAATCTATTATAACAATATTAACATTACATAAACATTTTAACATTCATATAAACATTAAAATTAACATCAAAAACTTAAATAATACATAACTGGGAGAGATACATAGACAATAATATTTTACAATAGAATACTTACATGTCTGTAGATGGAGAGAGGTTTCCCTTTCGGGAGTCCCCGGAAACTGTGAAGCTACGTCGGAGGGACTAGTCACACTCTCTTTCTTATTCTCACTCTTATTTTATACAAAGCTTAATCACTCAATATGTAAAACTGAAGAAATATAAAACTACTTTACTCTGAATCTTTCTCTTGCTTCTTTTCTCTCTATCTTGAGTTCTGTCTCACTTCTCTGAAAGAGGGGGTATTTATAGATGATTTTGGAGGAGCGGATTTCAAACTTGATTTCAATTGAGTTGAAGAATCTTTAGCTGCCGGGTGCGCTGTGGGCCCCATCGTCACATGCTTGATTGATTCTTTGTCCCTTCTTGATATCTGAGTGCTCCATTTTACGTCATAGCTTACATATTTATTTTGTCTTCTTTTCAGCATACGTCATGGCTTACCTATTTGTTTTGTCTTCTTTTCAGCATACGTCATGGCTTACGAATTTGTCTTGTGGTCTTTGTTGATACTGTTTTACCTTATGTGTCCAGGTTGTGTTCTGCTATGATGTCGAAACTCATACCTGAGTCTTCGTCTTCATTAGGATCTTGTGCGAACTGGTCCATTGTAGGATCCATAGCTGAGTTATAGCTACTGCTTTCTGATTTTGGTGATTCTGGTCTTGGATTTTCAAGAATCACTCTTTTAATTTTTTCTTCTAAGAATTTTTTTACTGTATTATTGAGAATCTCCTCTATTTTTTTACCTTTCTTTTTTCTTAGATTTATTCCTTTCCTTCTTGGTTCATTTTTGGTCTCAGTTGAAGAAGTTCCGGCTTTATTAAAATTTTCTGGTAATATTCTTACACTTTTTGGCAAAGTGTCAGCCATTAACGGATTTGATTTGTCTTTACCAGTTACCGTTTGAACTGGACTAGCTATATCGATATCTGGTATAGTAGATCTTTCTGCATTCATTGGGGAATGCACACCCGTCTCATCCATTTTTTGAGATGGAGAACTCTTTGGTTTGTTTAAATTAGAAAAAGACTGTTGTGGAGTATGTATGGGAAAATGTGTCTGACTGATTTCAAAATGGAGTATTCTAATCCTTTCTTGTAGGATTTTGATGTGTTCTAACATTTTGTCTTTTTCTTGTATTAATTCTTCATTTTTGTCATTTATTCTTTTGAAGGCGTCTGTCATGGCTGCACAATGGTCACAAAAAATTATTTTTTCTGTGTCTCTGCTGATATTGTATTGTGGGGTTCTGTTAATCTGTTTAAGAGAAGGGGTAATAAAAAAGTTTGGTCCTAAGTTTCCCCTAGCGTAGTCTAATGCTTCATTTAAATCATTAAATCCTTTGAATAAAGGTGTCTGAAAATCTTTTATACTATCTACTACGTCAATCCAAGTCTGGAAAACACCGGGTTTTCTCCCCTGTATTACCGTATAGAATTTAAACTTTTTGTCTTGATTTTTTTCTGTGAAATATGCGCATAAATCATTTAAAAGAGAAATAAAGTATCCATGGTCTTTGGGAGTCTTTCCGAATGCGATCCACATGTTGTCTATCAAACACCTTTGTGGTTTGTCTATGCTTGTTCCTCCCTGCACCCTGAAATTCAAGTTGCATTCTGGATAACATATTAGATTCTGTTTACCAAAAAAGAGTCTTTCTAACTTTTATGTATCCATTCTAGTCTGGGCTTTGAACTGAGTAGTTCTTAGCAAGGTCTGTAAATAATTATCCGCGGAAGGAGAAGCTTCCTCCTTTCCCTTGTTTTTTCCTGCATGCATACTAGAAAATTTTCACACGTTAGTCATTTTATCATGAGTCTACTTAATTGATCTGCTAGATTATTCTCTTTTCCTTTAATGTGTTCTAATACTATACTGTATACTGAAGTGGCGTCTAAAAAATTTAGCCATCTTCTCTTACTACTAGTTTTCTCGTTTATTTTCTGATAAAATTTTACTATTGCCTCACAGTCTGTTCTTACCAAAACTTCTGGTTTATTTAGAATGTATATTCTAAAAACATTTAATCCGTAAATTACCGCTAGAATTTCTGCGTCTATACTACTCATATTACCCTTTTCTTTGTATTTACCACTTTGGTATGCACAAATTCTTTCTTCTTTTTTATCGCTGGATTTGTTTTTTCGAGTTTTAAGAACAGCTCCCCATCCTTCGAAACTTCCATCTGTTTCTACTATCAAATAGTCTGTTTCTAAAGGCATAACCAAATCTGGAATGTTTTTAACCATATGCTTTAAAGTCTGAACCAGTTTTATATCTTCTGTATTAAAAGTCTTTTGACCAGTGGATCCCGTTTTGGAATATAATGGTCCTGCTATTTTCCCTAAGTCTTTTATGAAATTCCTTGCGTAGTTTAGTATTCCTAAAAATTTTTGCAAATCTTTTGTTTTATCTAATTTGTCTGGCATATCTAGTATTTTCTTTGATATATGCGATTGTAACTTTATCTTTCCATCTCCTATTATTATTCCTAAAAAATTAATCTGTGCTTTACATAAGTCCATTTTCTTTTTACTTATTATAATTCCATGATTTACTAGTAGTCTAAAAACAATTTGTAAATGTCCTAGGTGTTCTTTCATAGTATTACTAAAAATTAGAATATCATCTACGTATACTATTACGAAATTCTTAAACTCTTTAAAAATATTATCCATTTTTCTCTGAAAAATAGGAGGTGCAGTTTTTAATCCGAATGGCATTACTAACCATTCGAAGTGTCCTTCGGGACAAGTGAATGCAGTCCAGTCTATGCTGTCTTCATGCATTTTTACTTGCCAGTATCCTGACTTGCAGTCTAATTTGCTAAAACAAGTTCTTCCTTGTATTCTATTAATTAATTCTGTTTTGTCTGGCAATTTGTATCCGTCCATTTTGGTATTGTCATTTAACCTTTTGTAATTTATTACCATTCTTGCTTTTCCTCTTATTATTTCTGCATGGTTTCTTACCATAAAGGCTGTTGATCTGTGTTTTGACCTAGATCTCCTTATTACTCCTAAATCTAGTAATTCTTTAATCTGTATTTCAAAATCTGCTATATCTTGATTTGTGGCTTCTATTGAGGCTGTTTTTACTATGTACTCTGGATTAATTATGTCTAATTTGCAGGTTATCTTATTGGACTCCCAATGTTTCAGGGGTTTTTCTCCAATTATTTCTAGTTCGTCTAGGATTTGTATTATTTTTTCTAAGTCTTTCTGATCATTAATTATCCCTATTTGTTTTATTCCATTCCTCAAATTATAAAATTCAGTATTTATTTCTATTAAGGAATAATCTTTTTCTATTTCTTTCATGTCTAGCATCTCATTTATTTCTTCTTTGATGTTTATGGTTTCACAATGGTCGCATTGACAGTCTTTTCCTTTTTCACAATTTGTTTTTAATTCTTCTTTATCTGTTTTACTTCTTATTCTTGTTGGCATATGTGTGGTGGTTACTGATGTTTGTGTTATGTTTTTTGATAATATTATTCCGTCTCTAGTTAGAAGACAACTTCCGTTGTTTTGTAATAAAAAGTCTAATCCTAGTACAAAATCTACTCTAATATTTAAGTCTCTTGTCCATATTTTATCTAGTTTGTAGGATGGTTTATAGAAATTATCACAAGTATTTTTAAAACTAATCGTTGCTTTCCCTACATAGTGTGAGTAAGTATTGTATGATCCATCCATTTGCATTGATACTTGTGTTTCTGGTAAGTTTTTAATTAGTTCAATTGGTACTATTCTTTCGTTTATAATGCTTCTGGTACATCCTGAGTCAACCAGGGCCAGTGTCTCTATTTCATAGTTTTGTATTTTTATTCTTGCTAATATTTTTATGGTGCTCATTTTTTTGTCTTCATTACATATTAAACCTTCAAAGTTTTTGTTTCTTTGATTTGTATTCATCAATTCTTCTTCTATGATTTTTTCTTTACCTTTTTCTAGCTTTATCAATCTATATTCTATTTTCTCAATTTTGTCTTCTATGTTTGATATTCTTATTTCTGTTGATGATTTAATAGGTTCTTTAATATTCATTTGTTCTTTTAGTATTTTTGTTTCTAAAGTTTTTTCTATGCAATTAATACATCCTATGATATAGCAATTTTTACATTTTAATCTCTTATCTTTACTTGGATACCAATGACATACGTGACATTGGTTACTATCCAATCCTTTTCCTTTTTCGAAGATATGCTCGCATTCTATAGCGAGATTGACTAGGTTGTAGTTATCTAATTCTCCTAGATCTAGTTTTTCTAATCCTATTTCATTTATTAATTCTTCTCCTTCTGAGTCTGAAGAATTCTGTTTTTGTTCTTCATTTGGGTCTATACTAACTACTGAGTATATACTTTCACTATCTGACATGTATTCGTCTACGTTTATTAGTGTCTCATTAAATTCTTCTATTAGTTGTGCATTTCTGGTTCTACTATTATTTCTTTTAGGACATGTATTAGCTAAATGATCTATGCTTCCACATGTAAAGCATTCTAGTCTATTTTTATAATTTCTTTTCCCATCAAATTTTCTTATATGTTTATTTCTATCTAAGTATGGCTTTTTTGCCATTGATTTCCTTAAATAATATTTCTTTGGATAAAAAGTTTTCTTATTCTTCTTATACCTTTTCTGTTGTGGGGTTTTATCATAACTTTGTGTAGTATATATACTCTTACAAAAACTTGTCTCACTTTGTTTTAATTGCTTTTGTATTTGTATATTAGTGCATTTTTCTTGTAAAATCCACATTACGTGCTGAGTTCTTTGACCTATGGTCCATTTTATTTGTGGGTTTTGTATTACTCCATCTCGTTTGTTCCATCTTTCTTCTATTTCCCTGCCTAAGGCTCCGGGAAGTTTATTAAAAAGTTTGTTTCCTAATGTTTGGTCAAAAGTATTTCCACTAATTGTGCAATAATAATAATACTCATTTAAAAATTCTTTTATTTGGAACCAACTACTTATACTTAATTGTTCTAATTTTATTAGCGCGTTTCTTTGTAGTGCTATTAATCCGCTATTCGGGTCTTCTCCTGTTATTAAACAGTGTATTTTATTTGCGAAATTATAAGGATTTGCTCCCATGTCTACTAATCCTTGGAATTCTTCTGGGAATTCTAATTTATAGGCTTCCCATACTCCTTTTGCAGATTCCCCTAAAAAGGTTTCCATGTATCTATACATGGCTTCTGCATCTGCCTCTTGGTTAGATTGTATGTAGTCTGCTACTATTATTCCTTTCCATATGTCTAAAACCGAATTCCACAGTTGTGGATCGTGTGCCGCTATATTTAATATTTTTCCTTTATTGCCTCCTTCTTGGAGTCTAATAGGTTCTTCTATTGGCATTCTTCTTCCTATTGGTCTTATGCTTTCTGTATTTTCATTCGGGTTTATTCTATATACTCTATATCTTGGCAAATTTCCCGAAGTATAGTTATCTATTCTATTCATAGAGGTTGTTTTTTGAAAAGGGCTTGCACTGCTAGATGCACTTTCCATTAATTCTTTCTGACTTATTATTGTATCATTTTCACTTTCTTCGTCATATTGTCTTTGAAAATTGTTCGTTGACCAAATGGAATTTTTGTATCCATTGTTGTCTGTTCTTAATTCACATTTTTTAAAATGTTCTTTCATTTTTATTAAATCTAAACCTCTAGTTTGACATGCTTTGCATCTAAAAGTCTGATCTGTATTCCTTTTATACATTTCTTCTGCTTTTAAGATTACTTTGTCTACTTCAAATTCTTCTTCTAGTATTAATTCAATATTCATATGTTCACTATCCTCTATTTCTTCATCGACTTCTTTTTGATCTATGTATTTATATTCTGTAAATCTAATAGACGTCTGTCCTTTATTATTTGTGTACATTATGAGATCGTTAGGTTTTAAGGTTTCTTTTTTATTAAAACTCTCTAAGTTCCATTCTAATCCTGCATATTCTTCTGGGTCTATTTTTAGAGGCTTCATTAATTTTATACCCTTATTTCCCATTAAGCTTACTACGTCTTCTACCTTTAGTTTAAACTTAGTACTACTATTTGTAGCTATTTTTCCTATAAATCCTACACATGCTAGAATATTATGTCCGTTATTCATATCTTCGTATCCTTTAGTTTGAATTCCTATTTTTATGTGTCTACCAAATTCTGATGAGTTTATTAAATAGTCTGGGCTGCAGTAGAAAATTCCTCCATTGTTGGACATGTCTACTTCTGTGAGTCCTATTATTGCTTTCTTAGAGTCTGCCCATCTATCATCGTATAAAGTTATTAAAACTTTTGTTCCTAGGTTTTTCCTAGTTAATCCTTTTAATCCTATTATGATTAGTCCCATATGCATGAGATTCATGTTACATTTAGTTATTTCTTTTAAAGATTCTTTACTTATTAAATTTATACTACTAGTATTTTTTCCTATGACACATAATTGTTCTTCTCTATAATGTCTATATAGCTGTGCTTTGTTTGAAAAAATTCCTGCATTATAGAGTATTTTTGGATTTAACAAATTTAACCTATTGTTCTGGAAGATTTGTATATCTTTGTCTACGTCTATTATTTCGTCTAACTGTTGTTTAGTATCTCTTTTTGGAGCATTCATAATTTTTGCTAACAAGTTATTTCCTAAGCTGTCTTGTGAGAAACTTGATCTTGGTTTTTCTGTGATGGTTCTAGACCTACCTGAGAAAAATTCCATGGCTGTTTCTTTTTAATTATTTTTGCTTTTTCTTTTTGTGGAGTTAATTCTACTCTTTTCAACTGTTCTACTAGGTCGTCTATATTTTTGTCTGTACCAGACTGTTTTTCTTTTAGAAGTTTTTCTAATTTATTATTGATTTCTAATAATAGTAGTATAATTGTATTATTTTGTTTTATTATTACAGAATCGGATTTTCCCGGTGGTTGATGATCAGATAATCCTTCCGGATTTGGTTGGATTTCTTCAGCTTGCTTTATAATTTTTTGGTATATAGGTTCATTCATTAACTAAGAAAGGGTTATTGTCCTTAGCTGTTCGATTTTCTTTCTTAATTCTTTTATATCTTTTCCTAGATTATAATTATTTTCCGTTGGAATAGTTTCTTTAATTATTAAATTTTTTACCCTTTTTTCTGTTTCAGTTTGTTGATTTTTTAAGAATTCTAAGTTTGAGTCTAACCTTTCTAATAGTTTGGTACTATTCTCTTGCAGATGTTTAATAGCTTGTATAGTATTTATTATATCTGAGATATCTTTCTGAACAGTTTCACCTAGATTTATTATTAAATCTGTAATAGTATTTAGATGTTGATCTTCTCCATGTAACAAGTGTTCTCCGCAGTTGAAGTTACACCTTATCAGAGAATTGTCTTTTAGTCGCCTATATTTCTTTTCTGGTGTTACTTTTAAATCTAAATATTCTAATCTCTTTAGATTATCTATGGTGTCTCTATTGAACTAGCCTATCCTAAACAATAGGTCTGTTCTTTCTTTATAGTAATATTTATTCTTATTATTTGGATATAATGATATTTTCTAGATCCAATCGAGGCTGCGGTTAAATCTAATTCTCTTAGATATTCGTGTAGTATTCGTTTTTGGTCAATACTTAGTTCTTTATTGTGTGCAAGTTGTTCTAGGTATATTTGTTTCTTTTCTACTGCGGTTTCGTAATATTCAAAGTATAAATCTTTTAAAGTTTTGGCGTACCAGTATGTTTCTCGTTCTAATATTATGTCTTTCTCGTAAGTCCTTCTGAATCCTTTTTTGGATATTCTATTTGTAAATCTGTTGGTAATATTTTGATGTTTGAAGAGAATGTCTAGGTTTTTCATATACCTAAAGTCTGTAACTAGTGTAGATGATTATATATCTCGTATGGCCAAAAGTCTTCAGTCGAATTAATGATTTTATCTAGTATATTTTGTTGTACGTCTTGATTAAAGTCGGTATTTAGATTAACTATTTTGAGTATAATAATGAGTATTTTTTTACCAAAAAATCTCTGATAATAAGGAGTTTGTGGGACATCCATATACCAGTGGTCTTTCGGATTAACGGCTCTGATACCAATATTAAAGGATTTAAATATAAAGGAGTTTAACTGTAAGCCAACCAAAGGGGTTGTAAGCAAATGTTGTAAAATCCTACTCGGTACTCCCTCCTCCTTAGTCTATAGCCATGTTAGTATTATGTAAATATCATTATCTAAGTATTCTCCCTTAATTTTTTTTTTTTTTTTTTTTTACTGTTCATTACTGTTCATCTAATTTATTATTTTACCATGTTCATCTCTCTCTCTTAGCCTATGTTCTTATCAGCAGTTTCTTTAACCTCACCCCGGGAGAACCAGGTCCTTCGGCACTATTGGCCATGGCGGACATCAATCCTTAGGACTTTACAGGTTAATCCATGGGTGCTGAATAAGAAGCTAAGAGTTTAACCATATACTAAGGATAAAACAATAAATCTATTATAACAATATTAACATTACATAAACATTTTAACATTCATATAAACATTAAAATTAACATCAAAAACTTAAATAATACATAACTGGGAGAGATACATAGACAATAATATTTTACAATAGAATACTTACATGTCTGTAGATGGAGAGAGGTTTCCCTTTCGGGAGTCCCCGAAAACTGTGAAGCTACGTCGGAGGGACTAGTCACACTCTCTTTCTTATTCTCACTCTTATTTTATACAAAGCTTAATCACTCAATATGTAAAACTGAAGAAATATAAAACTACTTTACTCTGAATCTTTCTCTTGCTTCTTTTCTCTCTATCTTGAGTTCTGTCTCACTTCTCTGAAAGAGGGGGTATTTATAGATGATTTTGGAGGAGCGGATTTCAAACTTGATTTCAATTGAGTTGAAGAAT
Organism: Jaltomata sinuosa; assembly: GCA_003996215.1. Taxonomy (NCBI): domain Eukaryota; kingdom Viridiplantae; phylum Streptophyta; class Magnoliopsida; order Solanales; family Solanaceae; genus Jaltomata; species Jaltomata sinuosa. The sequence goes on along the minus strand of QJPP01001174.1, from coordinate 53,453 downwards.
CTTTAGCTGCCGGGTGCGCTGTGGGCCCCATCGTCACATGCTTGATTGATTCTTTGTCCCTTCTTGATATCTGAGTGCTTCATTTTACGTCATGGCTTACATATTTATTTTGTCTTCTTTTCAGCATACGTCATGGCTTACCTATTTGTTTTGTCTTCTTTTCAGCATACGTCATGGCTTACGAATTTGTCTTGTGGTCTTTGTTGATACTGTTTTACCTTATGTGTCCAGGTTGTGTTCTGCTATGGTGTCGAAACTCATACCTGAGTCTTCGTCTTCATTAGGATCTTGTGCGAACTGGTCCATTGTAGGATCCATAGCTGAGTTATAGCTACTGCTTTCTGATTTTGGTGATTCTGGTCTTGGATTTTCAAGAATCACTCTTTTAGTTTTTTTTTCTACGAATTTTTTTACTGTATTATTGAGAATCTCCTCTATTTTTTTACCTTTTTTTTTTCTTAGATTTATTCCTTTCCTTCTTGGTTCATTTTTGGTCTCAGTTGAAGAAGTTCCGGCTTTATTAAAATTTTCTGGTAATATTCTTACACTTTTTGGCAAAGTGTCAGCCATTAACGGATTTGATTTGTCTTTACCAGTTACCGTTTGAACTGGACTAGCTATACCGATATCTGGTATAGTAGATCTTTCTGCATTCATTGGGGAATGCACACCCGTCTCATCCATTTTTTGAGATGGAGAACTCTTTGGTTTGTTTAAATTAGAAAAAGACTGTTGTGGAGTATGTATGGGAAAATGTGTCTGACTGATTTCAAAATGGAGTATTCTAATCCTTTCTTGTAGGATTTTGATGTGTTCTAACATTTTGTCTTTTTCTTGTATTAATTCTTCGTTTTTGCCATTTATTCTTTTGAAGGCGTCTGTCATGGCTGCACAATGGTCACAAAAAATTATTTTTTCTGTGTCTCTGCTGATATTGTATTGTGGGGTTCTGTTAATCTGTTTAAGAGAAGGGGTAATAAAAAAGTTTGGTCCTAAGTTTCCCCTAGCGTAGTCTAATGCTTCATTTAAATCATTAAATCCTTTGAATAAAGGTGTCTGAAAATCTTTTATACTATCTACTACGTCAATCCAAGTCTGGAAAACACCGGGTTTTCTCCCCTGTATTACCGTATAGAATTTAAACTTTTTGTCTTGATTTTTTTCTGTGAAATATGCGCATAAAGCATTTAAAACAGAAATAAAGTATCCATGGTCTTTGGGAGTCTTTCCGAATGCGATCCACAGGTTGTCTATCAAACACCTTTGTGGTTTGTCTATGCTTGTTCCTCCCTGCACCCTGAAATTCAAGTTGCATTCTGGATAACATATTAGATTCTGTTTACCAAAAAAGAGTCTTTCTAACTTTTGTGTATCCATTCTAGTCTGGGCTTTGAACTGAGTAGTTCTTAGCAAGGTCTGTAAATAATTGTCTGCGGAAGGAGAAGCTTCCTCCTTTCCCTTATTTTTTCCTGCATGCATACTAGAAAATTTTCACACGTTAGTCATTTTATCATGAGTCTACTTAATTGATCTGCTAGATTATTCTCTTTTCCTTTAATGTGTTCTAATACTATACTGTATACTGAAGTGGCGTCTAAAAAATTTAGCCATCTTCTCTTACTACTAGTTTTCTCGTTTATTTTCTGATAAAATTTTACTATTGCCTCACAGTCTGTTCTTACCAAAACTTCTGGTTTATTTAGAATGTATATTCTAAAAACATTTAATCCGTAGATTACCGCTAGAATTTCTGCGTCTATACTACTCATATTACCCTTTTCTTTGTATTTACCACTTTGGTATGCACAAATTCTTTCTTCTTTTTTATCGCTGGATTTGTTTTTTCGAGTTTTAAGAACAGCTCCCCATCCTTCGAAACTTCCATCTGTTTCTACTATCAAATAGTCTGTTTCTAAAGGCATAACCAAATCTGGAATGTTTTTAACCATATGCTTTAAAGTCTGAACCAGTTTTATATCTTCTGTATTAAAAGTCTTTTGACCAGTGGATCCCGTTTTGGAATATAATGGTCCTGCTATTTTCCCTAAGTCTTTTATGAAATTCCTTGCGTAGTTTAGTATTCCTAAAAATTTTTGCAAATCTTTTGTTTTATCTAATTTGTCTGGCATATCTAGTATTTTTTTTGATATATGCGATTGTAACTTTATCTTTCCATCTCCTATTATTATTCCTAAAAAATTAATCTGTGCTTTACATAAGTCCATTTTCTTTTTACTTATTATAATTCCATGATTTACTAGTAGTCTAAAAACAATTTGTAAATGTCCTAGGTGTTCTTTCATAGTATTACTAAAAATTAGAATATCATCTACGTATACTATTACGAAATTCTTAAACTCTCTAAAAATATTATCCATTTTTCTCTGAAAAATAGGAGGTGCAGTTTTTAATCCGAATGGCATTACTAACCATTCGAAGTGTCCTTCGGGACAAGTGAATGCAGTCCAGTCTATGCTGTCTTCATGCATTTTTACTTGCCAGTATCCTGACTTGCAGTCTAATTTGCTAAAACAAGTTCTTTCTTGTATTCTATTAATTAATTCTGTTTTGTCTGGCAATTTGTATCCGTCCATTCTGGTATTGTCATTTAACCTTTTGTAATTTATTACCATTCTTGCTTTTCCTCTTATTATTTCTGCATGGTTTCTTACCATAAAGGCTGTTGATCTGTGTTTTGACCTAGATCTCCTTATTACTCCTAAATCTAGTAATTCTTTAATCTGTATTTCAAAATCTGCTATATCTTGATTTGTGGCTTCTATTGAGGCTGTTTTTACTATGTACTCTGGATTAATTATGTCTAATTTGCAGGTTATCTTATTGGACTCCCAATGTTTCAGGGGTTTTTCTCCAATTATTTCTAGTTCGTCTAGGATTTGTATTATTTTTTCTAAGTCTTTCTGATCATTAATTATCCCTATTTGTTTTATTCCATTCCTCAAATTATAAAATTCAGTATTTATTTCTATTAAGGAATAATCTTTTTCTATTTCTTTCATGTCTAGCATCTCATTTATTTCTTCTTTGATGTTTATGGTTTCACAATGGTCGCATTGACAGTCTTTTCCTTTTTCACAATTTGTTTTTAATTTTTCTTTATCTGTTTTACTTCTTATTCTTGTTGGCATATGTGTGGTGGTTACTGATGTTTGGGTTATGTTTTTTGATAATATTATTCCGTCTCTAGTTAGAAGACAACTTTCGTTGTTTTGTAATAAAAAGTCTAATCCTAGTACAAAATCTACTCTAATATTTAAGTCTCTTGTCCATATTTTATCTAGTTTGTAGGATGGTTTGTAGAAATTATCACAAGTATTTTTAAAACTAATCGTTGCTTTCCCCACATAGTGTGAGTAAGTATTGTATGATCCATCCATTTGCATTGATACTTGTGTTTCTGGTAAGTTTTTAATTAGTTCAATTGGTATTATTCTTTCGTTTATAATGCTTCTGGTACATCCTGAGTCAATCAGGGCCAGTGTCTCTATTTCATAGTTTTGTATTTTTATTCTTGCTAATATTTTTATGGTGCTCATTTTTTTGTCTTCATTACATATTAAACCTTCAAAGTTTTTGTTTCTTTGATTTGTATTCATCAATTCTTCTTCTATGATTTTTTCTTTACCTTTTTCTAGCTTTATCAATCTATATTCTATTTTCTCAATTTTGTCTTCTATGTTTGATATTCTTATTTCTGTTGATGATTTAATAGGTTCTTTAATATTCATTTGTTCTTTTAGTATTTTTGTTTCTAAAGTTTTTTCTATGCAATTAATACATCCTATGATATAGCAATTTTTACATTTTAATCTCTTATCTTTACTTGGATACCAATGACATACGTGACATTGGTTACTATCCAATCCTTTTCCTTTTTCGAAGATATGCTCGCATTCTATAGCGAGATTGACTAGGTTGTAGTTATCTAATTCTCCTAGATCTAGTTTTTTTAATCCTATTTCATTTATTAATTCTTCTCCTTCTGAGTCTGAAGAATTCTGTTTTTGTTCTTCATTTGGGTCTATACTAACTACTGAGTATATACTTTCACTATCTGACATGTATTCGTCTACGTTTATTAGTGTCTCATTAAATTCTTCTATTAGTTGTGCATTTCTGGTTCTACTATTATTTCTTTTAGGACATGTATTAGCTAAATGATCTATGCTTCCACATGTAAAGCATTCTAGTCTATTTTTATAATTTCTTTTCCCATCAAATTTTCTTATATGTTTATTTCTATCTAAGTATGGCTTTTTTGCCATTGATTTCCTTAAATAATATTTCTTTAGATAAAAAGTTTTCTTATTCTTCTTATACCTTTTCTGTTGTGGGGTTTTATCATAACTTTGTGTAGTATATATACTCTTACAAAAACTTGTCTCACTTTGTTTTAATTGCTTTTGTATTTGTATATTAGTGCATTTTTCTTGTAAAATCCACATTACGTGCTGAGTTCTTTGACCTATGGTCCATTTTATTTGTGGGTTTTGTATTACTCCATCTCGTTTGTTCCATCTTTCTTCTATTTCCCTGCCTAAGGCTCCGGGAAGTTTATTAAAAAGTTTGTTTCCTAATGTTTGGTCAAAAGTATTTCCACTAATTGTGCAATAATAATAATACTCATTTAAAAATTCTTTTATTTGGAACCAACTACTTATACTTAATTGTTCTAATTTTATTAGCGCGTTTCTTTGTAGTGCTATTAATCCGCTATTCGGGTCTTCTCCTGTTATTAAACAGTGTATTTTATTTGCGAAATTATAAGGATTTGCTCCCATGTCTACTAATCCTTGGAATTCTTCTGGGAATTCTAATTTATAGGCTTCCCATACTCCTTTTGCAGATTCTCCTAAAAAGGTTTCTAGGTATATTTGCTACTTTACTCTTATGAGACCTAAAGTTTTTTCTATGCAATTAATACATCCTATGATATAGCAATTTTTACATTTTAATCTAAAAAGGTTTCCATGTATCTATACATGGCTTCTGCATCTGCCTCTTGGTTAGATTGTATGTAGAATAGACTAAGGAGGAGGGAGTATCGAGTAGGATTTTACAACATTTGCTTACAAAAAAAATGAGCACCATAAAAATATTAGCAAGAATAAAAATACAAAACTATGAAATAGAGACACTGGCCCTGGTTGACTCAGGATGTATATTACCAGAAAGTTTTAATAAAGCCGGAACTTCTTCAACTGAGACCAAAAATGAACCAAGAAGGAAAGGAATAAATCTAAGAAAAAAGAAAGGTAAAAAAAATAGAGGAGATTCTCAATAATACAGTAAAAAAAATTCTTAGAAGAAAAAACTAAAAGAGTTATTCTTGAAAATTCAAGACCTAGGACATTTACAAATTGTTTTTAGACTACTAGTAAATCATGGAATTATAATAAGTAAAAAGAAAATGGACTTATGTAAAGCACAGATTAATTTTTTAGGAATAATAAAAGGAGATGGAAAGATAAAGTTACAATCGCATATATCAATATCAATATATATATATATATATATATATATATATATATATATATATATTCATAATGGGTAGTAGTTATGACTCATAATTGATAATGGCTCAACTTGAAAATTTGCACAATTAATAAATTAAGATGGAAGATAACGTAAGATCATTATAATAATTAAGAGTAAATGTCCAAAATTTATACATAAAATGCATGGAAAAGGGTCAAAACTACCCCTCTATTTTAGTTTATTGGTCAACTTTACCCTTCATCATACTTTGGAGCTATATTTATCCTCGCTCTTAACAAAGTTTTCATCTATACCCCTTACCCCTCATTTAACGGAAAAACTCAAATTAATAAAAATTACCCATTTTTAAAAATTAAACCAAAATCCTAATCTAACCCCACCCATCTTAACAAAATAACCCTAACCCAAACAATAAATTGACATGGAATTTCAATCAATAGGATTGAAAAATGGATCCTGTTGTTTTGAGTATCACTAGGAATTAAATCTCCCCTTTTTCTCTTCTTTGCAAATCTCCACTCTTTCTCATATCCAACCTAGATCTCTATACCCCTCTCTTTCCCTCTTCTCTCATTCAAAAAGGGGTCAATATTCATCCACCCACTGCGGTGGTGGGCTCAAACACCGTCACCGCAGCCCACTTCTCAACCACTACCTTTTCACCTCCGACCATTCGCAGTTTGATTTTTTCTCCCTTATGAATTCAGATGAAGATGACAACGATTTCATCTTTTCGGGGAATCGAGATTACACGTATGAATTTTCCGATGAATATTTGTCTTTGATTTTCCAGTATCTGAGCTCCGATCAAAAAAATCTTTGGGAAAGGATAACCAACAACAACTTAAATAAGATAGTACAAACTAAGATGCTTAATATACTTTGAGAAGAAGTATAAGCAACAACAACTTAAATAGTAAATTGCACTTTAAGATAAGAACAAATGGATATATCTCATTTGAAACAAATCAAAAACAGAGACCAAGCAAGAGAACCCATTCAAACGTCGCAGCACTTGTAAAATCAGTGTGGCTTCACAAATATCTTTGATGCGAAATACTATGAAATTAACAAGTAACCACTAAATATCTTTGATGTGAAATACTTTGATGGTATAATCTGGACAGTGATTTGGCTGGAAAATACAAGAACTTTCTTAAATTTAGATGAGAATGGGTTAAGTTTCCCTTATTTGTTTGGTGGGCGGGTCGATATTTGGGTTTGTATTAATTAAGTCGGTCAGTTTTTTTTTAATAGATTAGTTAATTGAATTTGGGGATTTTCGTTAAATGAGGGGTATAGATGAAAACTTTGTTGACGGCGAAGGTAAATATAGCCTCAAAATATGACGGAGGGTAAACTTGGCCAATAAACTAAAGTAGAGGGGTATTTTTTTTACCCTTTTCCCTAAAATGAATGTGCTCAATTTTTTCTTTATTATTTATGATAATGTATATTTACATTTTTATACAAAAATGTTAAAGGAATATATTAATACTAAAGTATAAAACGATCATTCAAATTTCTATTTTTATCCATAAATATTATAATTTTGTAAGAACATGTCCGTAATTGAGCTTTTAATTTAGTGGCTTTTCACTTATAGAATAAGTATGATGATATGATGTTAAAATCAATACAAAATAATTCCAAATGATACAAATAATTTAGAATAAGTGTTGCATTTGGTAAAATTTAAACGGTAAAAATGCAAGCGCATCAAATTGATGAGTAGCGAGCCCACTCAATTAATTAATATTTATCTTGTGACTGCAAAATAAATATGCTATTTACTTTTAAATTAAGGATAGTTATATTTCTTAAACTCGATTAAAGAATTCAATAAAATTTCTTTTACTATATACAAAAATTCATCACAATTTTTAATCTCCTATATATTTTTGTAATATATTACTACTTTTTAAAAAAATTGGCACCAATTTTGTACCACTGAATAGTAGTTGAACATTGTATGAAATTTTCAGACTATTCAAAATTAAGAAAAAAGAAAAATAAGCCAAAAGGAGAAAAATAATTTTCCAACAATGAAGAGAACATAACTGTAAATAATTGTAAGAAAAACTTGCCTATAAAACTTGCCTTTTATAGGATAATTGCGGAAATGCCTCCACTTTACCTGCAAAATATTTTATGAATAAATTTTTTAATTACTTTATCAAAATATGTATCTCTAAATATAAAAGAAAATAAGAAGAAATTATGGAAGCACAAAAAAAGGGTGAAAAGACAATAAACAATTACAAAAAAAAATTGAGAACTCAAAAGATGAATATTTAAAAAGTAAGAATTCACTTTCAATTTCATATCAAAATATAAATCGAGGAAATGAGATTTCTTGCCCTCTTACAATTTGAATAGAAGAAAATAATCATTTTCAAATATCCGATGTGTTAAAAAGAAGATATATATATTTTTTAAAAAAGTAAAGAGTTAGAATATCATAATCACCGTCTTATAACTATGGCAATTCATATATTTCTAACCAAAAAAAAGGAAATTAAAAAGTTAATGTCCTGGATTTCAATTACCAAATGCCCAGTTACTTCTAGAAATATTATGCATTGAGATAACTAACTACTTGCAGAGTTGAAATCAATATTACTTTTTTTCCCAAACTTATTGACACAAATAAAGGATAATGAACATGAATCTTATAATAAGTGAAATTAAGAATGCTCATAACAATGCTTACCGCCCTGCAATGGATCAAATGATTCAGATTAAGTATAATTTATAGTCAAATAAACTGTATATTAAATAAAATGAAAAAACTAAACAATTTTGAGAAATGAATTTCACCATCGAACATGACTAATAATATTTCTAACATTTAGAAGCAAGAAAAAGCATCAAATGATGCCCACAAAATTAAATTTTCGAGAAAAAAAGGAGTACAAATAAATTGGAAAAGCAAGGAAAATTTATGCTAATTACACACAATAAATAAATATGCAGAAAATATTGAGAGAGTAAATAGGCAGCAACACTCAGAGCATAGAAATAGAAATAAAATCAGTTCATCCCTCTAATGACAAAATGAATAGAAATAGTAATAAAATCAGTTCACGAATCAATGTTTTAATTACTATGTGAAATAGTAGAGTAATAAATAGGAATATGTGCAGTTCAATATAATTCATACCCAGTCCCTTACATGCTATTTAATTGCACCACTCACGGTTCTCTTTTTGCTCAGTGGTTGAAAACATAGAAAATAAAAGGTTTTGAACTAATACATGTATGTGAATTTGATTATTAATTTTGAAAGATGTAAAGGTTTTGAATACATTCACCATAATAAGTTTCTCAAATTAATTGGTCAACTTTTGATTTAACACCTTTCCACTTTTAGTATTTAGTATAATATAATATGATTACTATTTAATTATTAAAGATTAATTAGCTATTTTATAGTATTTTAATTTTTTATATAGGGGTAAAAGACTAATCTGACTTTTTACTTTGGAGCTTCCTACTTTTAATAATATATATGAATGATATATGATGATATAATATAGAGAAAATAGCCTAAAACCCCCCAACCTATACCCGAAATCCTAATTACACACTCCAACTTCACGGGTGTCCTATCATCTTCCTGAATATTTTATTTCTCTATTTAATACACCCCTGAGTGCTGACCTATCCACATAAATCAAATATATTGAGTAACGCGTTTACACGCGTGGCCCCACTTCTACTTTTTCTTTTCCCTCCTAAAGATTAGACCCCACTAAATGACATGTCATAAACCCTTTTCATCTCCCTCACTCCAACGATTTCTTTCTTTTCTCTTTTCTCTTTTCTTCTACTTTTTCCTATTTCATCTCCCTCACCCCAAAGATTACGCATTTATGGTGATGATCCAAGCATTTTTGTGTATATTTTCAACTTGATTACGTAGTTTATCAACTGATTACTCCTTAATTTCAGTAAAGGTTAGTTCTTTGTCCTTTAATTTGAGTTTGTGCTTTATTAGGGTTTTCTGTTAATTCAAAAAATTAAGAGCAACATTATGTAAAATTCTATGTGCGACTTACATTATAGTGTGTAGGTGTTCAATTTACACCATAGTACGTTCATAATGTCATGCAATTAGGCTTTTTTATTGTTTAAGTTAGGTAATGCTGGATTAGTTTTTTTAGGGTTTACTGTTAATTCGATAAATTATGAATAAAATTTTGTGTAATAATATGTGCGTCTTACTATTATAGTGTGTGAGTATTCAATTATTCCATATTATACAATAATTTTTGTGAAATTAGGTTTTTCCTTTCTCGTCTAAGTCGCGTAATGTTGTATTTATGTTCGTCTTAGTATTATGTTCATGGAGAAATCTATGTAACTTTGGATACTATTCTTTTCTAGTTCATAATGCTACTAGTATGTCTATTCTATTTTTTTGATTGCCTTCAGGTAAGACATGAGTGGGTTTACTTTGATTACTCTAAGGTGGTACCATGATGGGGTGTTAGATTTAAGTAGTGGGGAACCAATATATAATGGTGGAATAATTACAGATTTTTTGGATGTTGATGTAGATAAGATGTCATATTTTGAGTTGAGAAACTATATTAGAAAATTGGGATATAGCACAACCTGCACTGTCACGATCCAAAACTGGGCCATGATGGCGCCTACATAACCCCCCGGTAGGCAAGCCAAACCCAACGATGCGAAAAACAATAAGCAGTTAAAGTAAGAAAAAGCGGAAGACATAAATGAAAAGACAGGGACAATAGCATATATATATATATACCATCGTACAAAATATACATAAGAAGACCCTAAAGTGACCAAAAAGGTAAAACAACACGAGAACCCACCTGGACCTGGTGCCGCTAGTACAAGAGCGACTAAAGTAAGGAGTAGCTATACAATAGATGTTGTCTATCCAAAATACAAAATATAGACTAGATGTACACGATGGAAAGCATGTAAAGTCTCCAAAAGCACTAGGAGCTCACCGCGATCCGAACAACAACGAGCCTCGAACGACAAGAGATCAGCGAGGGTGGCTCGTACTAGGTGCTGCATAAAAAAAAGAGATGCAGCGTGTAGTATGAGTACCAAGGCAACGGGTACTCAGTAGGCATCGTAGACAGACCGAGCGCAGAAAGATAATATATATAAATAGATTGCAGGAAAGCAACTAACTATACAAGGATCCACCTAAATCTAGTTATAAAGCCGGAGACATGCCAATAAACCATAGAGAAAGGGAAGGAAAACAACATCAAGCCAACCAGAGTCAATCCACGTGCCAAAGCAAATGCAATACGGTGCACGATGATGCATGTATGAATGTAATATAATATAAATTCGGAATACCGCGTTGGGTGCCCAAAATACTACATCGAACTATGCATATATATATATATATATATATGTGAAATAGAAAAATATCAAAAATAATGCATCGGGGGTCCGAATATACCGCATCTGACTATAAATATATACATATGCAGAAAATAGTATTTTCTCATTTTTCCTTCTAAAAACCAAGGTAATACTCAAAATAGCTCGATTTAGTCCAAAAAAATTATCACAATAGTAGTAGAGCCTCCTTTCAAACCAAAAACCTTTGAAAATTGTTTCCTTGTTGTACCAATGATATGCCATGCGATATGAGTATGAATATTCACAAACAGAGGAAAAACCACACCATCAGATCAAACAGGACAAGAATACCCTCCAAACTAAGAGAACTGACCTGAAACTCCGTCTAAATTCTAGCCATGACCTCGAACCCACAGTTACACACAATGATAGAATAAAGCGGTAAAGCGGAAATAAAAGCGGAAACCAACGAAAAAACTCTATTGTACCTCTAGAGCCTCCTAAAAGCATGCTAAAGATTTTATACTAGTCACACAGAAGAAGCAAGCTCCTAGGCTAAGGATAACTAACAGGATTTAAACCTAAGTCTATCTAAAATTCAACCTAGCGTTCCAGTAATATATAAATATATACTATCTAACTAAACTCAGTCTAAAAGGTAAACCGTAACCTACCTCGGGGCCGAACTGCAAGCACGAACTGCCACTCGTGTGCCTTCCCTTTCTGAACAGCCTCAGAAAGCTGCCACTCTATCAAGAACATAAACTAGGTGTCAATACGAGAAGAATGAAACCCATATTGCTATACGAAAAAATGGGCCAGAAATTGGGTTGAAAAAATGACCCTCGGGGTCCCGGGCAATAAAACAGAAAAAAATACACAATTATGCTCGTGATGGGTTAAAGAACCCATGCCCAAAGTTTGGGCGCGAACGAAGTTCGTTTTGGGGCCCAAAACAGTCCCGAAGTGCTACTAATTCACGAGATTAAAACGGAAAAGCTCAAAATTTAAAGGTGAAAACCAACCTCGATAAGAGAAATACGTCTCGGAGATGAGTTGCACAAATTTAAGAACATGCAGTCCCTAAAAGATCAGATTTCTACAAGGATTACCCCAAATTTCAAAATTTACCAACAAGGAAAATTAGCGGGAGAAATACTGAAATTACCACGGAAGGAGGAGAGGGGTGACGAGGGAACTTACCGGGTGCAGGACACTGAAGCAAGGAGCTAAAAAATAGGAGCTTGGGAGCTTCAACAATGGAGTTTTCAAAATTTAGAAGGAGAAAATGAAGTTGAGACTTTAAATAGCTGTCAAGGGTCCTTCATCGCGATTGCGACAGGACCCCCGCGTTCGCGAAGAACAGCTGGCCTAACCATCGCGATCGCGATGGTCCAGGCCGCGTTCGCGAAAAGGAAGCCAAGCCGGGTCCATGCTGGCTGCACCGCGAACGCAAAGGACACCCTTCGTGAACACGATGGTAAGAAACCAAACTATCACAAACGCGATGGGATCCTCGCGATCGCGAAGAGCAAAAGGGTCTGCAACTTAATGCAGCAACCAACAATTTTCCCAAGTCCAAAAATCTTCTGACAGACCCTCGGGATTTATCCGAAACCCTGTGAACACAAACCAACCATGCTACCCTACCAGAAATGGCATTCCGGACTCAATAGAATCGACGAAACTCCCAATGAATATTGTTTTAATAAAAAGTGGGCCCCACGCCCAAAACCAACTCGAAACTTAAAACCCAAAAATAAGTTTGGAAGCCTCGAGACCCGAACCAAAGGTCTCCCTAGCCCAAAGTCGACATTCTGGAGCTAACAGCGCTGACGAAATTTCTATTCGAGGCTGTCTTCTCCGAATGTTGACCAAAGTCAACCCTACCAGCTAAACTGACTTCAAAACACACAAGGCCACACAAAAGCAATCCAAAAGCACTCAGGCCCAGACCAATGGTCCCACTAGACCAAAATCCCTATTCCGGAGCCAACAAAACTATCGGAATTCAATTATGAGCTTATTAACCAAGAAAGTTGACCAAAGTCAAAGATTTACCAACTTTGAGAGCTAAAACAGGGAAATGGTCATAACGACCTAATGAACGGCCCAGGAACCGAACCGTCGATCCCGATAAGTCATAAATGACCTGTAGCCACTGAGGAAAAGCTTGAAATGCAGAAAAGGGATGAAAAGTAGAAAATGACCTGGAGGGTCATTACAACATCCACTACTAAAAGAACTTTCATCCACAAAAGTTAGAATAAGGATAGTACCTGAAGACTCAAAAAGACGAGGATAACAGGTACGCATGTCGGTCCCAATCTCCCAAGTAGCCTCCTCAACAGGACGATGCCACCACTGAACTTTAACTGATGGAATCTCCTTGGACCTTAATTTCCTAACCTGCCTGTCCAAAATAGCAATAGGCTCCTCCTCAAAAGCCAAAGACTCATCCAACTGAACCGACTCAAACTGAAGCACGTGAGACTCATCCGGAATGTACCGCCGTAGCATAGAAACATGAAACACCGAATGAACACTAGAAAGAACAGGAGGCAAGGCTAACTCATAAGCAACCCCTCCAATACAATGAAGGATCTCAAATGGACCAACGAACCTCGGAGTGAGCTTACCCTTCCTCCCGAACCGCATCACGCCCTTCATTAGCGATACCCAAAGGAGCACACTATCACCAACCATAAACTCAAGGTCTCAAACTCTTCGGTCAGCATAACTCTTCAGCCTACTCTGGGCAGTATGAAGTCTCTCCTGAATAACCCAAACTCTATCCATAGAATCATAAAGCAAATCAGTACCCCACGGCCTAACCTCAAAAGCATCAAACTAACCCACTGGAGATCTGCACCGTCTACCATATAACGCCTCGAATGGAGCCATCTGAATGCTAGAATGGTAACTATTATTATATGCAAACTTTGCCAAGGCTAAACACTGGTCCCACTGACCCCCGAAATCAATAACACATGCCCACAATATATCCTCTAGAACCTGAATGGTACGCTTTGACTGACCATCTATCTGCGGATGAAAAGCGGTGCTAAGCTCAACTCTAGTGCCCAACTCTCTCCGAATAGATTGCTAAAAGTGTGAAGTGAACTGAGTACCATGATAAAAAATGATAGAAAGTGGCACCCCATGCAACCAGACAATCTCTTGAATGTAGATCTGAGCCAACCTCTCGGAACTGTAGGAAGTCTGGACTGGCAGACAGTGGGCAGAATTTGTGAACCTATCTACGATAACCCAAATAGCATCAAATCTCCACAAGGTACATGGCAATCTGACTACAAAATCCATGGATATACGCTCCCATTTCCACTCCAAAATGGGTAGCCTCTGTTATAAACCACATGGCCTCTGGTGCTCGAACTTAACCTGCTGACAGTTCAAGCACCTGGTTACAAAAGCCAAAATATCTCTCTTCATCCCACACCACCAGTAGTGCTGCCTCAAGTCACGATACATCTTAGCTGCCCCGAGATGAATGGAATATCTAGAACAATGAGCCTCCTCCAGTATCAATCTGACAAAGTCACCAACCCCAGGAACGCAGATACGACCCTCGATCCTCAGAACACCCTCTAAATCTAAAGTCGCCTTCCTAGCCTCACTACTCAACACCTTATCATGAATGATCCTCAATCTTACATCATCAAACTAGTATGCCCGAATCTGCTCCAACAAGGAAGACCTAACCTCAACACAAATAAAAATATGGCCCGGCTATGAAATGTCAAGTCGAACCAACCTATTAGCCAAGGAATGGATGTCCCAAGCTAAAGGTCGCTCCTCCATAGCTAAGAAAGCCAAGCTACCTATGCTCACCACCTTCCGGCTCAAGGCATTCGCTACCACGTTTGCCTTGCTTGGATGATAGAGAATAGAAATGTCATAGTCCTTCAGTAGCTCCAACCACCTACGCTGCCTCAAATTTAGATCCTTCTAGCTAAAGATGTACTGAAGACTACGATGGTCAGTAAAGATCTCACAATGCACACCATAAAGATAATGCCTCTACATCTTCAATGGGAAGACTACCGCTGCTAACTCCAAGTCATGTGTGGGGTAGTTCCTCTCGTGAACCTTCAACTGTCTGGAAGCATATGCAATAACCCATCCCTGCTACATCAACACAAAACCCAAACCAATACCTGGTGCATCATAATATATGGTGAAACCCTAACCCTGGATCGGAAGAGCAAGAATCGGAGCTGAAGTCAACAAGGCCTTGAGCTTCCGAAAGCTCGCCTCACACTCGTCTGACCACTGGAAGGGAACATTCTTATGAGTCAATCTAGTGAACTAAGCTGGTATCGAAGAAAATCCCTCCACAAACCATCTGTCATAACCTGCCAACCCGGTGAAACTGTGAACTTTGGTAGGAGAAGTAGGCCGAGCCCAATCACGAACTACTGCAATCTTCGCCGGATCTACCATAATCCTATCTTTGGACACCACATGCCCCAAGAATGCCACAGACTCAAGCCAAAACTCACACTTAATGAATTTGGCATACAACTGGTGGTCTCACAAAGTTTGAAGTACAACTCTAAGATGCTGCTCATGCTTCTCCCTACTCCTCGAATAAATCAGAATGTCTTTGATGAACAAAATCACAAACGAGTCCAGGTAGGCACTGAATACACGATTCATTAACTCCATAAATGCTGCTGGGGCATTAGTCAACCCAAAAGACATGACTAGGAACTCATAATGGTCGTATCGAGTCCTAAAGGCAGTCTTTGGGATGTCCTCAGCCCTAATCCTTAACTGGTGATAACGGAACCTCAAATCTATCTTAGAGAACACCGCTGCACCTTGTAGCTGGTCAAATAATTCATTAATATGCGGCATCGGATACCTGTTCTTAACTGTCACCTTATTCAATTACTTGTAGTCGATACACATACGCATAGACCCGTCCTTCTTCTTTATAAACAGAACTGGAGCACCCCACAAAGACACACTAGGCCAGATGAACCATCTACTCAAAAGATCCTGGACCTGATCCTTAAGCTCCCTCAACTTAGTAAGTGCCATCCGATATAGCAGAATAGAAATGGGCTTGGTTCCCAGCTCTACATCGATACAAAAATCAATGTCAAGATCAGGAGGAAGACCCGAAAGATCGAAAGGAAACACATTCGAATACTCGCAAATCACAGAAACAGACTCAAGAGGAGGTGTGATGGCACTAGTATCATGGACGTAGGCAAGATAAGCTAAGCACCCCTTCCCAGCTAGCCGCTGGGTTCTCAGAAAGGATATAACTCCCCTCGGCATATGGCTATTAGCTCCCTTCCATATGATATGAGGGATACCAGACATCCGAAGACTAACAGTCTTGGCGAAAT
The DNA here is from genome assembly GCA_003996215.1 of Jaltomata sinuosa. NCBI lineage: Eukaryota > Viridiplantae > Streptophyta > Magnoliopsida > Solanales > Solanaceae > Jaltomata > Jaltomata sinuosa. The sequence goes on along the minus strand of QJPP01001174.1, from coordinate 37,191 downwards.
AATCCAAGACCGCATGATAAGGAGACAACCAATCCATGCCCAAGATCACATCAAAATCGACTATATCAAGGACAACCAAGTCTACCCACATGTCATACCCAAAGATAGTCACTACACAAGCCCAATACACCTGATCCACTACTAAAGAATCACCTACTGGGGTAGATACACGCAAAGGCATAGGCAAGGACTCACAAGCAGACCCCAGACGAGTAGCATAATAAGCAGATACATACGAGAATGTAGACCCTGGATCAAACAAAGCAAAAGTAGGCTGATGACAAACGGAGATAGTACCTATGATCACAACATATGAAGCCTCAACCTCTATCTGGCCTAGAACTATATACATGTGGCCCCGACCGCCAAGACCACCTGACCTACCAGACTGACGACCACCTCTAGTACCTTGGGGACCACCCCTACTACCTTGTGAACTACCTCTGGCTAGAGGTGCTGGAGCCCTGGGGCCTGAACTAACTGATCTTGTTGCCTCGGGTGCTGCGCCATCAGACACTCTCTAGCAAAGTGGCCCATCTTGCCACACTCATAGCAACCCTAACCCCATGTACTCCGCTGCGAAGACCCAACCGAATCAGAATGACCACCACAACCTATAGACCCTGAATGACCACCTCGTGGAGTAGGAACGATACTCTGGCTACTTTGACCCTCAGCAGTTTGTAATGCTGCCTGAACAGGCCGGATCGACTGGAAACGCTGGTGATGCTGACCTCTACCATAGTATCCCCTACCACGGCCATGTGAACCGCTAAAACTGCCCTGATAGTGGAGATTCTTATTGCTGCCCCTAGGACCTCGCGAAGAACGCCCTCAATAGTGCGGGCATGATACACTACATCCAGAAATGATTGAACGGATGCTACCATACCTTCTGTAGCCAAGAAAAGATGCAGAGTCAGACCTCAAACAAAATGGAATACCTTCTCGTGCTCGGTGGGCAGAATCATAGTGGCGTGTCTGGACAACTGATAGAACCAAACCTCATACTAACACACAGTCATGGATCCCTGCTCCAACCTAGCAAACTGATCCATTAGACAATCTCTCATGCTACACGGTACATACTTCTCCAGAAAAGCTGTGGAGAACTGATCCCAAGTAAGCAAAGGTGACCCAATTGGTCTGCATGCAACACATGACCTCTACCACTGTTTTGCTAGACCATCCAGCTGAAATGCGGTGTAATCTTCTCCATGAGACTCAACTAACCCCAAACTATGTAACCTCTCTTGGAATCTAGTCGGAAACTCGTGTACATCCTCCGTAGCAGCACCCGAAAACCTCGGAGGACCCAATCTCAAGAACCTACCCAATATCTTCTGCTCCTCAGAATACATAACCAGTATGGCGGGAGTAGGTGGAGCAACTGCAGGAACTGGTAGAACCTCTAATTTGGGAGCCACAGTAGCAGGCTGCACTCTTGAACCCTGTGCGGCTGCCTGGGCTGAAGTATGACCCTCACCTCGAACCTAAGAACCAATCGAAGTGCTCGACGAAGCTACTGGTAGAGTCATACCCTTAAGAAACCCCAATAATCGAACCAAGGAGTCCTGCAATACTGGAGTAGCCATAAAACCTGCCAGATGCTGGGCTGGTCCCATATGCTCTGGCTCATACTGAACCTCATCCACCCTAACCTCAGGCTCTGGTGAAGGTAGTCTAGCCCAGGCCCGAGCTAGCGCCACAACCCATTGTCACGCCCTGAGGCTACCCCCTAGATGTAACACGGGATCCGGAACACAAGTGCTCCAGATTAACCCCTGGTCATAGCATACTCAAAAATCAATTCAAGAAATATAGCGGAAGCATACTAGATACAATAGGCAACCATAACTTAACTAACGACAAGGCTCAAGAAGTATCAACTTCATTCAACGGAAAACAAGTCTAGCTATGTCTGAAACCTCTAAACTATCATAAGAGCTGAAGGGACAAGACCCCAACTAGATCGGGAAATTTGAAGAAAACAACATAAGAGAAATAGGTCTAATACTGACCCTCGGATAATAAGGTCTCACCACTGGAAACTTGGACTCCGGCAAGATCTAGCCATGAGTGTGAGGGAATGAACCTGAATCTGCATCATCAAAGGATGCAGCGCAAAATGCGTCAGTACTATAGGATGTACTGAATATATGAGATAAATAGGAATCTAGGGTTAACATGCCAAATAAACTTGTAAAGCTGAAATCATGCTATGAGTGTAAACTGAAATGCAAGAGACTCAATATGATGCCAAACAAATTATACAAATATCATAGTAATCATAAGGGTCCTGAAATCTGAAGGCAAAGAGTCAATGCACTTTAAAACCTGATACTATTTCTATGAGAGGTTCTCTAACCGACATAGACCATGTGAGCTACATGGAATACGATGTATACGGCCCATCAAAAGGAACCAATATACCTTGCCAGGGCATAGAGGCATGACTGTGGCATGATCACTAAATATGATGCCCAATTGAGGGGACTTAAAACCTATGAGGGCACGTAGTTCTTGGACTAAGGGTACTCTCACCCTATCCAACTCGGTTGTAATACTACTCCCAAAACCATCTACATATAGCTCATAATACTTACGACATATCTGATGTCAAAACTGTTCATAACTTAGGTAGACATATCTTGATGCCAAACCTTTCATAAAACACAGGGACATATCTAATGTACAAAACTGTTGGAAAAGCATAGGGACATATCTGATGTCATGCAATTCACAAGTCATGAATCTTAAAGCTTTGCAAAACCATAATTCAAAATATACTTTCCTTTCTAATATCATAACTTGAAGAATTAGGCATGCAATTTCAAGAAGATAGAGGTCATGTTATCTAAACATACCAATTTTACTTTAAGACATGCGATTCAATGAAATCATGCTAAAACTCATCATCAACATATGGGCTTTTGAAATCAACTGAGGAACTTCAATTAAATCATAGAAATGTAATAAGAAATCATGAATTGATGCTTAGAAACTGATTTCATAAGTTTTCCCTAATTTAGATCAAAATCCTAATTTCACAAGTTTATAAAATAAGAATTTGGGGTTTTTGGGCACAAGGATGAGAGGAACCCATTGTTGAATACCCACATACCTTGATTGAAGCTAACCCACTTGAAATTGAAAAGACTAGAAGACTTAAACTTGGAGCTTGAGTCCTTGAGCTTGAGAGAGTTCTTTTCCTTTTTGGGAGATGAATGAGGTAATGAGGAGGGACTTAATAGGTTTAGAAATCATGATAAAAATGGCCAAAACGATCTCACTTAGGAGTTAAAAGGGTGGGTAATGGCTGAAATACCCCTGGGACTTAATTAAGAAAAAGCTATTTTAAAATTTGGCTTTAGGTTCCACGAGTCTCTTCCACGGACCGTAGAACTAACCACGGCTTGTGGACTGGAGTCGTGGTTCCTGAGCCAAAATTTCAAGCTATGGATGAGGTCTTACGATTTAACAGGATGACTCGTGGAAACTTCCACGAGTCGAAGGACCAACTCGTTGTTCCTGGGAAATTGACTGCCCTCAGTCTGAGTTCCATAGGTGGTTTCCATGACTCATGAAACTAATCATGACATGTAGACTCCACTCGTGGTTCTCAAACCAGAGGTGGTAGCTGCAGAGCTGGTTTCACGAGTCACTTCTACGAGTCCTGATCCCTTCCACGAATCATAGACTTGACTCGTTATTCCTGGAAGTTTCAGAATTTTCAGAGTTCTTAAGTTTAAAAGCTGGATTGAATTCCGGGGTGTTAAAATATCTCTCCCTTGGGATCATTCATCCTTGAATGAAGACTAAACAAGGAAAACTAGAGAGAAAACAGCCCAACCAAGCAACAAAACATAAAATCTGAAGAGCAAACATGAAAATTGAACTTTTCAACTTAAAACATGACTGAATCAGCTTCGAAAACATGAATACATGCGAGGATCATGAGGAAAACTGATGGAATAGACTCGGAGGAACATACTAAGGAGGAAACTATTACCTCAAGCTGAAACATAATCGGAAGGGAATAGATGAGGGTACTTGGCTTTCATGGCTGATTCTGCTTCCCAAGTAGCTCCCTGAATAAGCTGATTTCTCCAAAGGACTTTTACCGAAGTGACTTCTTTGTTCCTCAACCTCTGAATATGACGATCAAGAATCTCCACGGGAACCTCGTCATAGGTGAGACTATCCTTCACACCTACATCCTTTAAAGGAACAATCAAGGTCGGATCACCAACACACTTCTTCAACAAAGAAACATGGAAAACCGGATGAACCACTTCTAATTTTGTTGGGAAATACAACTCATAAGCAAGCCTACCAACTCTCCTCAGAATCCGATAAGGACCTACAAAATGGGTACTAAGCTTCCCTTTCTTGCCAAATCTCATCACACCCTTCATGGGTGACACCTTCAGAAATCTAATTTTCTTTTCCTCACATCTGCATACGATTTCTGTCAACTCTGAGCAGTCTTCAACCTCTCCCTAATAATCTGAACCTTCTCCATAGTCTCATGCACCAAATCTGGACCAATCAAAGCTGCCTCACCTGCCTCAAACCAACCAATAGGAGACCTACACCTCCGACCATAAAGTTTCTCATAAGGAGCCATCTGGATGCTAGAGTGAAAGCTGTTGTTATAGGCAAACTCAATAAGAAGTAAGTGATAATCCCAATTACCTTTGAAGTCAATCACGCAAGCTCTCAACATATCCTCCAAAGTCTGAATAGTACGCTCTGCCTGGCCATCTGTCTGTGGGTGAAAAGTTGTGCTAAGCTTCACCTGAGTACCAAGACCTCTCTGAAATGATCTCCAAAACTGGGATGTAAACTGAGTACCCCTATCTGAAATGATAGATAATGGGACACCATGAGATTGGACTATCTCCCGAATGTAGAGTCTGGCATAATTATCCGCTGAATCTGTAGTCTTAATAGCCAGGAAGTGGGATAACTTTGACATCCGGTCTACAATCACCCAAATCGAATCGTGTTGCCTTCAAGTATGAGGCAAACCTGTGATGAAGTACATATTGATCGCTTACCACTTCCAAGTAGGAAGGTCAATATCCCGAGTCATGCCACCTGGTTGCTGATGTTCTACCTTCACTTGCTGACAGTTGGGACACTTAGCTACAAAACCGGCTATGTCCCTCTTCATACCATTCCACCAATAGACTTCTCGTAGATCATGGTGGCACTGGGGTGAATGGAGTATCTAGAAATGTGAGCCTCAGTCAAAATCTGCTGTCTCAACCCATCTACATCTGGCACACACAATCGACCCTGATAGTGAAGCACACCATCTCCACTTTGGGAGAAAACCTCAACTCTTTGTTGATTGTCTGCACCCTTTAGCTGAAGAAAAATAGGATCACTGTCTTGCTTTGCCTTCACTTCAGCTACCAAATATGATTTGGAACCATTTTGAACAATAACACTACCTTCTGTCGAGTTTATAAACTCCGTCTTCGACTGAAGACACACTACCCATAGATAATCTAGTAAGTGCATCCGCCACAACATTGAACTTACCCAGATGGTAAAGCACACTCATGTCATAATCTTTAAGAAGCTCAAGCCATCTTCTTTGTCACAGATTCAATTCCTTCTGAGTGAACACATACTGAAGACTCTTATGATCAGTGAATACATCCACGTGAACACCATACAAGTAATATCTCTAAATCTTCAAAGCGAAGATAATGGCTGCCAACTTAAGATCATGCGTATGATAGTTCTTCTCACGAGTCTTAAGCTATCTAGAGGCATAAGCAATTACCTTACCACGTTATATCAATACACAATCCAAACCAATCCTAGAAGCATCACAATACACAACAAAGTCATCTAGGCCCTCGGGTAGAGGCAACACTGGAGCTGTGGTCATTCTAGTCTTCAATTACTGAAAGTTCTTCTCACACAAATCCGACCACTGAAATTTAACCTTCTTCTGAGTCAACCAAGTCAAAGGGTCAGCAATGGAAGAAAATCTTTCCACAAATCTCCTGTAGTAACTAGACAAACCAAAAAAGCTCCTAATATCAGACGAGGAAGTGGGTCTAGGCCAGTTCTTTACTGCCTCGATCTTTTGAGAATTAACTCGAATACCATCTCTAGTCACAATGTGACCCTGAAAAGCAACAGACTGTATCCAGAACTCACACATGCTAAACTTGGTAAATAATTGCCGGTCCTTGAGAGTTTGCAACACCACTCTCAAATGGTCCGCATGATCTCCCTCATTCCGAGAATCAATAAGGATATCATCAATGAACACAATCACAAACATATCCAAATACTGATTGAACATATGATTCATCAAATCCATAAAAGCTATAGGAGCATTCGTTAGACCAAAAGATATCACAACAAATTCATAATGACCATACCGAGTCCTGAAGGCTGTCTTTTGAATATCACACTCTCTAACACGAAACTGATGATAACTGGATCTAAGGTCAATTTTGGAGAAGAAACTAGCACCCTGAAACTGATCGAATAAGTCATCAATCCTAGGGATGGGATACTCATTCTTAACTGTGACATTGTTCAACTGATGATAGTCAATACACATTCTGAGGGAACCATATTTCTTTCGCATGAATAAGATTGGGGCACCCCATGAAGAAATTCTAGGCCTGATGAAACCCTTATCAAGAAGATCCTTCAACTGATCCTTTAACTCCTTAAGTTCTACGGGAGCCATTCTATAGGGAGGAATATAGATAGGATTCGTATCTGGAATAAGATCTATCCCAAAGTCAATTTCCCGCTCGAGAGGGACTCTAGAAAAATCCTCGGGAAACACTTTTGGGAACTCATTCACAACAGGAACAGACTGAAGGGATGGGGTTCCAGACTCCGTGTCCACAACCCAAACTATATAATAGACATAACCCTTAGAAATCATCTTCCTAGCCTTAAGATAAGATATGAAATGACCTTTCAAGGAAGGAGGACTACCTTGCCATTCTAAGACGGGTTCATTTGGAAGCTTGAAACTGACAACCCGAGTACAAAAATCAACCGAAGCATAACAAGCATACAACCAATCCATACCAATAATAACATCAAAATCAATCATCTCCAACACTACTAAATCCGCTGAAGTGATTCTATGAAGGACTGAGATAGGGCAGTTTTTGTAGATTCTTTTGGCTAGGACTGACTAACCAACAGGAGTAGAAACATAAAAGGGTTCTAAAAGCGATTCAGGACAAATTTTGAATTTGCATGCTACATAAGGGGTCACAAAAGATAGGGAGGCTCCGGGGTCCAACAAAGCATATACATCAAAAGAGAAGACTTTCAACATACCAGTGACAACATCAGGTGAACTCTCCTGGTCCTGACAAGAGGACATAACATAAAGGCAGTTTTGGCACTGACCACCAGAACTAAAAGTTGTGCCCTGCTAGGCTGATCGACCTCCTGGGGCTGCTAGAGCAGACTGAGCCCTACTATCACCCTTACCCTTCTTAGCTGAAGGGCAATCTCGAATCTTGTGATCAACCTGACCAAATCCATAGCAACCCTCTCTACCGGCTAGACACTCACCGGGATGATTCTTTCCACACTTGGTGCAAACAGAGAAAGAAGACCCCTTTGCACTACTCCCCTGTGAATAAGAGCCTGCACCTCTACCGGACTGATCATGACGGGGCCTGGAGGCCTGAGAAGGAGCACTGGCTGAAGAATACACGGGTCCTGATGCCCTTTTCTGAAAGGAAGAGCCATCTCCACCTCTGGACTTCTGACAACAAAAACCTGAACCCTCGGATCTAGCCCTCTTGTTCTCCCTAGCCATCTCCCTAAGCTTGTCTCCTTCGATCTGGTGAGCATGGGTCATGAGTCTGGAAATGTTCATATTACTCAACAGCATAGCATACCTGCACTCCTTCTTCACCATAAATGAAACCCCATAGATAAACTTGCTCATCTGATCCTGTGGGTAAACCATCATATCTGGAAAACTGAGTGAACCTCAAATATACTCCTGGACTGTCATGGATCCCTGTCTCAAGTTCACAAACTCTTCAGCTTTAACTTGCCTCAACTCTCGGGGAAAGAACCGATTGCGGAAGGCCCTCTCGAAACCCTCCCAAGTTATAGGGACCTCATCCCTAGCTCTAGCTTTCTTTCATTGCGTGAACTAGATATGGGATACATCCTTGAGTTGATAGGACACGAGCTGCACACAATCAACATCACCCACTTGCATAACATCAAATATTTTCTTTACTTCATCAATAAAGCTAAGTGGGTCATCACTCACCTTCGAACCCCAAAATTTAGGTAGGTTCATTCGGACAAAATCACAAACCCGGGCTGCTACCCCACCTTGAGGGTGGACAGGGATAGGAACCGGCTAGTTGGCCTGAGCGGCCATGGTTTGGGCTAGCAAATGGATGGCATTCCTGAACTCCTCATTCGTGACCTCGGGGGATAGAACTGGAGGAGCAGCATTTCGAGTGGCTCAGTAAGGCATAGCAAGTCGAGGCATAATCTGAAACGTACAAGGAGAGGATTAGAGGGATATTAAAGTTAAACTTTTTCGCACGCTATGATCATGAAGAAACTGAACTTTTTCTAAAACATCTCATAGCCTCTCCCTCATATGTGTGGCTCGCTTCATACACATGAACGAGATTTTACTCGATGCAGCTTCAGACATCCTAGGACTCTTGAACCTGAGGCTCTGATACCAAGTTTGTCGCACCCCGAGGCTACCCCCTAGATGTAACACGGGATCCGAAACACAAGTACTCCAGATTAACCCTTGGTCATAGCATACTCAGAAATCAATTCAATAAACATAGCGGAAGCATACTAGATACAATAGGCAACCATAACTTAAATAAGGACAAGGCTCAAGAAGTATCAACTTCATTTAATGGAATACAAGTCTAGCTATGTCCGAAACCTCTAAACTATCATAAGAGCTGATGGGACAAGACCCCAACTAGCTCGAGAAATCCAAAGAAAACAACATAAGAGAATAGGTCTAATACTGGCCCTTGGATAATGAGGTCTCATCACTGGAAACTGGGACTCTGGCAAGATCTAGCCACGAGTGTGAGGGAATGAACCTAAATCTACATCATCAAAGGATGCAGCGCAAAATACGTCAGTACTATAGGATGTACTGAATATACGAGATAAACAAGAATCTGAGGTAAACATGCTAAATAAACTTGTAAAGCTGAAATCATGCTATGAGTGTAAACTGAAATGCAAGAGACTCAATATGATGCCAAACAAATTATACTAAATATCATAGTAATCATAAGGGTCCTGAAATCTGAAGGCAAAGAGTCAATGCACTTTAAAACCTGATACTGTTTCTGTGGGAGGTTCTCTAACCAACATAGACCATGTGAGCTACATGGAATCTGATGTATATGGCCCATCGAAAGGACCCAATATACCTTTCCAGGGCATAGAGGCATGACTGTGGCGTGATTACTAAATTTGATGCCCAACTGAGGGGAATTAGAACATAGTTTGGGACTAAGGGTACTCTCACCCTGTCCAACTCGGTGCTAATACTACTCCCAAAAATATCTACATATAGCTCATAATAATTATGACATATTTGATGTCAAAACTGTTCATAACTTAGGTAGACATAGCTGGATGCCAAACCTTTCATAAAATATAGGAACATATCTAATGTCCAAAACTGTTGGAAAAGAATAGGGACATAACTGATGTCATGCAATTCACAAGTCATGAATCTTAAAGCTTTGCAAAACCATAATTCAAAATATACTTTCCTTTCTAATATCATAACTTGAAGAATTAGGCATGCAATTTCATGAAGATAGAGGTCATGTTATATAAATATACCAATTTTACTTGAAGACATGCAATTCAATGAACATTCTAAAATTAATCATCAACATATGGGCTTTTGAAATCATCTGAGGAACTTCAATTATATCATAGAAATGTAATAAGAAATCATGAATTGATGCTTAGAAACTGATTTCATAAGTTTTCTCCAATTTAGATCAAAACCCTAATTTCACAAGTTTATAATTCAAACTAAGAATTTGGGGGGTTTTGGGAACAAGGATGAGAGGAATCCATTGTTGAATACCCACATACCTTGATTGAAGCTAACCCACTTGAAATTGAAAACAATAGGAGACTTGAACTTGGAACTTGAGACCTTGAGCTTGAGAGAGTTCTTTTCCTTTTTTGTAGATGAATGAGGTAATGAGGAGGTACTTAGGCTAATAGGCTTCGAAATCATGCTAAAAATAGCCAAAATGACCTCACGTAGGAGTTAAAAGGATGGGTAATGGCTTAAATACCCCTGGGACTTAATTAAGAAAAAGCTGTTTTAAAATTCGGCTTCAGGTTCCACTGGTCCCTTCCACTGACCGTAGAACTAACCACGGCTCGTGGACTTGGGTCATGGTTCCTGAGCCAAATTTTAGGCTGCGGATGAGGTCTTAAAATTTAACAGGATGACTCATGGAAACTTCCACGAGTTGTAGGACCAACTCGTGGTTCCTGGGAAATAGACTGCCCTCAGTCTGAGTTCCATGGGTGGTTTCCATGACTCGTGAAACTAATCACGACCTGTAGACTCCACTCGTGGTTCTCAGACCAGAGGTGGGAGCTGCCGAACTGGTTTCAAGAGTCACTTCCACGAGTTGTGATCCTTCCCACGAATCGTAGACTTGAATCGTGATTCCTAGAAGTTTCAAATTTTTTAAAGTTCTTAAGTTTAAAAGCTAGATCAAATTCTGGGGTGCGACACCCGTGCCCTACCTCGACCTCTGGGTCGACCTCTACCCTGTCCCCTAGTTGGGGCTCTAACTACAGGCGTAGGGGCCTTGTCCTCACCCGCTATAGATCTCATTTGAACCATCTGAGAAAGAGTGAAATGAAGATACTCAGAAGTTGATCAAGTTACATGGCACTACAAGGAATCAAACAATATGACATATTTCCTAGGAATGTCCTATAGCCTCTCGCATATTGGATACGAACGTCATTGTACTGATCCACGAGACTCTACTAGACACTTTGCTCTTGTACTGGCAAGATCGGTGAACCTAGTGCTCTGATACCACTCTGTCACGACCCAAAACTGGGCTATGATGGCGCCTACATAACCCCCAGTAGGCAAGCCAAACCCAACGATGCGGAAGACAATAAGCAGTTAAAGTAAGAAAAAATGGAAGACATAAATGAAAAGATAGGGGCAATAACATATATATATATACCATAGTACAAAATATACATAAGAAGGCCCTAAGGTGACCAAAAAGATAAAACAACACGAGAACCCACCCGGACCTGGTATCGCTAGTACAAGAGCGACTAAAGTAAGAAGTAGCAATACAATAGATGCTATCTATCCAAAATACAAAATATAGACAGGATGTACAAGATAAAAAGCATGTAAAGTATCTAAAAGCACTGGTAGCTCACCACGATCCGAACAACAACGAGCCTCGAATGACAGGAGATCAACGAGGATGGCTCGTACTAGGTGCTACATCAGAAAAAGAAATGTAGAGTGTAGTATGCGTACCAAGGCAATGGGTACTCAGTAGGCATCATAGGTCGACAGAGCGCAGAAAGATAATATATATAAATATATTGCAAGAAAGCAACTAACTATACAGGAATCCACCTAAATCTAGTTATAAAGCCAGAGACATGCCAATAAACCAAAGAGAAAGGGAAGGAAAACAACATCAAGCAACCCAGAGTTAATCCACGTGCCAAAGCAAATGCAATACGGTGCACGATGATGCATGTATGAATGCAATATAATATAAACCCAGAATACCACATCGGGCTCCCAGAATACCGCATCGGACTATGCATATATATGTGAAATAGAAAAATACCCAGAATAACGCATCAGGGGGTCCGGAATACTGCATCGGACTATAAATATATACATATGCATAAAAAAGGTATTTCCTCATTTTTCCTTTTAAAAACCAAGGTGATACTCAAAATAGCTCGATTTAGTTCGAAAAAATCATCACAATAGTAGTAGAGCCTCCTTTCAAACCAAAAACCTTTGAAAATCGTTTCCATGTTGTACCAATGATATGCCATGCGATATGAGTATGAATGTTAACAAACAGAGGAAAAACCACACCATCAGATTAAACAGGGCAAGAATACCCTCCAAACCAAGAGAACTAACCTGAAACTCTGTCCAAATCCTAGCCATGGCCTCGGGCCTACAGTTACACCCAATGATAGAATAATGCGGTAAAGCAAAAATAAAATCAAAAACCAACGGGAAAACACTATTCTACCTCTAGAGCCTCCTAAAAGCATTCTAAGGATTTTATACTAGTCACACAGAAGAAGCAAGCTCCTAGGCTAAGGATAACATACAGTTCTAGGCTAAAAACCCGAAATGGCCAATTAACATGATAAATAGGATTTAAGCCTAAGTCTATCTAAAATCCAACCTAGTGTTCCAGTAATATATAAATATATACTATTTAACTAAACTTAGTCTAAAAGGTAAACCGTAACCTATCTCGGGGCCGAACTGCAAGAAGGAACCATCACTCGTATGCTTTCCCCTTCCGAACAGCCTCAGAAAGCTGCCACACTATCAAGAACATAAACTAGGTGTCAAGATGAGAAGAATGACACCCATATTGCTATACGAAAAAATGGGTTAGAAATTGAGTCAGAAAAATGACCCTCAGGGACCGGGCAATGAAACAGAAAATAAAATTCACAATTATGCTCGCGATGGGTTAAAGAACCCATGCCCAAAGTTTGGGCACGAATGAAGTTTGTTTTGGGGCCCAAAATAGCCCCAAAGTGCTACTAATTCACGGGATTAAAATGAAAAAGCTCAGAATTTAAAGGCGGAAACCAACCTCGATAAGAGAAACACATCACGGAGATGAGTTGCATGAATTTAAGAACATGCAGTCCCCAAAATATCAGATTTCTACAAGGATTACCCTAAATTTCAAAATTTCTCAACAAGGAAAATTAGTGGAAGAAATACGGGAATTACCACGGAAGGAGGAGAGGGTTGATGAGGGAACTTACCGGGTGCAGGACACTGAAGCAAGGAGCTGGAAAATAGGAGCTTGGGAGCTTTAACAATGGAGTTTTCAGAATTTAGAAGGAGAAAATGAAGTTGAGACTTTAAATAACTGCCAGGGGTCCTTCATCGCGATCACGACAGGACCCTCGCGTTCACGGAGAACAGCTGGCCCAACCATTTGGATCGCGATGGTCCAGTCCACGTTCGCAAAGATAAAGCCAAGCCGAGTCCCAGCTAGCTGTATCACAAACATGAAGGACACCCTTCGCGAATGCGATGGTCAAGAAACCAGACCATCGCGAATGCGATGGGATCCTCGCGATCGCGAATAGAAAAAGGGTCTGCAACTTAATGCAGCAACCAACAATTTCCCCAAGTCCAAAAATCTTCCGACGGACCCTTGGGATTCATCCGAAATCCCGTGAACATAAACCAACTATGCTACCCTATTAGAAATGGCATTCTAGACTCAATGGAATTGACAAAACTTCCAACGGAGATTTTTTTAATAAAAAGTGGGCCCCATGCCCAAAACTAACTCGAAACTCAAAACCCAAAAACATTATGGAGCTAATAGCCATGACAAAATTTCCATCCGAGGCCGTCTTCTCCAAATGTTGACCAAAGTCAACCCTACCAGCCGAACTGACTTGAAAACACACAAGGCCACACAAAATCAAACCGAAAGCCCTAGACCCAGACCAATGGTCCCACTAGACCAAAATCCCCATTTTGGAGCTAACAAAACTATTGGAATTCAATTCTGAGTGCGTTAACCAAGAAAGTTTACCGAAGTCAAAGATTTACCAACTTTGAGAGCTAAAATAGGAAAATGGTCATAACGACCTAACGAATGGCCCGAGCATCAAACCGTTAGTCTCGGAAAGTCATAAATGACCTGTAACCACTGAGGGAAAGCTTGAAATTCAGAAAAGGGATGAAAAGCAGAAAATAACCTGGAGGGTCATTACAAGCACCTTTAGATTAAACCACCTAACAATGACATTTTGGTAGACGTTGATAATAATATGAATATTTTAGACATGATGTATTCCTTGAAAGATGGGGATAAAGTGGAGGTATTTGTAAAGCATTTGGTTGATGAGGCAATTGTGGGGCCCATGCTATTAGAAAATGATAGTCATAGGGATATGAGAAAATATGGTTCAGCTTTTAATACAAGGCCTAGTGAGAGTGAAAACTTTAACTTTGGGGTAGGTGAAGACTATTTAAATAGTAAGGACCATTTTACTACTTTTTCAACCTCACATCTTTTCACTATCACACCTCCTTTCACTACCACACCTCATGCTACTGCAAATGCTACTACTGCAGATGGTACTACTGTTGATGGTGCTACTGCAGATGCTACTACTGTAGGAGATGACAATATAGATGTTGGTCCTGTTGGATTTGATTTCTCAGAAGAAGAAGTAGAGGGTTCTGATTATTCAACTAAGGATAGTGTTGAGTCTGAAGCTGAATTCGTTTGAAATAATAAGGAGAAATAGTATAGTAGTGATGTACATGAGGAGGTTAGGGAGTTGAGGAATCAAAAGAGAACTTTTCAAAGGAGGAAAAGAAGGGAGAGAGTACCGGCTAATAATGAAGAGGTACCATTAGGTGAAGCTGGACCAGATCTAAATTTTGATGAAACTGAAACAGGTAAAATAAGTCATGAAGCAAGGCTAGGAGGTGATGAGCCTTACATTGCAAGTTTCTATGAGGATAGTTTTGAGTTAGATGAAGATTAGTATTGTGATAATGATGAACATAAAATGGCTTAATTTGGTAGATCAAGAAGGGTAAAGTTGTCAAGAAAGAGGAGGACAACAACAAAAAAAATCATTCATAACTCCACTGCAAAAAAGGTTGTGTGGCAGTTGGGTATGGTGTTTAAAGATGTGAAAGAATTTAGAAGAGCAGTAACTAAATATGTAGTAAGAAAGAGGGTTTAGGTGAAAAAATGGGTGAATAAGCCAAAAAAAGTTAGAGTTAAATGCAAGGATGGCTGTCCATGGCTTTTGTATGCATGTCTTGATAAGACAACAAATGATTTCATGATAAAAATTTACAATCCAAAGCATACATGCAACAAGACAACTAAAAATTACTTGTGCAATGCAAAGTTCTTATCTCATGCCTACAGAGAAAGAATAACTGAGCAACCAAACATAAGAGTCTTCAAGTTGCAGGAGCTGATTAGGAAAAAGTTCAAACTTTATGTTGGCAAGACTACTGTGAGAAGAGCAAGAGCTAAAGTATTGAATGATATAATTGGTGATCATGTTGTGGAATTTGAAAGAATTCTTGACAACAAGGATGAATTATTGAGGACAAATCCAGGGACCAGTTGTGTTGTA
This sequence comes from Jaltomata sinuosa, assembly GCA_003996215.1. Lineage (NCBI taxonomy): Eukaryota > Viridiplantae > Streptophyta > Magnoliopsida > Solanales > Solanaceae > Jaltomata > Jaltomata sinuosa. The sequence continues at coordinate 21,753 of QJPP01001174.1, read as the reverse complement.
AAACTTGGTAAACCTGATGCACTTGGCAAATTAATATTTTAGAGTTTTTACATCTGTTTTGGTGCTTTAAAGAAGGCATGGGTACATTGTAGAAAGTGCATAGGTTTAGATGATTATTTCCTTAAAGGTGTTTGTAAAGGCTAGTTGTTAGTTTTTGTGGCCAAGGATGGTCACAACCAAATGCTACCACTTTCTTGGGCAGTAGTTGAAAAGGAGAACATAAACTCATGGACTATGTTTGTCAAGTGCATAAGGGATGACCTAGGACTTGGAGATGGTGAAGGTCTCACCTTGATTACAGATATGCAGAAGGTATGTGAACTATTCTATTTTGTATTTGTATGTATTTATTTTGTAATTTTCACTTTCTATATGTAATTGTAACCTATCATCTATTGCAGGGACTGTATGCAGAAATTGAAGAGGTATTACTTTATTGTGAACATAAAAAGTGTGCTAGGCACATATTAGCTAACTGGGCTAAGGATTGGAGGGGTATTTAAAGAAGACAACAATTTTGGAAGATAGCCAAGAGTACATTTGAGTCTCAATTAAGAAAAAATATAGATAAGATGAAGTTGTTAGGTCCTGAATTAATGATGGATGACTTAATGTATTACAACATTAATTACTGGTGCAAAATTTACTTCAACACTGAAGTGAAGTGTGATTCTGTAGACAACATGTCTGAGTGTTTTAATGCATGGATCTTGGCAATTAGGCACAAGACCATCATTACTATGCTTGAAGAAATAAGAGAAAAATGATGACAAAAATAGCCAATTTAAGGGATTTCCCAAGTACTTGGAAGTGTAATTTCTCTTCAATGACTTTGAAGGTTTTAGAGGAGAACATTACTAGGTCTATGAACTATACCATTGAGTTTAATGGAGCTGTTGAGTTTGAAGTGAAGGATAGGCTTTATCAAAACAGAGTGAATATTGCCAGGAGAACTTGCAGTTGTAGGGTGTGGAAGTTAAAGGGCATACCATGTGCACATGTTGTGGGTGCATTATACTTTAGGAAATTTTCTCTTTATGACTATATAAACAACTGCTACAGTAAGAAAACTTACTTGAGGACTTATGCTAATGTTCTTGAATCACACACAAACATGGAGATCTGGATAGTTTCTACAAACTCCACTGTTTCACCATCATAAATCACAAACATGCCTGGTAGGCCATCTAAGGCTAGAAGGAAAGAAGCTGGAGAAACTAAGCAATCTAGAAAACTGCCTAGGACTGGACTTGCAATGACATGTAGTATGTGCCATATTAGAGGTCATAACAAGAGAGGGTGTCCTCAAAGAGAAGCTGTTGAGTCATCAACAAGATATAGTGCACCATCAACAACACCTAGTGCATCAGTAAGGGTAGAACCAACAGGTTCAGGCAGGGGAAAAGGCAAGCCAAAGTAATATTTGAACTTGTTTTAAAAATTTTCTAACTAATTTTTTAAGTTTATAATTTTTTCTTTATATGTGTAGAAAACTCCATCAGCACCATCAAAAGGAGAGCCTCCACTAAAAAGAGGAAGAAGAAGACCAAAAAAGACATTATCACTAGCACCTAGTGCACCTTCTCTACCTAGTACACCTCCTCTACCTACTGCACCTACTAATTTTCCTGCATCCTCTTCTGCTCCTCCTAATTATCATGCATCATCTTTAGTAGCTTGTACTACTAAAAGAGGAATGGGTAAGGGCGGGGAAACACAGCTCCAGACAAAAGGCTAAGAGTCATGGGAATGGGTGTGTTCCAAGCTGCAAATGGCTTCAAAGTATGAATGTGAGTCTTTGCTATATCTTAAACTATTTTGTTAATTTAGACAGTTTAAATTTTTAATTATATTTATAATTTTATCGTAGCCTGGCATGCCAAGTAGTACGATCTACTCTACTGGTCAAACAAAAGTGACAAGATCAACTGATGTAACTGGTGACATTGGTTATACATCAAGTACTACAAGTAAGCTGAAATGGAATGGCAAAGCAGCAATCTCAACAAGAAAACTTCAAGAGCTTAGAGACAAGCAAAGAAAGAAGACAGTGGAAAGTAGTTCAAACAATTCAAGTCAAAATAGCACTTATTCACAGTCAAAGATGCCATGAAAATTGTAGTGATATTGATGTATTTAAGAACTTTTTTAAGTTATTCCAGTAGATATGCAAACTGTTTCATATTTTATTTCTTAGAATGGTGATGTTGAAGTAATTAAGGGCCTACTTTTTTGATTTTTTTATTGGTAAATTCTGCCTTATGTGAGGCTTTATGAATGTTACTTTATTTTGGTATTGAATAGTGATGTTGAAGTATGAATGAATGGTGATGTTGTGTTCAGATGTGTTTAGAGATGGTGTTGTGTTATCTATTCAATTGTGTTGGCTATTCATTTGTGTTTACATATGGTGTTGTCTTGGTTATCCAATTGCCTATTCAATTGTGTTGGCTAGGCTATTCGATTTTATATATATATATATATATATATATATATATATATATATATATATATATATAGACAGATGGTGTTTAATTGTATTGGCTATTACAGATGAACTGTAAGCAATTTACACAAGCTTCAATTGACAACATAGATTGATAAATATATTGCGAGAGATACAAAATTTGTCACATACATTGACAATTCTGATGAACATAGCAATAATATAAATAAAATACTACTTTGAAACATATTGATTGCTAATGAATATAGCAACAACACAAATCAAAATACACGAAAATATCTTCCTATTGAACCTACACCATTTCCACCTTCCATTGAGCCTCCTCTCCAATATCAAATTAGAGTTACTCAAGTTGTCAATATGAACCTGCCTAATCCATAATTATCACGACCCGGACCATCGTGAGTGGCACCCACCCAACTCCCGGATGAGCGAACCAGTAGAACTCAAACCTTAGCATAGCCTAACAGCCTAAAATCAGTGCAAAAAAGTAAACTAGCAACAACATAAATAAATAACTTCATAAAAATATAACCTGCGGAAAATCCCTCCCTACAATCTGAAAGTCATCATACCAAAACCATCTACCAAAACTAGAGTTCAGGGTTGCAACCCCAAATAAAGGAATAGTCTAAGCCCGAAACAAGTGGGCTACAACTCAATAGATAGAAATCAAGGCAGCTTGGTCAAATAGCTGACCCTTGATATCTCGAAGTGTCAGGCCTACAGGTGAGGTCGTGCCTCAACCGCCGGAAGATTTCCTGTACTCACAAAAAGACAAGCAAGTACAGTATCAGTGCACAACCACCGTGTACTAGTAGGATCATCAGCCAATTCCAAATAAACAGTGTATGGACAGTACAGAAGTCAAGTAAGAGTACAGAAAAAACACGTAAATAAGTCAACACATATTTCTAGACTACAAGTCTCTCCATAACTTATCCCCACATGTAACCCCCTTTCACAACCATGATTAGATATCCACAATAACAACAATTATACCGCATTACATATCCTGGACCCAGCCTGGATCCCCTCTAGACAACACCTAAGTGTCAAACATATAACCCGATCTATACCAAGACCAAACTCATAGATCAATGTAACAACTCGGCCTCTCGAGGACCCAAAGCACAATCACAAATCATAAGCACAACCTGGTCCACTCAAGGAACCATTAGTAAAGATGCAACAGTATAATAAAGTAAACCCATACCAGGCATGGTACCCGAGCCAACCGTTAGTATATCCTGTACCAAGCGTGGTACATGAGCCAATCGTAAGTATATCCCATATTAAGCGTCGTACCCGAGCCAACCGAATATCACATAAATTCACAGTCACAAACAATGAAAAATCAACACTTGTAAACCAACAAGCAAAACACCTAGTTCATTTCACAAGACTGAAAAACATGATTTTTGGACATTCTTAAACCATTCCCTAAGCAATGCAACCCATACAATTACTTTGACATGAGTACACAAACACACAATGCATACAAGAATCAATAGCCATAACCTACCTCAAATAATCAAGCTCTACAGTGCCGGAGCTTTCCCTTTTTCAGGATCCCTTGCTTGTTCTTGGTCTAGAAACAAACACATAAACACTATAGTTAATTAACTGGCCTAAATTACCCTATTATACAAAAATCTTACTCCCCAGGCCAAACCATGATCATTCCACCAATTCTCGGGCTTTCCCACAATTAATTCACCTAAATTCATCATTTTACGGATTCCCTTAGAGAATTATGGCTAAATGATCATCACCCATTATCAAGAATCAAGACCCAAGAACTCTATCACCCTAGAATCCCCCTTTTCCCCCGGATTCTACAATCCTAGGTTATCCCAAACATTTTCCCAAGTCCACCCCTAGTAATTCTATAGCGTAGGAAAGATATCACAAAGTTTGGGGAGTAGAATCCTTACCTTTAGGACAAAAAATGGTGAAAGCCTGGTAGAAATCGCCCAAAATCTCCCCCTTCTTCTCCCAAAATGAGTTGCAGAAAAATTGAACTATTTTGGGGGAGTTTCTGCATTAAATCCCATCACGTTCTGCTATAGTGGTCCGCTCCGCTATAGCGGTATCACCGTAGTGGAGTCATCCTCTATGGCAGAGGCTGACCGAAGTTGACTTCCGCTGTAGCAGTATTTTTCTGCTATGGTGGAGGTCACTATGGCAGAGTATCAACCGCCAACAGACACGAGACAAAAAGTTGTAAAATCTCCAAAACTAGTCCATTTTACAACCCACTTATTTTTCTGACGTCCCAGAATAACCCCTTCACATCAACCTCGATTCTGAGAGTTCTACTTACCTAAATTAGATTCCAAAAAATCCCCCAGACTCCTTTATGTCTTAGCTACAAGGAAAACTAGCTCGCATCAATACATCTAACCCAATCCTTACCCAGATTGCCCTACAATATACCTCACTCCAAATCTGACTGAGACTAGCCTAGCCCAGAATTTCAAACTCCCAAACTCGGAGTTTTCTAACTCTAAAAATTAGAATGAGTGGTTTACCCATAACGAAGGACCCGATTGTTACAACAGATACCAATTTATCCATCGTTCATACTCGAACAATCAAACCCAAAAATAAGGAAAGTAAAGAGCAAAAAGAGTAGTACTTATATCCTCAAACAAGTGAGGATACTTGTCCCGCATGTCCCTCTTTGTTTCCCAAGTGGCTTCCTCAATCGGATGATGCTTCCATTGGACCTTTACCATACTGATCACCTTTGTCCTCAATTTTTGGACATCCCAATCAAGAATCAAAACTGGTTCCTCTTCATAGAGAACATCCTTATCAAGTAACACCTCATCCTACTTGATGATGCAGTCCTTATCCCCATGGTATTGCTATAGAATGGATAGATGAAACACCATATAGACACCCGACAGACTGGGCAGCAATGCCAATCTGTAAGCGATGGGCCCTATGATCTCAATAACCTCAAACGGTATGATGAACCAAGGGATGAGATTGCCCCTCTTACCGAAATGCATAACACCCTTCATTGGTGATACTTTCAATAATACCTGCTCACCAATTTGAAATTCCATGTCCCTTACCTTGAGATCTGCATATTCCTTCTGCCTGCTTTGGGAAGCTAACAACATGGTTTGAATGCCTCTTACCTTTTATTGTGCTTCCCTTACTAAGTCTATGCCCAAAGGATTTACATCGCCTTCCTCAAACCACCCAATCGGTGACCTACAACTCCTCCCAAACAGAGCCTCGAATGGTGCTATGTCGATACTGGAGTAGTAGCTATTATTGTATGAGAACTCACACAATGGTAGAAACTGGTCCCAATGACCCCCGAAGTCAATCACACATGCTCTCAGCATGTCCTCCAATACCTGAATCATCCTCTCCGACTTACCGTCAGTATGAGGATGGAAGGATGTACTAAAGGTGAGTTAAGTTCCCAACTCCTCATGCAACTTACCCCAAAACATGGAGGTAAACTGCGTAACCCTGTCTGAAATGATGGACTGTGGCATCCCATGCAATCTCACAATCTTCTTCACGTAGATCTTAGCCAATTATTGCAAATTGTAATCCACCATGACCGAACTGAAGTGATCTAACTTGGTCAGACTGTCAACAATGACCCAAATAATGTCGTACTTCCCCAGAGTCTTGGAGAGATTTACCACAAAATCCATGGCTATTTTCTCCCATTTCCACTCTGGAATGGGCATTCTATGAAGTAGTCCTGCAGGTCTTTGGTGCTCATACTTTACATGCTGGCAAATTTGACACCTGGACACAAAATCTGCTATGTCCCTTTTCATCCCAGGCCACCAATAAAGTTGCCTCAAATTTCTGTACAGCTTGGTTACACCTGGATGAATTGAATTCCGCAAACCATAAGCCTCTGCCAACACCTTCTGAATCATGTCATCGACCCGGGGAACACAAATCCTTCCTCTGAAATTTAACACACTGCCAGAATCTAACGTGGCATCTCTGGACTCTCCGAATACTGCCTTGCTCCAAAGCCTGCTCAACTGCGAATCCTGAAACTGTTTGGCCTTTATCTTCTCTATGAATGTGGATTTGACCTCATTACTGACCAAAATCCCACCTTGTTTTGAAATACCCAAGTGCATGAACTTGGACTCCAATGCCTGAATTTCCCTTGCTAGTGGTCATTTGGACACCCCCAAACAAGCCAAACTGCCCATGCTAACTGTCTTCCGGCTCAATGCGTCTGCCACCATATTAGCCTTACCTGGATGGTACTGAATGGTCACATCATAGTCTTTTAACAACTCCATCCAGCTTCTCTGCATCAGGTTCAAGTCTTTCTAAGTGAAGACATGTTTCATACTGTGATGGTCGGTGAACCCCTCACACTTAACACCATAAAGATAGTGTCTCCACATCTTGAGTGCAAACACCACGGCTGCCAACTCCAAATTATGAGTCGGATAGTTTCTCTCATGCACCTTTAATTGCCTAGAAGCATAGGCTATCACATTCCTATCCTGCATCAACACATCACCCAAACCAGAATGTGAAGCATCACAGTAACCAATAAAGTCTTTACCATCAACCGGCAGGGACAAAATAGGGGCCGTGGTCAGAAGTGTCTTGAGCTTTTGAAAGCTCTCCTCGCAGTTGTCGAACCACACAAATGGTACGTATTTCTTTGTTGACCTTGTTAAGTGAGTACAAATGGATGCAAAATCCTTGAAAAATCTACGATAGTAGCCTGCAAGCCCCACAAAACTTCTCACCTCAGTCACCGAGCTAGGCTAGACCCAACTCTTGACTTCCTCAATCTTCTGGGGATCTACCACCACCTCTTGTTCTGACACTATATTCCCCAAGAATGCTACTGAAGTCAACCAGAACTCACACTCGGAGAATTTTGCATAAAGCTTTTGACGTCTCAAAATGTCCAACACTATACAAAGATATTTAGCATGCTCCTCCCTACTCTTGGAGTAGATCAAAATATCATCAATGAAAACGATGACAAACAAATCCAATTAAGGTTTAAACACCTCATTCATCAGACTTATGAATGCTGCCAGTGCATTGGTCAACCCAAACAACATCATTAAGAACTTGTAATGCCCATACCGAGTCCAAAAAGTAGTCTTAGGAATGTCCTCAGGCCTAATCTTTAACTGATGATATCCTGACCTCAAGTCAATTTTCAAAAATACCAATGCATCCTGTAGCTGGTCAAAAAAATCATTAATAAGGGGTAGAGGGTACTTATTCCGGATGGTGACCTTGTTCAGTTGCCTGTAATCTATGCACATCCGTATACTACCATTCTTCTTTTTGACAAAAAGACCGGAGCACCCCAAGGCGAAGCACTGGGATGGATAAATCCCTTATCTAAGAGTTTCTGAAACTGAGCCTTAAGCTCTCTTAACTTTTCTGGAGCCATACGATAAGGAGGAATGGAAATCAGGCGAGTGCCCGTCTCCAAGTCAATATAGAAATCAATATCCCTGTCTAGAGGCATGCCAGGCAAATCTGCTGTAAACACCTCTCGAAACTCTGAAATAACTAGAACTGACCTGATAGATGGGGACTCCATACTATCATCCCAGGGATAAGACAAAAGGCTAAGCACCCTCTCCCCACTAGCCTCCTATCCTGAACAAATGATATAATCCTGACCAGCTTAGGCTTATAAACACCCTCCCACTCTAGCCTATCCTTACCTGGAATCTCTAGAGCCACAGTCTTGGTGTTACAATTCAACACAACATGATAAAGGGATAACCATGTCATGCCCAAAATAACATCAAAGTCAACTATATCAAATATTACTAAGTCTACCCGAGTATACAACCCCACAAATACAACTGAACAATTATGATAAACATGAGTCACAATCACCGACTCTCTAATCAGTGTAGAAACATGAATAGAGGAATCAAGGATATCACATATCAAGTCCATACCCAATGCAAAACTCACAGACACATAAGAATATGTAGAACCTGGGTCAAATAGTACCGAAGTCATTCTATCAAAGACAAGAATGGTACATGTGATCACTGCATCTGATGCCTCAGCCTCAGTCCTCCCTGGAAATGCATAGAAGTGAGCCCGATTATCCACCTGGGCAACTTTCCTGGACGGTTGCGCCTCACCCCTGCCCGCGCCGCCGTTCCCTCTGTCTCTCCGACCTCCCTAAAAATTACCTCGCCTACCTTGTGGATGAGCTCTAGTATGACCATCTCTACCTGCCGGGACCACAGCCTTAGGCTACTGCTGAACCTGATTACTAGTCTGCCAGTGAGGTCACTCCCTCTTAAAGTGGACCAGATCACCACAATGGAAACAACTACGATCAAGTGTAGGTCTGCTAGCAGATGTGTAGGAATCTCCCTGGCCTTTAGAGGCTAAAAACTGCTGATTAGCTCCCAGACGACCACCTGTAGCAGCTGGCAGAGCTGAATGAATAGGACGGGCGGAGTATACCTGCTTATTCTGGCCCCTGGAGTACGAACCACTGTAATTTCCCTTATTCTGGGGCTTCTTGGCTAACACTTTAACCTGCCCCCTTTGCCTGACTCCCTCAAGTTTCTTTACATAATCTGTCACTTCATTGAACCCTCTCCTCCTTGGAACCCAACAACTGTGTAGCAAAATGAGACAAGGTATGAAAGTTTGCCTCATAAGCAGAGACTAACATGCTACCTTGCTCCAAATTCAAGAATTTATCCTTTTTATGGTCCCTCAAAGTATGGGGTACGTACTTCTCTAAGAAGAGGGCGTAAAACTGCTCCCAAGTCAGTGGGGGTAAAACAGACCACCGACACTCCACATGAGATCTCCACCACTGCTTGGCATCACCCTGCAGCTGAAATGTGATGAACTCAACACCATAGTGTTGCACAATGCCCAGCTTGTGCAACCTCTCATAACAATCCAGTATGAACTCATAATAATCTTCCCTATAAGTACCGTGAAACGTAGGAAGTTTCATCTTGAGAAACTTGGTCAGCATCTCATATTCATTTCCGGTCATCACTGAGCCTAACATTGTCCTGAAGAAGTCACCTTTGCCTGAAGTTTCATCCATCCTAGGAGCCGTAGGGTCTGCTGGCTGAGTGCCCAGAGCCTGATTTGCAACAGCCACGGGTATGGCTCCAGCACCAACCAAACCACTCAAGAAGTTCCAAGCCTGCTGAAATGCTTCAGACATCACAGGGGGAAGGCCTGCACCTCTAGCCGGTGCTGCCTCTGCCTCCGCCCGCGCCCCTTCATCCTCCACAATAACTTCCACATCTTTGACAACCTGCTCCTGAGGTGGGGGAGGGGTTGCCACTCACGCTCCTACAGCATCTTGAGCCCCACCCCTGACGGGTGTGGCTCTACCTCATCCTCTGCCCCTTCCCCTGCCTCTACTATGGATGGCTGGGCCCCCGGCTCGGACCGCTGTCTCGCTCCATTGTTCCTTGTGTTAACCATCTGCGAAAATAATAATGAAAGAGTTAGATACCAATTTGTATCACCAGATACTAATTGGAATCAAGTTATAGCACGATGTAAGAAAGAAGAGATAGTTTACTAAAGTCCTATAGCCTCTCAAAGAAAAGTACGAACGTCTCCGCACCATTCCGCAAGACTCTACTAGACTTGTTTTGGTACGATGAGATCAACGAACCTAGGGCTCTGATACCATCTTTGTCATGACTCATACCATAGTGAGTGGCACCCACCCAACCCTCAGATGAGCGAACCAGTAAAACTCAAACCTTAGCATAGCCTAACAGCCTAAAACCAGTGCAAAAAAGTAAACTAGCAACAACATAAATAAATAACTCTATAAAAATATAACCTGCAGAAAATCCCTCCCAAGAATCTGAAAGTCATCGTACCAAAAACATCTACCAAAACTAGAGTTCGGGGTTGCAACCCCAAATAAAGGAATAGTCTAAGCCCAAAACAAGTGGGCTACAACTCAATAGATAGAAATCAAGGCAGCTTGGTCGAATAGCTCACCCTTAATATCTCAAAGTGTCAGGCCTACAGGTGAGGTCGTGCCTCAACCGCCGAAAGATTTCCTGTACTCACAAAAAGACAAGCAAGTGCAGTATCAGTGCACAACCACCGTGTACTAGTAGGATCATCAGCCAGTTCCAAATAAACAGTGTATGGACTGTACAGAAGTCAAGTAAGAGTACAGAAAACACGTAAACAAGTCAACAAATATTTCTAGACTACAAGTCTCTCCATAACTTGTCCCCACATGTAAACCCCTTTCACAACCATGATTAACCATCCACAATAACCATAATTATACTGCATTACATATCCCGAACCCACCCTGGATCCCCTCTAGACAATACCTAAGTGTCAAACATACAATCCGGTCTACACCAAGACCAAACTCATAGATCAATGTAACAACCCGACCTCTCAAGGACCCAAAGCACAATCACAAATCATAAGCACAACCCGGTCCACTCAAGGAACTATTAGTAAAGATGCAACAGTACAATAAAGTAAACCCGTACCACGCGTGGTAACCGAGCCAACCGTTAGTATATCCCATACCAGGGGTGGTACCCGAGCCAATCGCTTGTATATCCCATACCAGGAATGGTACCCGATCCAACCGATGTCACATAAATCCACAGTCACAAACAATGAAAAATCAACACTTGTAAACCAACAAGCAAAACACCTAGTTCATTTCACAAGACTGGAAAACATGATTTTTGGACATTCTTAAACCATTTCCTAAGCAATACAACCCATACAATTACTTAGACATGAGTACACAAATACACAGTGCATACAGGAATCAATAGCCATCACCTACCTCAAATAATCAAGCTCTACCGTGGTAGAGCTTTCCCTTTTTAAGGATCCTTTGCTTGATCTTGGTCTAGAAACCAACACATAAACATTATAGTTAATTAACTGGCCTAAATTACCCAAATTATACAATAATCCTACTCCCAAGGCCAAACCATGATCATTCCACCCATTACTGGGCTTTTCCATCATTAATTCACCTAAATTCATCATTTTTATGGATTACCTTAGTGAATTATGGCTAAATGATCATCACCCATTATCAAGAATGAAGACCCAAGAACTCTAGCACCCTAGAATCCTCTTTTCCCCTGAATTCTACAATACTAGGTTATCCCAAACCTATCTCCAAGTCTACCCCTAGTAATTCTATAGCATTGGAAATATATCACGAAGTTTGGAGAGTATAATCGTTACCTTTAGGATGAGAAATGGTGAAAAACTGGTAGAAATTGCCCAAAATCGCCCCCTTCTTCTCCCAAAACGAGTTGCAAAAAAATTGAACTGTTTTGGGAGAGTTTCTGCATTAAATCCCGTCATGCTCCGCTATAGTAATCCTCTCTGCTATAGTGGTACCGCCATAGCAGAGTCATTCGCTATGGCGGAGGCTGACCGACGTTGACTTCTACTGTAGTGGTATTTTCTCTGCTACGACAGAGGTCGCTATGGTAGAGTGTCAACCACCATAGCGGTTTACACGGGATAAAAAGTCATAAAATATCCAAAACTAGTCTATTTTACAACACACTTATTTTTCCAACATCCCGGAATAGCCCCTTGATGTGCCTCCATTCTACGGCACTTTCGATGCCTCTAAACTAAGAACAATCGTAAGTTTTCAAGCAACCATCGACGTTTTTGATGTTTTATGGTATGTTTTCAGGAAAGGGAGACAAACATAGAAACGGAAGGAAATACGAGCAAAACGACATTCTGGATAAGAGTGACGGCCTGAGTGATGGCCAGTCACCAAGGTGACGGTCCATCACAGAGACCGTCAAGTTGAGGCAGCACCACTGCCTAGTGGTGACGGCCACCGTGACGGTCCGTCACCAAGGTGACGGTCCGTCAGCCTGGCCGTCAAGTTGAGGCAGTGCGCGACGCGGATTCCGAACGTTTTTTGGATTACTTCCTGGACTCCTATAAATACCCTATGTTAGGTTTATTTTAAATTATTCATTACAAATTGTTCACCCAATAGTTCTAGGAGATTTTTAGTCTACTTTTGAGCGAGAATTTGAGAGCAAGAAACACATTTTCCTCTTCTTGAAATCGTGTTCTTGAATTGTTCTTGGGATCTTGGTTTCTTGTTCTTGGATAATTGAAGCTTGTTTTCATTATATTGTAAGAATCTCTTTTCTCTTTATTATGAATATGAATCTCTTTTCTTTCCATCAAAGCATGATTAACTAACTTCCCACAACTAGGGTTGTGGGAGCCATGACTAAAGTAGCAATATAGATTCCGGGTAGCGTCGGGTTCAATATTTGTGATAGTCACGTTGTTAATCATTTATTCTTCACGTTTTCTAGTGGTTGCAAACATTAGAACATGCCTAGGTTTAATTTGCTTGAGTAAAGAAATTAAAACTGGGAAATTTGGTTAATAACGAGGATTCGAGACTACCAACTCTCGTCTTATGATTAATGCTGTAACTAGATTAATCTACTTGATGTTTAGGATTGAAATATAAAAGCTCACCTTTTAAAGTTCGAGAGAATTGAAAAGGAAATTCGTCTATTTGGTTGAGAAACGTTTAGATGATACCATTAATTTAATCGCATCGTGACACGCATATAAGAAAGAACCCGGTTAAGCTTAAATCGACATTGTTACAACACCATGGTGAACACTTCCCTAGTGCTCTCTCATATTGATTTCACTCGTACGTTATTATTTGCTTTTGTTCACGTTTTGATCATGCAAACCCCCCTATTTACCGGAAAATATTGATTACTAGTCATCTACTTCACTAACGATTTAATTCGCACCTTATTCCCTGTGGGATCGACCCCAACCTCTGTTGGGTTCTATATTTGCCGACGACCGCTTACGCTTCTTAAATTGAGGTGTAGTTTGGGCGTTATCAAATTTTGGCGCCGCTGCCAGGGAATACGGTTGTTTATTAAGTCCGGTGTGTTTATTTGACTCTTAGTCATATTTCCTGCTTTTATTTTTATTTGTTGTTTTTGTTTTTACAGGGTACATAGTTGTGCATGCCAAGTACCCGAGGCTCGGATGAACCAATAGTACCCTACGACCCCGAGCTTGCAAGAACGATAAGGCGAAACATGAATGAGAAACAACAAGAGGTAGCGAGACTCGCTGCAGCTCAGCAAGCCCAACAACGTGTGAATGCCGGTGGTCTTGAGGTCGACATAGAGTTGAATGATGAGGAGGTCGACTTAGATGGAGTTGGTGCCATGGGCGCTATTGCGTTTCCCCCACTAGCACCCGGGGCCAAGTTCAACATCACTAGCATGATGATTCAGCTGTTGAATTTGAGAGGAGTGTTCTGGGGTGTTGCTGGTGACGATCCAAACCGGCACCTGATGAATTTTGTGGGTATCTGCAAGTCGTTCGAATTGCCTGGAGTAAGTCAGACAGCGATCAGGCTCAGGTTGTTTCCGTTGTCTCTGTCTGATGAGGCAGCGTTATGGTTGACAGAGCTGACCCCCGACTCTATCACAACTTGGGGAGAGTTGAAAGGAGCTTTCCTAGAAAGGTTCTTTCCTCCCTCTAGGATGATACAGTTGAGGGATGAGATTAGCAATTTCAGGCAACAACCTCACGAAGCTTTACATGAGACTTGGTTACGGTTCAAGAAGAAGTTGACACAATGCCCGAACCATCAGCTTACCAACAACTTTTTGATGCAGACATTCTACAGGGCACTAAATTCGGCTACTAAGCCGACATTGGACAACACAGCAGGTGGAGCATTCATGGGTCTCACTTTTGTTGAGGCCACAACTACTTTGGACAGGCTCACCAAAACCAACAGGGCCTGGCATACACGGGATTCAGAGGTAGCAGCTAGCACTTATGCAGTTGGTGTGTCAGCAGAGCAGCGCATGAAAGAGGAAGAACGGGACCATGACATGGCCCATCTAAAAACGCAAATGGACCTGCTGACCAAGCATTTGATGTCAGGGGGTATTGAGAAGGTGAAAGTTGTGAGTTCCCAAGGTAGAGCAGTAGAGTTTGAATCTGATGAGGAGGCAAATTATTTGGGTGGTTTCCAGGCCAACGGCCAAGGAAACCAAGGTCGGAACTATCAGAAAGACAACTACTATGAAAAAGCTGGCTACAGAGATCGTGACCAAGGAAACTGCAGGAATAACACTAATAGAGGTGGGTTGTATGTACCACCTGGTAATCGGGATAGAGCTAGCACCGAGACAGGGACGTCTAAATTGGAGAACATGATGGCGAAGATGATGCTAAAGGTGGAATCTACTGACTCCGCGGTAAAGGAGATGAGGACCAAACTATCAACAATGAGTCAGGTAGTGGATTTACATTCCACCTCGATCAAGCAATTAGAGCAACAAGTGGGTCAGATTTTGGCGGCTCTAAATCAAAGGAAGACAGGGACCCTGCCGAGTGACACTATTCAAAACCCGAGGAATGACGCGAGCTGTATGAAAATCACTACAGGAAGCGGTAGAACATTACCGGAATCACAGCCGGTAATTCAGACTTAGGATGGTGAGATCGCGGACGACAAGGCGGTCGAGGAGGCGACTCAAAGACCCGCGGATGAAAACAAGAAAGCTGAAAAACTTCCAACTATGATGCCTCGGCCACCGCCTCCGTTTCCGCAACGTTTGAAGAAGAAAGTGGAAGATGGCAAGTTCCTGAATTTCATGACCATGCTTAAGCAGATATCAATAAACATCCCACTGGTAGAAGCGCTTGAACAAATGCCCGGATATGCCAAGTTCATGAAAGACTTGATTACCAAGAAGAGGTCAGTAAGCGTGGAACCAGAAGATAACCTCCACCACTGCAGTGCTATTTCCTCAAGATCGTTAGTGGACAAGAAGGAAGATCCAGGTGCTTTTACTGTTCCCTGTACTATCGGGAAGCTCAACTTTGGAAAAGCGTTATGTGATCTTGGAGCTAGCATCAACTTGATGCCACTAGCAATCTATAAACAATTGGGTTTGGGAGCTCCCAAACCAATGACCATGAGGGTGCTAATGGCTGACCGTTCAGTGAAGCGACCGGTGGGAATATTGTCTGATGTGCTGGTAAAAGTTGGTAAGCTTATATTCCCAGCTGACTTTGTGATCTTGGATTGCGAAGTGGACTTTGAAGTCCCCATAATCTTGGGACGACCATTGCTGGCCACTGCGAGAGTATTGGTTGACATGGAGAGAAACGAACTGACATTCAGGTTAAATAATGAATTTGTCAAGTTCGATGTGTGTAAATTGATGAAGTAACCAAGAGACATGAGAGTGGTCGCAGTCATAGATGTGGTTGAAGAAGCCTCTGCGGAGTTGCATATTGAGGAGAAGGGTCCTGTCGAGACCCTAGTTGTTACAAGAATGAGGTTGCGATCGCAATAAGGAAAACATGTTGAGGAAGGCGGTGAAAACAAATTGAGAAAGAGAAAACACCGCAAGAAAACCAGCGATGAAAGAGCAAAGAAGTTGCTGCGACGAGCTGCGGAGCCGATAAAAGAGGAAGTTGGAGCTCAATGGGATGGGGTAGCTGGCACCTATTCCATCGATCTCTCCTGCTTTGGAGACCCTGACAGTCTCCAACATCATGCCAGACTCTGAGTCCTATGGGCTTCATAGGTATTCCTTTCTCTCACAGTTTTAGTTTTCACATGTATGCATTGGGGACAATGCATGAGTCTAAGTTGAGGGTGTTGGGTTACCTGTGAGTCTTTCACCACCGAGGGTTTTTGTTGCCGTGTTTCTTTTCCCTCCGGTGTTCTATCTAGTAGAACCGGCATGTTTAGGTTGTCGTTTAAATCTTAGTTATATTTTTTTTAGTGTCTATAGCAAGCATGGCGTTTTTTGTTGGAAAATTTACTAAAAGGAGCCCCCTCTGAAAAATTTGATTTTGTACTAATGTTTGAAATGTTTGACTGTCTGGATCCTTGGATGTCATTGTGTGGTTATGATTGGAATAATTATGCTTAAGCCGAGTTGTTGTCCTGATAGTTGGTAGTAGTATGGTTTCTTGGTGCCAAGTGTGTGTGAGCTTATTGTTATAAATTCTTACTTTGTGCATGCATTTAGAACTTGCCCGGTCTATTTTGTTAAAGTTTGAAGTTAGTTGCTTAGGAAAGGATCACAGGCCCTTTTTGTGTGCAGTCCACTTAGCCTATAAGACCTTCCAAATGTAAATAATCCCTTTGATCCCTGTTTGAGCCATAATTGACCCTGTTCGTTCAATAACCTGTCACCGTTCCTGTCTAACTTTGAATCCCTGTTTTGGCCCTGGTCCTTCCTTGGACATCGTGCACCTCGACTCAGGCAATCAGCCTAAGTTGAGGGTGGCTACTATAGAGGTAAATGATAAGAAAAATAGAATGAATAAGATTGGTTGTGAATAGAATGAAAATTCCTGGTGTGTGTCTAAGAAAAAGAAAGATAAAGAAACGAAAAAGAAAAAGAGATGAAAAAGAACGAAAAAGAAATAAAAAGAAGTGTCAAAATAAAGAGGCCGCACCTGTAGCTAGAAAGAAGGGAATAAGGAGGTGAATAAGGATGGGCAAAGTAAAGTTATGTGGAAATAGTAGGTCGGTGAATCCAAGGAGGGTTTAGTCACTATTCCCCAAACGTATCCTACCTACACCGAAGCCGCATTACAAGCCAAAACAAGTCCTGTAGTGATCCTGAATGACTTTCTGAAGAGCTGAAATAGAATAGTAAGGGCAAGCCTATGGCATCGCATGTGCATTGTTGGAAATCGTTTGTGAGTGTGAGCGTTTTACCTAGTCCTAAATTTTGTGTGTGGGACTTCTTTGTGGTGAGGGCACCAAGATTTCTGTATTATCTATTGACTGTTAGGATAGCTGTGCGTGTGTATGCATAATATTCTATCATATTGGAATGACATGCTTGGATCCTTGCAAGTTAACGTTTCATACATTTGTGTGCTACTGGGGAGCCTGATTTAATTGAATGACCATGAGTTGCTAGAGACACGAGTTTGTTTTCTTAGTGGAGTCGTATTATTGTTTTTGTGTCATGTTGCTTGAGGACAAGCGAACGTTTTAAGTTGAGGGTGTTGATGTGCCGCCATTCTACGACACTTTCGATGCCTCTAAACTAAGAACAATCGTAAGTTTTCAAGCAACCATCGTCGTTTTTGATGTTTTATGGTATGTTTTCAGGAAAGGGAGACAAACATAGAAACGGAAGGAAATACGAGCAAAACGACATTCTGGATAAGAGTGACGGCCTGCCTAGTGACGGCCACCGTGATGGTCCGTCACCAAGGTGACGGTCCGTCAGCCTGGCCGTCAAGTTGAGGCAGCGCGCGACGCAGATTCTGAACGTTTTTGGGATTACTTCCTGGACTCCTATAAATACCCTATGTTAGGTTTATTTTAAATTATTCATTACAAATTGTTCACCCAATAGTTCTAGGAGATTTTTAGTCTACTTTTGAGCGAGAATTTGAGAGCAAGAAACACGTTTTCCTCTTCTTGAAATCGTGTTCTTGAATTGTTCTTGGGATCTTGGTTTCTTGTTCTTGGATAATTGAAGCTTGTTTTCATTATATTGTAAGAATCTCTTTTCTCTTTATTATGAATATGAATTTCTTTTCTTTCCATCAAAGCATGATTAACTAACTTCCCACAACTCGGGTTGTGGGAGCCATGGCTAAAGTAGCGATATAGATTCCGGGTAGCGTCGGGTTCAATATTTGTGATTGTCACATTGTTAATCATTCATTCTTCACGTTTTCTAGTGGTTGCAAACATTAGAACATGCCTAGGTTTAATTTTCTTGAGTAAAGAAATTAAAACCGGGAAATTTGATTAACTACGAGGATTCGAGACTACCAACTCTCGTCTTATGATTAATGTTGTAACTAGATTAATCTACTTGATGTTTTAGGATTGAAATAAGCAAGCTCACCTTTTCAAGTTCGAGAGAATTGAAAAGGAAATTCGTCTATTTGGTTGAGAAACATTTAGATGATACCATTAATTCAATCACATCGTGACATGCATATAAGAAAGAACCCGGTTAAGCTTGAATCGACATTGTTACAACGCCATGGTGAACACTTCCCTAGTTCTCTCTCATATTGATTTCACTCGTACGTTATTATTTGCTTTTGTTCACGTTTTGATCACGCAAACCCCCCCTATTTACCGGAAAATATTGATTACTAGTCATCTACTTCACTAACGATTTAATTCGCACCTTATTCCCTGTGGGATCGACCCCAACCTCTGTTGGGTTCTATATTTGCCGACGACCGCTTACGCTTCTTAAATTGAGGTGTAGTTTGGGCGTTATCACCCCTTCACATCAACCTCGATTTCGGGAGTTCTACTTATCCGAATTCGATTCCAAAAAGTCCCCCGGACTCCTTTATGTCTTTGATACAAGGAAAACTAGCTCTCATCAATACATCTAACCCAATCCTTACCTAGATTTCCCTAGACCATACCTCTCTCCAAATCCAATCGAGACTAGCCTAGCCCAGAATTTCAAACTCCTAAATCCAGAGTTTTCTGACTCTAAAAATTAGCACGAATGGTTTACCCGTATCGATGGACCCAGTCGTTACAATAATTCTTGCTCCAACTCATTGATTTTATTCATCAATCTTGAAAGGATAAAATTTGATCTTGGATCCACTTCTTCTTTGTCCCTCCATCAAATTCTTTTGCAATTTTTAGACTGAAAAATAAAGAAAAATAGTATATTAGCATCAATTAAATATAAAGTGAAGCAAGAATACAAGGAAAAACACATACACCATAGCATGGGCAAGACCAAAATCTTCTTCCCGGATTTAATTTCGAACAAGAATTTTGCAAATTCAGCAAACTTTCATGTTTGCATCTCACTACAACGTTGAACATTGGGTCTGATTCATCCATACAAAGCTTATTCAAGTCCGCATTTGTCATTTTTAATAAATTTAGAGAAAAAATAAAATTCAAATTACAAACCCTAAATAAGAAATTAGAGCAGATTACAAACCCTAACTTTAAGATTTAAAGTAGAAATTAGCATTAACAACTAAAACCTAGCTATTTTTGAAAAAAAATCGTGAAAAATTGAAGAAAGAAACAAGGGTTAATGGTGGGAAAGAAGAAATGTTATTTAAATTAGGGAAGAAGGAAGATGACCATTGGGGGATTAATTGTTGTCAAGAATGACGTGGATTATACACATGTAAAACGTTTTCAACATTTTGGAGAATTTCTGCCTCCTCTAACGCACCTAGAGAAGGTGTTCTCACCTCCTATGACAGGTCAGCACTCAAGGGTGTATTAAATAAAGAAATAAATTGTTCAGGGGGTGATAGAACACCCGTGAAATTGGAGTGTGTAGTTGGGATTTCTGGTATAGGTTGGAGGGGTTTTAGACTATTTTCTCTATAATATATAATAATTACTAAATCATACTATATAAATTAATTATAGTTAAATAATTTAATAAGGTGAAAATATATATTAACTAATCAGGATTAATTATTAGAAGTATATGTGCAAATGTATGTCATGTATTTATTAACTTGTTGTAACCATTGAGTGGAAGTAAATTTTAAACCATTTACAATGATATGTTATCAATATGTATACATTATGTGTCATGATCTAAATTACAGTAGGTCGTGCGTGCACCTACTCGATTCTAACTTGATAGGAGAACCTCTTATTTACCCAACATGATTAAGCAAAAGAGTTTTTTAAGACAATCACATATTAATAACCAATTTCAAACTTTGAAATCATAATCTAATACACACGAAAACATACAATTGCTTAGAAGATAATAAATACAACCTCTTTCCCAAAATTTGGTCTAGACTTGTACACGAGGTACTAATGAAGGAAACAACAAATAAAAATACGACATAATTTTCGTTCTGATGAATCAAAAAATGGAAGCTGATGATAGAGACTCTTCAATCCATGCAATGAGACTTCAGTCAACCTGTCACACATTTACACCGAAAAGGTATAGAAAGAGTAGTATCAGTACACCAAACGTACTGACATATATCATTGATCGACTAAGATTAGATCATATAATGCAAGTATAGGAATCAACATACAACATATAATTTCAATATCATTACTTAACAGAATAATCCAACTCAACCCCTCCTCCCCAACTCATACCTACTCCACTACCACCCATAGGGTCAGTCCCCTTATGTTCCGATTAACCTTAGCAATTATTTATAACCTTTTAACATAGTCACAAGGCATCTCCTATTACAAATATTCTCCTCCAACCTACACATAATATTAGTTACTCATTCGTACTCAATCCATTATCATTATTATAAATTCTTACGCACTTCCCAAGTAAACCCAGAAACCAACACAATTAAACATTTAAACTCTTTTTAAAGGCTAAGCCAATACAATGGTCAAGAACACAATAATTATTCATGATCATATCAAGGATAATCACCAAGGACCTACAGTCACCCACATCCATCAAATATACAACCAAGGACATATAAATCATCAATAAACATCAAGTATAATATTTAATACAAATCAGTCACTAATATTACGTCAAATCAAACGAAATACTCAATCAGATGCAATCACAACACAATATGAATCTCATATCCACCAAATCTTTCAGACGTATGGTTTGTGCATCTCACCTATCGCAAGAATCATATCAAGTCCTACCTATCTCATTCATACATAACTCATTAACCTCAATCTCATCTCACAATATCAATAGAACAAATGTAAAGGTGTACACATATGCTAAAGGATCTTATTTCTGCCCAACTAGTCATGACCTACAAGGGACACATCAGGGTCCATTTATTTTACTGACTCATGGTACTCGATCCATAACAAGATAATAATATTAAATTCATACCAACTCGTGGTACTCGCTCCAACTAATATTAGTCAACAACAATAACTGTACCAGCTCATGGTACCCACTCCAACTAATAATATTCAATAATAATAACCATACTGACTCGTGGTACCCGCTTCAACTAACCCAAGTAAAATTATGATTCCAAGTCTATCTCTTTGAATACATCATAGCGCACTAATTATATGTACACTAATTATTTCAAGATCTTTATTCCATTTCATGTACACACAACTTATTGTTTCAAGCACAACATGAAAACAATTATCATTCAAATATGTCCGAAGATCAATCACAAGTCATATAATTCAATCACATAGATGCACTAAAACAAGTCTCAATCCAATTTAATCAAGTTATTCACCTTTCTTATTATTAATTTCCCATAAGTACTTC
>QJPP01001173.1:0-200843 GCA_003996215.1 Jaltomata sinuosa | reverse complement strand
TAGAGTTGGCCGTGACATGCTGCATCCAGTCTCTTCTCATCAATGAGCATCAACTGTTCAATCCTGCTACGAACCCATTCCGCGTCTTCCAGACCAACCTCTTGGATGATTCTTAGAGAAGGTATTTCCACTTCAGCGGGTATCACTGCTTCCGAACCGTAGACCAACATGTAAGGGGTTGCACTAGTGGATGTTCTGATTGTGGTGCGATAACCGAGCAAAGCATATGGTAGTTTCTCATGCCATTCTCTGTTACTATCTATTATTTTTCTCAGGATCCTCTTGATATTCTTGTTTGCGGCCTCGACTGCTCCATTCATCTGTGGTCGATATGCTGTGGAGTTCCGGTGGGAGATCTTAAACCTTTCACAAGTCTCTCTCATGAGATCACTATTAAGATTGGTTCCGTTGTCTGTTATGATTGATTCCGGAATTCCAAAACGACAAACTATGTTATTTCGGACGAAATCTGCTACCACCTTCTTAGTTACTGCCTTGTGCGTTGAAGCCTCAACCCATTTTGTGAAATAGTCGATAGCTACCAGGATGAAACGGTGTCCATTTGACGCGGGAGGCTCTATGGGTCCAATTACATCCATGCCCCAAGCAGCAAATGGCCATGGGGACCCCATCACATTGAGCTCGTTTGGCGGAACTCGTATGAAGTCGCCATGAACTTGACACTGATAACATTTTTGTACATACCGGATGCTATCCCTTTCCATAGTCATCCAAAAGTATCCAGCTCTTAAAATTTTCTTTGCCAAAGTGAAACCGTTCATGTGGGGTCCACATGTCCCTGCGTGAACTTCCTCTAACAGTCTTGTCGCTTCTGTTGCATCAACGCACCTTAGTAATCCCAAATCCGGGGTCCTCCTATACAGGATTTCGCCATTAAGGAAGAAATGATTAGCCATTCTCCTCAAAGTCCGCTTCTGCTTGCTACTGGCACTTTTCGGATATTCTCCTGCTTCGAGCAACCTTCTGATATCATGGTACCATGGCTTTCTATCAAACTCTTCATCTACGTGAAAACAGTATGCATGCTGGTCACGTATCTCCACTTCAATAGGATCGATGTAATTCTTATCTGGGTGTTGGATCATTGAGGAAAGAGTAGCCAAAGCATCAGCGAACTCGTTCTGAACCCGGGGGACATGTTTAAACTCAATCTTTATAAACCTTTTGCTCAGCTCCTTCACACACTCCAGATAAGGAAGGATCTTGACATTCTTGGTGGCCCATTCTCCTTGTACCTGATGAACCAATAGGTCAGAATCACCTATTACCAAAAGCTCTTTGATGTTCATGTCCACAGCCATCCTAAGTCCGAGAATGCATGCTTCATATTCTGCCATGTTGTTTGTGCAAGGGAATCTAATATTGGCTGAGATTGGGTAGTGCTGTCCCGTTCTTGAAACCAAGACTGCTCCAATTCCGACTCCTTTGAAATTCGATGCTCCATCGAAAAACAATCTCCATCCATCATATGACTCTGAGATGTCCTCTCCTGCAAAAAATACTTCTTCATCGAGGAAGTAAGTCATGAGCGGTTCGTAATCTTTGTCCACCGGATTTTCTGCGAGGTGATCGGCCAAAGCTTGTCCTTTGACGGCCTTCTGCGTTACGTACACAATGTCGAACTCACTCAGCAAAATCTGCCACTTTGCTAGTTTCCCTATAGGCATCGGTTTATGAAAGATGTACTTGAGTGGATCCATTCTAGAGATCAAGTACGTGGTGTAGGCCGATAGGTAATGCCTCAACTTTTGCGCAACCCAGGTCAAAGCGCAACACGTTCGTTCTAACAAAGTATATCTTGCCTCGTATGGTGTAAACTTCTTGCTCAAGTAGTAAATGGCTTGCTCTTTCTTTCCCGTGTCATCGTGTTGTCCTAACACACATCCAAATGCTCCATCCATGACGGATAGATACAGTAGCAATGGCTTTCCGGGCTCTGGTGGAACCAATACTGGTGGGTTGGACAAATACTCCTTGATTCTATCAAAAGCTCTTTGGCATTCCTCCGTCCAATCTGTGGCGGCATCCTTCTTTAGCAACTTGAATATGGGTTCACAGATCACTGTAGACTGAGCTATGAAACGACTGATGTAATTGAGTCTCCCCAAGAAGCTCATCACATCCTTCTTGGTTTTGGGGGGAGGTAATTCTTGAATCGCCTTGATTTTTGATGGATCCAATTCTATGCCCTTCCTGCTGACGATGAATCCCAGTAGCTTTCCGGCGGGAACTCCGAATGCGCACTTTGCTGGATTCAATTTCAAATTGTATCTTCGCAACCTCTCAAAGAACTTCTGTAAATCCCCTAGGTGGTCTGAACTCCTTTTGGACTTGATAACGACATCATCTACGTACACTTCAATCTCCTTGTGAATCATATCATGGAAGAGGGTAGTCATGGCCCTCATATAGGTTGCGCCAGCATTTTTGAGTCCAAACGGCATCACTCTATAGCAGTATACTCCCCATGGAGTGATAAATGCCGTTTTCTCTGCATCATCTTCATTCATCAGGACTTGGTGATATCCTGCAAAGCAATCGACAAACGATTGCAACTCATGCTTTGCACACTTGTCGATGAGTATATGAATGTTTGGGAGAGGAAAGTTATCCTTGGGGCTAGCTTTATTAAGATCCCGATAGTCTACACATATCCTGATTTTCCCGTCCTTTTTTGGCACTGGCACGATATTAGCCAACCATGTGGGGTAATTAGTAACCCTCACAACGTTTGCCTGGATTTGCTTAGTTACCTCCTCCTTGATTCTTAAACTCAAATCAGGCTTGAACTTCCTAGTCTTTTGCTTCACAGGCGGGCAAGAAGGATCAGTCGGCAGCTTGTGTGAGACGATATCGGTGCTTAATCCTGGCATGTCATCGTAGGACCAAGCAAACACATCAACATATTGCTTGATCAATTCAATCAATTCCCGCTTTCTTTCATCTTCCAAATGTATGCTGACTCGTACTTCTCTCACTATTTCTTCATTTCCCAAGTTGACAACCTCGGTTTCATCCATGTTGGGCCTTTCCTGGCTTTCAAGTTGTTCGATCTCCTGAGGCAGATTTTCAGGCATCATGCTTTCATCGTATTCTTCATGGTCCTGCTCATGACTCGTACTTTGCTCAATGGATTCGTTACATGTCATAACCGTTGTACGATGATTTTTACTAATATTAGCGCTGAAATGTATGAAAGGTGAGTAAAAAATAAATCGTTATTTTAAACAATCGAAAGATAAATTCTAAGAAAAATAAAGACTTTTTATTAAAAAGCAATCTAGCTTTTCAAAAGAGGCAAGTAGCAAAAAGTGCTTAGGCATGATTCAAGCCTCAATTGATCATGCAAAACATTTTGAAATAAAACTACATTTCCACACTACCAGGACTCCTGTCGAAACAGGGATGGGCTGATGGTCCAGTTCTGCAAGACTTCTCCAGGCTCGGCATCACGGATGGTCAGTTTCTTGATATCTTCCTCCAGTCCATCGTCGGTCATGGCCACGAATAGATTTCCTATTCCCTCAATGACGTCTTCATCAACTGCTTCATCTGGGATCAGGACTTGTCCTGGCACGAACGCTACTGCCCCAAACTTTGTACTGTGGACTCCTCCTGCAGCAGGCTTATATCCCAGCCCGGCGGTACCTTTCTGCTGTTTTAGCTGGATTGGTTCAATTATGCCGTCAGCCTTAGGTCCGAGCCCTGTCTTTGGTTGATACCCATATTTCAACATTTCGGACGCAACCATCTTCGCTGCTCTCGACATCTCCATCTTTACAGGCTCTATTTTCTCATCAATTCTTATAGCTTGCATGATCTCCAGAGCATGAAAAACGGCTCCATCTAGTTCTTCGGTGACTGGAACAGAATTCACAGAATAGATGGGGTGACTGAGCTCTCCGTGAATGGTAACTTCGGTGCGACCCCACTCGAACTTCACACACTGATGGAGCGTGGAGGGAACTGCTCTTGCCATATGGACCCATGGCCTTCCTAGTAACAAGTTGTAGTTGGACGACACATCCATCACTTGAAATAAGATGGGGAATTCAGCTGGACCTACTTGCAAAGTGAGATAGATTTCTCCAATGACGCTTCTCTGCGCGCCGTCAAAAGCTCTCACCTTCACACGACTTTCCCTTATCTCTCCCATATTCACACCTAAATCTCTCAATGTGGTGAAAGGACAGATGTTGCATCCGGAACCGCCGTCGATCAAAACTCTAGTTACGATCTTATCACAGCACTTGACCGCGATGTGAAGTGCTTTGTTGTGGCCAACCCCTTCTGCTGGTAGTTCATCATCATGGAAAGAGATTTTGTTCACTTCCACCATTTTTCCAATTGTTGCAGCCAATGTATCACTTGTAGTTTCTTTTGGTATGCTAACTCCGCTCAAAACTTGTACCAAAGCGTTCCTATGGGCTTCAGAACTCATTAGCAAGGACATAATGGAAATATGGGCTGGTGTCTTCATTAGTTGTTCCTCGATTGAGTAATCTTTAGACTGCATCTTCTTCCAAAATTCTGTGGCTTCTGCATCAGTAACATTCTTCTTTGGATTTTGTTCCTTCCCGGGACCCCCTCGATTCGGATCCTCCGGGATATAACACCTTCCCGACCTGGTCATTCCGTGAGCCACAGCAGCGTCTATCATTTTGCCTTTGGCTCCCGTCCAATAGTCCCACGGGACTGCTTTAGTGTCATAGTCGGGTTTTCCAGTGGCTATAGTGGTTACCACAACCCTCGGCAGGTAGGTTTGAATAGTCAACGGTTCTCTCAACTGAACTGTGATAAAAGGTTGCGCTGGAGATGTGGCGGCAACTTCTTCTGTGCCCCAGATAGGTACGATATTCCTTCCAGGTCATACTCTTCCTCTAGGGTAATCATGTTGACTCCTCGATTCTCATGATCTGGTAGAGGATTGTTGTTCACATTTGGAGGAGTATCGGTGCATTTGATTACTCCCTTCCTGATAAGAGACTCGATCTGGTTCTTCAACCCAAAACACTCCTCCGTGTCATGTCCTTGGATTCCCGAGTGGTATGCACATCGCTTATTTCCATTGAAGCCTCGTGGTATCGGATCAGGGATTCTTCCCTCAATCGGCTGCAACAGACCTGCTGCCCTCAACCTTTCAAACAATTGAGCCAAAGGCTCGGCAATAGGAGTGTAGGTGCGGGTATTTCTGGCTTCAAGATTAGGACGCGGTCTTGGTGCATATGTTGGTCTATTTTGGTGAACCGGAGCTTGGACAGGGGCATACTGCTTTGGTGGATTTTGGTGTGCTGGAGCTCGAGGTGGATTATAATGTGGCTGGGCACTATATACTGGAACATGTGCGATAATTTGGGAGTTGTTAGGGTATCCGTGGGATGATCCTCCGTGCTGGTAGTAAGGTGTGACGGCTGAGACGTCTTCCTTCTTCTTCTTGATACCACCAATGGAACCTGACTGTATGGCCTTGCTTGCGGCTTGCAGTGCGACCATAGACTGAATTTTTCCGGACTTAATACCTTCCTCAATAAAGTCTCCCATCTTGACCAAGTCAGCGAACTTTTGGCCCATCATTGACATCATTTTGTCGAAGTAGACGCCTTCCTGAGCTCGGATAAAGTACTTAGAGAGTTCATTTTTGTCAAGTGGGGGCTGGATCCGAGCAGCCTCAGTCCTCCATCTCCATGAATATTCTTGAAATGATTCAGATGGCTTCTTTTGTATGTTAGCAAGTGAGAATCTATCCGGAGTGATTTCGGTATTAAACCTGAAGCGACTCATGAAATCTTCGGCCATTTCTTGCCAATCACGCCATTTGCGAGGGTCTTGGCGAGTGTACCAAGTTAGAGCTTCTCCTGACAGACTTCGAATGAATAGTTTCATCCTCAATTTCTCGTTCCTTCCTACGCCGACCAGCTTGTCGCAATAGGCTCTTAGGTGTGCGTGGGGATCGCCCTTTCCATCAAATACATCAAATTTTGGTGGTTTGTACCCGACCGGCATATCGATGTCTGGGTGGATGCATAGGTCTTCATAGTCCAGACTTTCGGTTCCCCTGGTGACTTGCATGCTTTTAAAAGCCCTTTTCAAGCTTTCAAGTTGAGCTGCTATCGACCTCTCTTCATTTGACCGGACATCCCTCTCCAATCCTACGTACTGATCGACCTCGTATGGTACTTTGACAGCCGTGGATGTTGCGAAAGTAGGAGCTTCAGTAGCATATACCGGTGGAACAGGCATTTCACAAGTGACATGTGCCTCCGGTATGTGCTGCATTGTTGGGTGAATTGGAACAGTGAAGTTCTGCGTAGGCGAGGAAAGATTAGGTGCAGCCCTAGCAGCGGGCGGACGAGCAAGTAGATCTTGAGCATAAGTGGGAACAGGTGGTGTTTGCTTAGGCGCGTTTGTTAAGTCGGCGGGAGTGACCGGCCGCAACTCGGCACTTGGAAATTGGAATTGAGCGGGGAAGGTAGCAGCTGTAAGCTTAGTCAAATCCCGCACTTGGCGTAGTTCTTCTTTCAAGATCTCAATCTCTTGTGCCATGTTGGCCATTTGTTCGTCGTTTTGAGTGTCCATCGGTTTTCGAGAACTTTCGGCGCCATCTACTGGTACCATCGAGGCGTTGTTAGATTCTTCGCTCATTTTCCCTTTAGATCGGAGGTTGTATTGCGATTCCGCCAGTTTGCAAATCGACACAAATCAACTTTCTTCGGGGGGTTTGATAATAAACATAAAGAAAAGAAAGGAAAGAAAAAGGAAACTATGTTAGTTTGGGAAATGTTGGAATATACAACAAATATATACGCCAAGTTGGCGATATTCACACAAAATGCGTCCTAATATGGAGCCTCGTTTTGCCAGAGGTAGGCCTACGCTGCATACAATTTGATAATAAATGATCCATTTTGAACACATTTAGGATTTGAGATAAACATGACTTTTCATTAAGCAAAATGTGGCTTTGAAAGTTTACAATAGATAGGCTGATGGGAGCCTGAAAATGAAAGACATGGGATGGCCACTAGGGCGTACAAAGGGATGGGCCATGAGGCACCTTTAGGGAATATGAAAGGGTACAATGGGAAAGGATAACCTAGGGCCACGTAGGACCGTCATCACTATCGTCTTGCGGTGCCGGATGATACTCTGGAGATCCAACGGAATGGTGATACCTAGGCTCTGAGTCTGTCTCTATCATCCCCCCATCGTTAGGGTCATAAAATTTGAACCGGTCTCAGAAGCCTCCTCGGGATCTTCTTCCTGATCCTCTTCCTCAGGGTCTTCTTCCGGATCCTCTTCCAAGTCTTCCCCCATTTCTTCCTCTGGATCTTCTTCTAGATCCTCGGGGTCTTCTTCTGGCTCCTCCTCCGGATCTTCTTCTGGATCCTCGGGATCTTCCTCTATCTTTGTTATCAAGTAGTTGGCGGAGTCTGGGACAATCTGGTTGTACATTGGCGTTGTGATCTCCATTCGGGGAAGCACCTCTTCCCTAACCCATCTGACCCACTGGACATCTGCCAAATCCCTGAATCCTTCTGCACTCGGTTGGGCCAAGTGGCTTACGGTCGTTCGCCAAGCGTAGTATTCCGGCGTACACCATTTGTCTCCTCCCATGTACAATGTGATCATATAATCCCATTCAGCCTTTAAGTTCATCATTTGTACCGCCGGTATCACGGCACCATAACTGTCCTCATATAACGCCATGTTTGACCACAAAGGTATGTCCTGGACCAAACCGAACTGTCTTAAAACACGGAGAGGCGCATATGGCTGGATGCCTCCCAGTCCTATCAACTCGATGAAATACAAGTATCGAGCTCTGATGAAGGCCAATCCTGTCATCCAGGGATATCTCCACTGAATGAAATCTCCGGTAAGATTGGTCAGAAATGTGCGCCATTCTTCTTCTCCGGTGGGTGCATATGTCCAATATCTCATACGCTCCTTGTGAGTCTGAATCCTGTTACGGGCATCGATACAGTAGTCCATTTGTGGGTGGCGGCGGTAGAAGTGTTCTACAGCCCAAATTTGCAATAACAAATTGCAGCCTCCAAAGAAGTTGTGTCCCCGTGTGCATGCGGACAACGATCGAAACATCTCAGCAAGGATCATGTGTATCAAGGTAAGTCTTTGCGGCTCTGCAAAGACATTCATCACTATCGGCAGGATATTGAGGTCGATGCAATGAAACCTCATCGGGAAGATCATAGTTCCCAAAAAAGCCAACACAAAGACCCTCGGTCGCATGTATACCCACTGTCTGCGGGTACAGGCGAATTCACCTTGGTGTTCGTCAAAACTCTCGAGACGACCGTATCTTTCGAAGAGGTAATCCAACTTCACCTTTCCTCCTTCCACATTTCTCAGTGATGGAAAAATGTGTAATCCTAACAGGCTCAGAAAGTCTGCCTTCTTTATGGGTGATGGGAGTACCGGCACTCGTCCCCTTAGTGGTAGTTCAGCGAAGTTACTAATCTCCTCCAAGGTAGGAGTGATCTCAAAATCCAGAAATTTGAAGGTCACAGTGGTTGGGTCCCAAAATTCCATTAATAAAGTGGTGAGGGTTTTGTCAGCTTGGATCCCCATAAGTGACAGCAAAGCCCCCAGCTGCTCCCGCACCTCATTCCCGTGCGCTACTCGGATGTTTCGCCACCACTTTTTTAGGTTGTCAGGCGCTGAGATAACCATCTGGATGTTTGGTAAATTTTGGTTGATATTCATCTGAAAGAAAGGGTAAAAGGTATGATAAGATTGTTTATCCCAAATCCATTATGTGTTTTAGTTTGTATCATTTACATCAATCACACACAAAGTATATGTCGTTGGGTTTTATGAAAAACCCGTTGACAATAAGGGTGGTTCCCTAAATGCAGTGTCAATCCCTGGGATCGTCCTGCCTAAGGCTATGCAACATGACTTATTTCTAGAATAAGAGTATTTTCCTAGATTTAAGAGTGGACTGAATAACTGCGAGACGGCACACTAACCTAAATGCACCGACCCTGAAACTAAGGAATCCAAAAGAAGGTTTGGGAGGGCATAAAACCCTCCGCGTGTACCACAGTGTGTGAAATGTGTACGGCCAAAGACTCGATAGAAGAATGCAAGTGAGAAAGCAGTAACAAGTAGTGTTTATCAAACAAATAAGGAACACAAGTTTGGATTTGACTTGCGTCCTTTCAAACAAATATAAACATAAATAAAGCAAATAATGTACTGCAAATAAACAAATACCCAAATAATATTCATAAACTAAGCATGCTAAGGTAAAAACATAAGTTATCCCCAGCAGAGTCGCCATGCTGTCGCGCCCTATTTTGAACTGGCCAAAATATGCTTGCAACATCCGGCTCTTTCTGCCTTTGTTTTGGAAAAGGGTTTAGAGTCGCCACCTAAATTTTAGGAAACTTAGGAAACCATTTTGTATGTAAAACTCTGTTTTTAGTCTGCGAAACGTTTGAGATTCTGAGTAAGTGTTTTGGTTACTCGAAGGGAAGGTGTTAGGCACCCTTCAGAGCCTATCCGAAGATAGTCCTTAAACTCAGTTTAGAAAAAATATTTGGAAAAGTTATTTGCTCATTATTTGCTAAAAAGGTGATAAAAACATGTTTTATTAATTTAAAGAAAACTCAAAGTATATGACATATGCTACTACAATAGGCAAAAAATATAAAATATGCTTATGGTAAAAAGATGAAACATATGTACATACATGCCAAAATATATGAAAGTTTGATAGCAATACTTTTATCGTAATTGTAATTAAAGTATGTAGAACTTTATGATTTGTAAGAATATGCTTAAAAGGCTAAGAAGATGAAAGATATTATTTATAACAAATATACCTTTGTAAAGTAAAGTATATGTAGTTCTTGAAGTTTGAGAAAAAGTTTATGACATGTTTATTAAAAGGAAAGTAAAGATGACGTATGTATATTTAAAATATAGGAAATCATGTGAAAAGTTTATTATTTTAAAAGATTTGGATAAGTAAAAGTATGTAAGAAATATATTGGTAATAGAGAAAAAAGATATAAGAGGAAATCATATTTGTTTTGTAAATATATTTCATGTAAAAGAATAATTTGAAAATTGAGTAGAGAACGAGAATTATTTGTTTTCATGTAAGGGAGACTTTTATTCATAAGGTAAAAATGAACATGCATTGAATATGAAAGAAAGTATTATGTACGTAAATGTAATTATGATAAAATAATATATGTATAATTAAAGTAGGAAGAAGGATAAGTAAAAATATAAATATATATACCTTGTAGTAGATGACATATATACCTTGCATTTTTAGGCTTCAAAAATCTGAAAATCTGAAAATATATACATATAGAGTATAGCAAAATATTTGTAAAATATTGGTGTTAGAATAAGAGAATACATAAGTTATTAATAAATATAAAGGAGGCTTGCCTAAATTAGATAAAACATTCTATAGTTTAAAGCCTAAGAATGACTAAATATTTGTTTGAAATAAGTTGAATCGCTAATTAATGTTTTTTGAAAATCTACCGCGAGTTAACAAGTTTTTCTTGAAACAAAGCCTAAATTAATTAATCCTAAAATCTGCACTATTCACCATTTATCACTACTATATTTTTATTTTTTTTTTGAAAGTGTTTGAACACTAATTTTAAAGTATTTTATGGGGAAACCCAAAAACATTTGCCTAATTTTAAAAGGGGGGGAGGAAATTCTCTTTCACAATTTCAAACTAAATACACCATTCAAACAAAATGGTAAGCCGAAGAATAAACGTTAATCGAAGTCACAAAAATGCATACCCAAACAATACAAGGTTAGTCAAACAAATTCAAGTAATAAGAAAGCATATAGGAAATAAAGGACTAAGTATGTTAAGTTCCTTCGGAGGAACTAGTCTCCTAATGAGTGACTCCGAACACCGCGATAGTTCCTAATAGTTGTTCGACCCAAAACATATTTGGGCCGAGATTGAGTTTCAAATGAGAACTCCAACTCTCCGGGGTGTACATGAAACAAAGAAAGGTGATAAGGATTAGTAACTTGCATAACAAAGTTTACAAAAATATAGAAATATGCCAAACTTAATAATAAAGTGACAAGGAAAACAAACATGTTATTCGGTAAATACACAAGCATATATGAAAGACGACATGTAGCCATATTTTGCTTCACTTTTAGCAAATGATCGAATTTATTTGACTAGAGCACCAAACGAACTAACATGAGACGATATCCGAAAAGAACTTAGGCAAAACGAACATCTTCAACACTAGTCGATTATTGGAAAACAAAGTACACAACAAGTAGTAATATAAAACCTTATTATTATTTTTTCATTCACTTTAATTAAATAAGTAGCTATGAACAAATCACCTCAAACAGTAAGGCGTTACGAACAAATTAACTCAAAAGTAAGGCAACACTTAGTGACGGGAGGATCAAAAAGGAACCAAACTGCTACATTAGCTCATGATAAATTCCTTAAGCTAGTATTCCCGAAATAGATCCCGAGTTAAAACCAAAGTGATGAAAATATAGCCAACACACTATTTTTGCCAATACACACTAATTTATCCATTTTTTACTAAGACTGAGGCGTTTAAAGCGAGGTTAGAACACAAGCAGGACCACAATATAAACGAGCTCCAAAAATATAATCATAACATGTTACTCCTCTATCCTAAAAATCACTTTTTCGGGACTTTACTCATTTTCGGATCCTAACACGGACTAATGATCACACACGATACACTTTAATATCCCGAGGACTGAAAATAAATAAGAACACAGGTTGCAAATATTAGTTTCATTCTGGAGTCTATCTAATCAAACTTCCCGGGATCTTAAAGAGCAAAGTGATGAAATTATTGAAACCTTTGCCTTAAGAACTTGAAACTTAAGAAAACACAACCATAGTATACATATATCCTTTCCAGTTCAAAACAAAATCAACCAGCCCCCAAAGAAAATGATAATAAATATGATACGAGGGCTGAAGTTAAGTTACCGATTAATCGACCGATTTTATTGTTAACTTTGTTTTCCTAAACAAAACGTTTTCTTCACATATATCCTATAGATTCACATAAAAGCTGCTACATATAGTTGTGAACAAGACAAGGCAAGATGGGACATTTCGTATGCTCCTAGAACTTAAGCAGGAAGCAACTCGTGAACAAAACAGAATTTCGAACTGCTAATCCTTAGTTTAAGCACAAACCTCTTGAAAAATTGCTATGTTTCAGACTACAAATGGTAATAAAACAAAAATATTTCAAAGGAGAAAGTCTTGGGAAAATTCTCACAACTCTTGTGCAAATATTGGCAGATTGCTCAAGTTTTAAACTCCTATCATATTTAAAGGCAAACAAACAAGAAAGAATGTTCTTCAGCCCTCTTTATCAAATTTATAAACTCTTTTTCTCAAGTAAGTAATTCATTTTTTTTAAACTTGTAGTATGGATTATTAAAGCAAGAACAAGTACGACAAATATAAACCAATCCCAAATAAGTCATCAAAGTGGTTTTAACATTCTCAACTAACAAAATCAGTAACCTTCCCTCTTTGTTTACATGCTTAAAACTCAAACGAAAATCAACCAACAAACCAAAGAAAATGATAACGAACACAATACAAAGATCGAGGCTAAGTTAATGATTTAATCGACTAACTTTATAGTCATCACATGCTCACAACAATATCCTTAGAACATTCAGCTGTATATACCCGGAAAACTCGAAGCCTCCTAAGGTTCATTTCAAGCTAATTCAAGGTTATAAATGTTCTTCCAATACACCATCAACTATAAATACAACCGAACAACCCGACCACTACTTACTTCAAATCTTATCCCATAATTCGTACCAAACAGCCAACACCATTTAAACAATTAAATCGAGTTTTGAGTTATAAGCACTTCATAAACACATGGTCTAAAACAAACGACTAGAACTGATTTTCATTTCGCATTCTTATGCCTAAAATCAGCCAAACAACAAAAAAAAAAAAAAAAAACTCGCACGATTAACGGATCACACAAAACCAAATATAAAGTAATTAGGCGGGGTAGAATTTACCTTGTGTTGGGCAGCGATTGAGGCCGTCAAGTGTCGAGTTTCAAACTAGCTATTCCGACTCCGATTCCGAATAGCAAACAAGACAACAAGAGGAAAACGAACAATGAGTATATGGAAATCGACAGTGAACAATCAGAGAATAATTTGGTGTGAGTTGTTTGTGATTTTAGTTTCTGATCTTTTTCTGATTTTTGGTCCGTGTCTCTCTGTGTGTGTCGGTGTGTATGTTTCTTTGTGTGTCCCCCCCTTTTCAATGGAAACCCAAGGGTCCTTTTATAGCCAAAGTTGAAGGCTCAAACGGCTCTTTCCAAGAATTCAAAATTTGAATTCTTGGAAAGCCAAGTTGCAAAAGAAAAAAGATGAAATCTGAAGAAAAGATGAGATGAGATGCCTACCTTTTCAGGCGGATTTGAAAGATGATGGTGACGGGTCGGCGGTGTGGGGCTCGGACGGTCGGTGAACAGCTGGGTTTCCTCTTTTCCGAGGTCTGCAACCGGCGGTGGCGACCTTTTCGAGGCTACAAAAAGCCTCCGAAAAGGGGAAGGGACAATGTGAGGTGATGGAGAGGGTGTTGTCGCCGTCTGCCCGCAAAATCCGGCGGGTCTTGGGGGTGAGGGCGACGTTGAGGTGAGGTTTTTTTTTGGGGGTGGGGGTGGTCTGTCGGCAGTTGGGGTTGAGAGTGGACGAAGTGGGGGTTTGGGGGTGTCGGCTTGGGGTTGAGAATGGAAGGGATTAGGGGTTTGTTTGGTTTGGATGAAAGTGGGGAAGAGAAAAGAATTAGGGTGTGTTTAGTTGGGAGTTTGGGCCGGGTCGGGTGGTTGGGTAGTGGGCTTAGGCGATTTTGGGCTGGGTCGGGTGGTTGGGTAGTGGTTTAGGATGGTTTGGGCTGAAACAAATAAGGATTTGGCCCAAAACTTGGTAAAATGAATTAATTTGGTAGGAAAATTCAATTTTCCCTAATCGTTTTCCCACTTAATTAATTTAACGATGCCTTCTTTCATCCCAATTAATTTTCAAATACGTATATAGTTGACTTAAACATAATTTTGGTACGCATAATCGTAATCCTCAATTGATAGAACTGTATTTAGGAAATACTATAGCGATACGACAAAATTTCATTTTGAAATAAAAGTTACTATACCAATATCTTGTTAAAAAGAATAAATTATAAAATATTTTTGGGGTGATTTTATAAGATACAATATTATTAATAATTATTATTATAAAAGGTAAAGGAAATCATTTTTTAAAAAAAATAACTATTGGTGCCAAAATTTATAAAAATTAATATAAAAATAAGAAAATTATTTTGGAAAAGTCCTCGGGATTAAGAAGCATATAAAAATTAATTATGGGAAAAAGGAGGGCCAAAATTGGGTGTCAACAGGTATGCTCTTAGGTCGATCCTGCGCAGCTAGTGCAACTTAAGGACGCCTTTGAATGTCATTCTCTTTGAAACTGGCCGGTAGAGGGACATAATACTCGCAGCGAATGCATCTGTGATATTTGATGATGATGGTCCTCTTGACATGGCCCTTTTGGCATGGTCCTCTTGACATGGTCCTCTCGACATGCAAATATGACATGGCCCTCTTGGCATGGTCCTCTTGACATGGTCCTCTCGACATGCAAATATGACATGGCCCTCATGGCATGGTCCTCTTGACATGCGAATATGATAATGATGTAGATGATCATGCAATGGCATGTGTAGCAGTTGCAGAAAACATCACCTTTAATTTTTGTGTTATCCTGTTGACTCCTTGGTGTGTACCTGTGATCAAGGCAAACAATTAATAGACACAACGTCACTTTTACTAGTGACCACAGTCATACTTGAAAAACTTTAAAGACAGTGTCTATGAAGCTAATCAAAACAACTTTTGTTTCAAATGTGAATGAAATGGTCGTGCCCATTTTGGGGATAGCCATAAATACCATTTTTGAACATCGTCTGTTCGTAGTGGTTTTTAACTTGCTGGGGATTGGCAGAAAACATTGTCAATCTCTCATTTGGCATCCTAATTTAAAGTTGACCAAAATATCCCAATCTGCTTGGGGACTCGAGGATGCTGTCGATCTCTCTTTATTTAGTAGCTCTTGCGAACTACAAGAAGATTGGCTTGTTCCAGAGACTTTTGCCTCTTCGACTCCTTCCTGTCATTTTAGATTTTATCACTAAGTTTGGGGTATCTGGTCTTGTTGCATTTCTTTGAACACGTTGGATAACGAGGGGCTTTCACTGCTTTCTAACATACTTTTTAGGACAACCTGCATCCACAGAAAAATTATTAGTTTTTGGTGAAACTAATCTGTGTTGACCCCCTTCGATCTTCTGCTCCTTGCATTGTCTTTGTTGGGTGCTTTCCATTCTCGGGCACTCATCGTCTTCGACTTCTCGGGTCACAGTAGGCGTAAGACAAAGTCAAATTTTAAAGGAGTAAAACAAATATATTTGTAAGGATTTTTCAAATAAGTTCTTCAAAAAACAAAGAATTTCGAAAAAGGATAGTTTAAAAAGGTCTCTGTTCGTCATGTAATGTGCTAGCTCAACGAATGTCCTTTACTTGAGGCCTTGAAATTTCTGACATACTGCTGGCGAACTATGAAGATCCTTTGTCATCCTAGCAGGGGAGTTCAAAAAATATTTTTTCGAGAAATCTGTCACAGATGGGGATTAAACCACCTCTGAATAGGGATTTTGAAGTAGACTCTGATCTCTCGGGGTTGGAGAATTCCTCGGAGTTTATTTCTGAACTCTTGAATGAAGTTTGGTGGAAATTTTGAGGTCTTCCTCAAAATTTCTACCCCAGTTAAGGTTTTGCGATGAATCTCACTTCAATCGCAAGGTACTTGAGACTCTGTGGGAATTACGAGATTTTTTATCGATATTCATTTTGATTTCTCTTCGGCACATTCTATATTCTGACTTATTGAAGACGATCTTCGCCTTCTGAATTTTCGAGATTCCTTTCTTGAAAATTCTGCCCCAGTTTCCATTTCCTGGGTAATATGACCGAACCATTGTAGCGCCTACATATCCCATTGAGACAGGAATCAGGTCAAACGTAGTTCCCACACTCGTAGTGGGATACTGTAAGAAAAAATTAAAAAGATCACCAAAACCGACAAAGGCCGCGTACGTATCTCATTCTTAAGAATTCAGGTCGAACGTAGTTCAAAATAGGAAGGGGGAAGATAGATTTTCCTAAGGGGTTAACCGAAGCCGATACAGGATGCCTACATGTCTCATTCTTGAGAATTCAGGTCAAACGTAGTTCGTAGGAAGGGGAATATTAAGCTATTACAAAGCATATAAACGATTACAATTAGGAAGTGCAATTACAAGGAAAGAAAATGAAAGAAAAACCATCTTTTAGGCGTAGTATCTTTTCACAGCGTCAGAGTTGATTGGTTTAGTCCATACTTGACCATCCATCTCAAATAGGATCAAAGCTCCTCCGGATAACACCTTTTGGACGACATACAGGCCCTGCCAATTAGGTACAAACTTTCCTTTGTATTCCTCCTGGTGAGGGAAAATACGCTTAAGGACTAACTGTCCTATGGCAAATATGCGAGCTCTCACTCTCTTGTTGAAAGCACGGATCATTTGTTGCTGGTACAACTGACCATGGCATACGGCGCTCATCCTTTTCTCATCAATCAGCATGAGTTGCTCGTTACGAGCTCAGACCCATTTCTCATTGCTCAGTACGGCTTCTTGAATGATCCTAAGGGATGGTATTTTGACCTTAACGGGTATCACTGCTTCCGAACCATACACCAACACATAAGGAGTTGCCCCGGTCAAAGTCCTGACGGTTGTCCGGTACCCCAACAAACCATAAGGCAACATCTTGTGCCAGGATCGGTGATTGTCAATCATCTTTCTCAAGATCTTCTTGATATTCTTGTTGGCCACTTCCACAGCTCCATTCATTTGTGGACGGTATGCAGTCAAATTCCGGTGAGTGATTCTGAATTGCTCACATATCTCTCTCATCAAGTGACTATTCAGATTTGCTCCATTATCCGTGATGATTAACTCGGGGATTCCAAATCGGCAAATCAAATTGTTCTTGACAAAGTCGGCTACAACCTTCTTGGTTACGGATTTGTAGGAAGCAGCTTCCACCTATTTGGTGAAATAATCAATGGATACCAAGATAAATTTGTGTCCATTTGAGGCAGGTGGTTCGATGGGACCAATGATGTCCATGCCCCAGGCTACAAAAGGCCAAGGTGCGCTCATAGCATGAAGTTCTCTAGGTGGCACTCGAATCAAATCTTCATGGATATGGCACTTGTGACATTTCTGCACGAACTTGTCGTTTTCCATGGTCATCCAAAAGTATCCGGCTCGTAAGATCTTCTTGTCTAGGGTGAACCCATTCATATGAGGCCCACATACTCTGGCATGTACTTCTTCTAACAACCTCGTGGCTTCAATCGAGTCAACACATCTTAAGAATCCAAGATCTGGAGTCCTCCAATACAGGATTTCTCCATTCAGGAAAACGTTGTTGGCCATCCGGCGGATTGTCTTCTTTTGGTTGGCTATCACATCTTCTGGGTAGATCTCGGCTTCTAGGTACCTCTTGATATCACAATATCATGGCCTTACATCTGGTTCGGCTTCAACTTGCGCACAGTGCGCAGGTTGCTCTTTTAAACCTATTACTAGCAGATCGATGTAATTCTGGTCTGGATGCTGAATCATGGAGGATATGGTCGCTAAAGCATCGGAAAATTCATTTTGAATCCTTCGGGTATGCTTGAATTCGATCTTTCTGAACCTCTTGCACAACTTTTATACCAGCTTCATGTACCATACAATCTTGGGGGTTTTCATAGCCCACTCGCCTTGGACTTGGTGAATTAGCAAATCCAAATTGCCAATAACCAAGAGTTTTTGGATATCCATATTGATAGCCAATTGGATACTGAGAATACAAGCTTTGTACTCAGCCATGTTGTTGGTGCACGGGAAGCGGAGTTTGGCTATCACCGGGTAGTGCTGACCAGTTTTTGATACCAAGACTGCTCTGATGCCTGATCCTTTGAAATTGACCACTCCGTCAAAGAACAATCTCTATCCAGGGTATGCCTCTACGATATCGTGTCCTATGAATAGAATCTCTTCATCTGGGAAGTAAGTTCGGATTGGCTCATAACCTTTATCAACTAGATTTTTCGCTAAGTGATCCGATAAGGCCTGTCCTTTGATTGCTTTCTGAGTCACATATACAATGTCAAACTCACTTAGCAACATTTGCCACTTAGCCAATTTCCCCGTAGGCATGGACTTTTGGAATATATACCTCGGGGGGTCCATTCTGGAGATAAGATATGTCATGTAGGATGACAAATAATGTCTCAATTTCTGGGCAACCTAGGTCAAGGCACATCAAGTCCTTTCTAGCAAAGTATAACGAGCCTCATATGGAGTGAACTTTTTGCTCAAGTAATAAATCACTCGTTCTTTCTTTCCGCTTTCATCATGTTGCCCCAGGATGCAACCAAAGGCATTTTTTGAGACCGATAGATACAACAACAATGGACTTCCTTCTCTTGGAGAGACTAATACCAGTGGGCTGGACAAGTAGTTCTTGATGCGGTCGAAAGCTTGTTGGCACTCCTCTGTCCAGCTAGTTGGCGCATCTTTTTTCAGCAACTTGAAGATAGGTTCGCAAATAACCATTGACTGGGCTATGAACCAGCTAATATAATTCAGCCTTCCCAAAAAACTCATGACTTCTTTCTTGGTCTTCGGGGGAGGTAACTTTTGAATTGCCTTGATTTTTGAGGGATCGAGCTCGATGCCCCTTCTACTGACTATGAAGCCCAACAACTTACCGGTTGGCACCCCAAAAGCGCACTTGATGGGGTTTAACTTCAGATTATATTTTCTTAGTCGATCAAAGAACTTCCTTAAATGGGTCAGGTGATCCTAACTCTCACGGGATTTGATAATCATATCATCCACGTACACTTCGATCTCCTTATGAATCATGTTATGGAATATGGTGGTTATGGCTCGCATATAAGTGGCACCCATATTCTTAAGACCGAACGGCATCACTCGGTAATGATAAACACCCCAAAGTGTGATGAAAGCCATTTTCTCTGCATCTTTTTCATCCATTAAAATCTGGTGGTACCCAGTAAAATAATCCACGAATGATTGCATTTCATGCTTTGTGCAGTTATCGATAAGGATATGGATATTGGGCAATGGAAAGTTATCCTTGGGACTGGCCTTGTTCAAGTCTCGATAGTCAACACAGATTCTGATTTTTCCGTCTTTCTTGGGAACTAGGACGATGTTGGCCAATCAAGTGGGATACTTCGTGACCTCTACCACCTCGGACTGTATCTGTTTGACAACTTTTTTTTTTATCCTTAAGCTCAGTCCGGCTTGAACTTTCGAGTTTTTTGTTTGATCATATCAAACCCTAGGTTAATAGGAAACTTGTGAGAGACTATGTCTGTGCTTAGTCCCGGCATGTCACTGTAGGCCCAAGCAAATATGTCGATGTACTCTCAGAGCAACTTAATGAGTTATCTTTTCTGTGCTTCTGTCAGATGGACATTGATTCTGGTTTCTTTGACCTCTTGGCC
This sequence comes from Jaltomata sinuosa, assembly GCA_003996215.1. Lineage (NCBI taxonomy): Eukaryota > Viridiplantae > Streptophyta > Magnoliopsida > Solanales > Solanaceae > Jaltomata > Jaltomata sinuosa. Next base: position 181,118 of record QJPP01001173.1, on the reverse strand, counting down.
ATTTCCCAGATTAACCATCTCGGTTTCCTCTAGGTTGGGCCTTTCTCGGTTCTCAAAGTCTTTTAATTCCTCTGTTAATTCTTCAGGAACCATAGTTTCTTCGTCATATTCCTCTAAATTATCGTCATCTAGCTCGGTTTGTTTATTAAGCTCTTGACATGACATGACAGTGGCAGGTTTTAACTTATTATTATTGAAACCAAAACAAAATAGGTTAGATAATAACAAGTAAATATAAATAAATTTTGAACAGTAAATATTTTCAAAATAAAGAGGCTTTCATTGAAATTTAGAAATATTTACAAACTATGGCTACAACCCACATGAGTGTAGGTTCATGCCTTTTGGAAAGCAGTAAATAGTAAGAGGAATATTAAAACACAAAGGGTGGGTCGCGGAGCCTCATCCGGACCATCACCTATTTTTTAATTAAAGTAGAGTCTTTGTCTACCCAGCCAAATGGAGCGTCACGAGGTGAGTTGCGACCCAATTCTGTAGCTTTTCACCGGGCTTGGCATCCCTAATCATGGCTGTCTCGAGGATCTTTTCTGTTATAGCATCACATTCCTTGAACAGATCTCTTATTCCATCCTCTAACCCATCGCTTGGAGGACCGATATACACCGGGAATGACTGATATAAATGAGGAAGTGGCTTAGGTAGTCTTGACTGCTTCTTCTCTCCGACTCTTACCTTGGCTTTTCAGATCTCATACCCTAATCCGTTCCTGATCATCTGTGCGGGAATGCTCAAAGGCTCTGTCATACCATCGAAGTTCTTTCCCAAACTAAAGCCTGGCTTGTATCCGCTCCTTCGCATTGTGGTAGCAAGAATTTTATAGATCGGCGGCATGGGAATTTGAGGAGCAAGGTCCTCTCCAGTGGCATTGACGATCTCTACTATGTAGAAATTGCTTCCCTTCGGGACTTCCTCAATTACAGGGACATAACCATTAGGATGGCTCAAGTGACTTTCTTCTCTGTGGATTACCACCTCATGTTCTTCCCAAATGAATTTTACCATCTGATTCAAGGTTAATGGTACAGCCCCGGCTCCATGGATATATGGTCTTCCCAGGAGCAAGTTATAACTGGTGGCGATATCCATGACTTGAAATTCTGTATGAAATTCAGCGGGCCCCATTTGGAATGTACAGATTAACTTCTCCGATAGTGTCCCTTTGGCCTCCGTCAAAGGCTATTACGTTGACTCTGCTCTGGAGAATCTTCCCCAAATCATACACCAACTGGATGAGCGTGGACAATGGACAGATGTTCAGACCCGATCCATCATCGATCAACACCCTGTTTACGATATTCTCTTGACTCTTGACAGTGACATGCAAGGCTTTGTTATGCATTATGCCTTCAAAAGGCAACTCATCATCACTAAAGCAGATACGGTGGCCCCCTAGGACTTGGCTTACCATGGCGGTCAGATTCTCTGCACTAGTACCTGTTGGCACATAAGCTTCATTCAGGACTTTGAGTAACGCCTGCCTATGGTACTGGGAACTCATGAGTAATGCCCAAATATAAATCTGGGCGGGGGTCTTCTCCAAATGCTTCACAATGGAATACTCCTTTGACTGTATTCTTCTCCAAAATTCTTCCGCTTCTCCTTCAGTGATTGGCCTCTTATGTTGGTCGTTCTTGTAAGCATTATTCACTAGGTCATCGGGGATATAACATCTTCCTGATCTTGTCATACCGTGGGTTATGGCGGCCTCAACTATAAACTCTTTTTCTGCTGGTACCAAAGCAAAAGCTTGCTGCGATGCTGCCAACACAATGAATTGCGGCTTTTCCATGATACTCAAAGCAGCCACAAACTTTTCCAATTCTTCTGTCGTTCTAGATCCAGCTGGCACGATGGACTTGCTCACGACCCAGTCTTCTTCTATCTCAATCATATTCACAGCGGCTCCTCTATCATTTGGGAGCGGGTTATTATTAATATTTGGTGGCGTTGTCTGTAGCATAACTACTTTTTAATCAATCAAGTCTTGAATCTTGTGTCTTAGTTTGATGTCATCCTTGGTACTCTGTCCAGCACCTCCAGAGTGTTAAGCACAATACCGATCAGCTTTGTAGAAGCAAGAGTCAGGATTGCCCGGTTTGGGTTGAATGGGCTGAATAAACCCAGCGGCCTTTAATCTCTCGTACAACTGAGTTCTAGTCTCTGCCAGCTATGTGAAAGTTTGAGAAACGTTCTTTTCTAGATTTGGATGAGGGAGATTGATATTAGCGGGGGGCAGAACCTGGCAATTATTCTGGTTCTCGGGTACCTTTTGATATATCTGAAAATTCTGGAGAGGAGCTTGGTAAGTGGTTTGCATATTTGGTTGTGGAGCTTGGTAAATGGGCTGAGTATTTGGTTGTGGAGCTTGGTAAATGGGCTGAGTATAGAAAATCAATTGAGCAGTTGGGGGAGGCGTGGTTGGAACAAGTGATTTTTTATGGTTGGATCCAAAGGGCTTCTTCAGTTTCATGTTAGGACTGGAGGACACTAAAGATACCTCTTCCCTCTTCTTATTGGAAAATCCTATCGATCCAAAGGATGCCGGGGTCTTGGTAATCTTGCCACTGCGGAGACCTTCTTCTACAATCTCACCAATCTTGACTAAGTCGGCGAACTTGGCTTTAACCGCTGATATTAACTTGTCATAAAATTCTGACTACCGAGAACGCATGAACACCACGCTTATCTCTTCTTCTATCATAGGAGGCCGAACTCTCGCTGCCTCCTTCCTCCATCGGTAGGCATAATCTCTGAAGTCTTCATTTGATTTTTGTTTGATGCATCCCAGAGAGTATCGATCTGGGACAATTTCTACATTATATGTAAATCTTTGGGCGAAGTGTCGGGTGAGATCACTCCATTTAGACCAATTTTTCAATTCCTGAGAGGTGTACCACTCTAAAGCCTCTTTGCTCAGACTTCAGCTGAAAAGCCTCATTAACAGACTTTCGGGCGCCGACCATTTGGTTACAGTAGCTTCTTAAATAAGCCTCGGGATTCCCAACACCGTTGAAGGTCTCGAACTTGGGAATTTTAAATCCTTCTGGAAGGTCCATTTTGGGATAGATATAGAGATCATCATAGTCATAGCCTTTCTCGTAGGATGAGCCTTAAAACTCCTTGATCCTGGCTATCCCTTCTTTCATTTGCACCATGTCGTACTCATGCTTCTTCCTTGTGGCCCTTAGCTCTTTCTCTTTCTCCTCGTAGTGATCCAGCTCAGGGCTTTCTTGGAGAGCGGTGTATGGCTCTACCATGGTGTGGAAAATGGTTGGTGGCATGTTTTGAACAGGTGGGGGTTGGACATGTGGAATGGCATTTGGGTATGTGGGTATTTGGTAATTCAGAGGGAGGTTTTGTTGGAGATAGGCATTTGGGTTGTTGCTTTGGTTAGTGTGCTGGACAGGAGGACTATGGATTTGATACGAGGATCCAATATGGGGAGGGTTATTGGAGAGAGGTTCGTTGGAAGGTCTAGGTGCGGAGGAGGAAGGGATATCTCTTGGTTGGTTCTCAGTCAATGGAGAATTGAGTGGAGAAATCTGGAGGGGGTTTTGGGTGCTTCCCAGAGTTGGGGTGTTAACGGCAATAGCCAGGCTTGCCATGTCTTTGGCTTTTTGTACTTCTTCTTGCATCTTCTCTAGCTTTCTTGCAAGTTCTGCAATCATTTCGCTTTGTTCGGTGATAAGGTTGTTTCTCATGGCCAAAGCGTTCTATTCTTCACTATCAGTCATTCTTTCTTTAGAAAAGTAAAGGTTAGAGGATGAATCCATATGTTCTTTTGATCGGGTGAAGTAAGGATGTTCAGCCAGTTTTGTCAACACTGATTAGTTTCTATTACCCTCCCCAGACCCCACGCTGTGGGAATACACTGGGTATGTTGTTGTTGTTGTTGTTGTTGATTAGTTTCTATTACCTATTGAAGTAAAACAACCCAAAGGCTGATATGTTAGATCCGTTAGTGATAAACAATACAAGATATCTGACAAAAAATAAACACATAAGAATCGTATTAAACACATAAAGTTGCTTTTTGTCAAGGCAAATTTATCCACGGGTAATTTGACTCGAAGGTTCAATGGACAGGATTTTGCCCAATGATTTTGGATAAGTGGATCTTATCAAGGAGATTGACTTGTTGAGTTTTCATCTTCTGAAGCTTTGTCGGTTGCGTTTCTGAATCTTCTCGGCACTTTTATCAAAGTGGGGAAATGAAGATTTCTTAAAGATAGGGGACGGGCCTTGAAGGCTGCCTATGTATCTCACGAAGGATAATTCAGTCCCTACGTAGTTCGAATAGGTAAAGGATAGATTTTGTTTCTTTTTATTTCATCCACTATCTTTGATTACAAAGGGGAAAGTAAAAACAACATAAAGGAAATGACTAAAACTAAAACTCTGCTACTTTTAAAGCTTCATTTGGATAGTGGCGGGTCTTCTTCTTATTGATCTCTGGTCTTTTGTTTCATGGATAGTAGGGTGGTAATTCTAACTGAATCCTTCTTATAACAATGAGGTGCTCTAGGTCAACCCTAAAGTCATGGCAGGTTTCAATGTCATGGCCCCTTCCTCCTGCATGGTAGAGACACACTTCGGCTCCTTGGCGCCATGCTCTGGACATTTTTCTCGGCTTTCTCTCGATCGGTTCTAGGATTTTGGCATGGAGGAGCTTCGCATAGATATCATAGTAAGTCTCTTGAAAGACTGTGAAATCATGCCTACGAATTGCTACATCCGTAGTGATTGGCATGCCAGGACTGACTTGATAACACGTGAGGATAGTTTGAGGACCCCACAGGTGGTTTATCCATCCACTGTTAATCATGTAATAAACCCTTGCTCTTAAGGCATTGCATTCATCGGTCGAATGGCCCTTCTACTGTGGGTGATAAACACATTCCTTGTGTTCATTCTGGGGTGACATCCAAATCCCTCGGATTCGTCAGGGTGAAGAACTCCCATGGCTTTCAAAGTTTCATAAAGGTCAGACAGGAGGATGAGTCTGGGACCTTGAAGATACTCTCGGGAATGAGCTTTGAAGGTGATGTGTTCTTCCCCTGGCTTCACTCTAGTTGGCCATACAGCGTCATCCTTGATCTTGGTCCAGTGGTTGGTGATTTGTCTGGGAGGCAAGGCTTGTTCGACGATCCCTTGCTCGGGCTCTTCATTTTCCTCCATGAGATTTTTGAGTTGCTGTACGAACTCTTCATCCTCCTGATCATTCATGGCTCTTGCTCGTGCTATTATTTCGTCAACCTTAGCTATCTGCTCTAATGTGACAGTTATCTCTTCATTTAGCCTTGCGAATTGGCCAATGCCACTTCAGTGAGTTGTTCTACCTCCTTGGTCTATTTTTCGGCTTCGGTTATCTTCCTGTCGATTTCTTCTATCCTCCTAAGCATTGCTTCCTCGATTTCCATAGTGAGTCAATTTCCTATTGGATAAGAAAGAGGCTTTTAGGTATGGTTGGGTGAGGTTCAGATTTTCTAGAGGAACCGAGAGACTCAAGGAGTAATTTGGTCGGACTTTGCATAGTGGGATTTATATTTTGCCTGTGGTGTTCTAAATATTTTGGCATGGAGTGGATCAATTTTCCTTGATTCATGCAACGCACATAGCACATAAAGCAACTTATATTGCAATAATATCACAATAAGTATCGTGTCCTAACTGGGTGACCTTTTTATGCCAAAGGTGGGCCTAGTGGGTTTGAAAGATGTATGTGTCATATTTAAACCATTCTATTGCCCTAAAAATAGCGCATATATATGGAAAAACTTCCCTTTTATAGGGATACAAATGCTGGCCTAAAGGGGATACATCTTAAAGGGGGGGATAAATACATGAAAGTCATGCCCACACAGGGGCAATTTAGGAAAAGTAAAGACATACATATAAATATAACCCGCGCAGGGGCGAAGATACTAAAAGTACGATGTTGAGGGTCTGTCCTCGGTCCTGCTCCTCTTGGACGCTCCAGCAATGCTCCTGAGTTCGAATTGGCTTAACCACATGTCGCTCTGAAGTTTCACCACTTGTTCATGCATAGGCAACTCCCCGGCTTCCAAGGCTTTCTTGGTCATTTTGGAGTCAAGCTGGGCTATTCCTATTCTCATATCTTTGAGTTCTTGAGTCAAACCTGCTATATATGGTGCGCTGGTCTGCTTCTTGTTTCATAAGAAATTCTTTCTCTCTTCTAGCCATTTCCTCTTGGAGATTCAGTAACTGTAGACGGCAGTTGGGTCTAGAATCAACCCGTGGTTCTAATATAGTTACTCCTTCGATGTCTGCTTTCAACCATTGCTTGTAGCTGTCCACGTATCCGGGATCGAACATATCTAGGTCCAGTGTTTCTGAACCCATTTTCTTAAGTATTTTCCAATTATGAATGATTTTCCCGGCCTTTGGGACTTTTTCATCTTCATCGTAGTCAATGATATAGCAACCCATGTGAACAGTTGCTGGCTTGACTTGGACTCTTCCAAATTGTCTAAGGACCCTTTGCAGAGCATAGGGTCAGATTCCCCAAATTCCTGGGAGAGGGAGGAAAGCTAAATCACGACATCTCATGATTACTTCTGTTGAGTGAAAGTTGTCGAACATTATTTGAACATTATCTTCTCCAAGCTCACAAAACATTTGGGCCCACCCTATCTTGGTCCTAGTTCTAGTACCTCTGCGACGGAGCACTTCTGTCAATATTACCATTTTATTGAGCCCATCTGGTTGGGGAATTTCTTGGCTCCCGTCGTCCTTGGTCAAATGTTTGAGAATCCAATGTTGTAGAAGTAGGTTTCACCCTTGGAAGTAACAATGACCATTCTTGCATTTTCCCAAAGCTCTATAAATATCGGATAAGATGACCAGGATTAAAGGAAAATAGCTGATGGTTTCCCCTTCTGACAAGCCATGGAACATGGTATGGGCTACCATTGTTACCTGAGTTTGATGCGGAGGTGTTCGTTTAGTGGAAACACCATGATACCCAAAAGAGACATAGAGAATGCCAAGACTCGGGTCTTGTCCCACTCTTGAAATGAATAAATCGTGTTTTGGTACTGCAAGAATCCCCTCTTAGTGCCAAAGTGGTTGTAGAGTACTTGGAAGTAAATACTTGGACCAGTTATCCATGGGCATTGATTTTCCTGTAGATGGAGGTACTTGGCAATCTGAGTCGAGGTGGGCTTATCTGGTATCAGGATGCCTTGTTGAGGCCTCAATCTCCTTTATTTGGCCATTCCCGCGGTCTCTATGCAATCTCTAAGTTCTTCTATTATTGGAGTCATCTCCATTATTCCAAATCGGAATACCATTTTCTCGCTATCCTAATACCCAGTCAGGACCTTAATCAGTTCCGGCCACGCCTCCATATCTAATAAAGCTGGTAAATAACCCATGTACTGACGGACTGTCTTCTGACGGTTGGGACCCAAATCTATCCACCACATTCGAAGGAGTAGAGGAGCCTTTTTCAACATATCAAACTTGAAGAATTTCGACATCCTACAAAACAGAGTAACCTGTCAGGCCCCACCCCAAGACAATAGTCTGATTACAAAACATATGTCTTTCAAATGGCACGTAGTTGGATGCTATGTCGTTGGGTCGGAAACCCGTTGACATATTTTTGGCGGTTTACTAAGGGACTTAATATCCCTTGGATATTAAGACGTCCTAGGCTAATGCCTATTTCGTGATTTGGTTTCGCTCTATCCTGAGTTTCTAGAATAGGTTTGAAATTGATCGAGAATCCAGGCGGACAACTGAGGCTAAAACAACAAGTGACCATTAACCGACCTCGGGTCAACTACTTCACTCGTCTGTTTTTGAAAATTGTATATTTTGTTAAGAACGACCGCAAATACTTGTGTAATCACCTTTTTACCTCTAATGCAATCTAATGCTTTGCCAAGGGAGGCGGAATATGCCATGAATAGTTATAATTTGCGAAAAGTAAACAAATAAGAAAAGCGATAAAATTACTAATTATTACAACTCCGAATAGTTAGTCAAATAAGTTAGTTGCAAACAATAAGGTTAGAACTTAGTTGAATTATCCCCAGCAGATTTTGCCATTTCTGTTTTATGGAAAAATGACTTGTATTGAAAACTCATTTCGAAAATCTCAAGTAAAAGTTTCAAAACATTTTTTCAATTTTAAAGAAGAGTCGCCACTTAGTTTTAAAAAAGAAAAAACCAAAAAAAACTTAAGAAGTTTCTAAAATCTTAAAACAGTAAAAGATTTAAAAACTAAGAGATTAAGGGTAAGAGGCTCCTATTAATATCCCGAGAAGGTTTTAAAGGCACTCGGGATATTCTCTAACTTGCGATTATCCGAACTTATTAGAAAATAACTTATTTGACTAACTTTTGAAAAGAAGAGATGATTATCATGAGAAAACATCTTATTTTAAATTAATTTGAGAAGAGCATAATGAATATAATTTGATAAAAAAGATGATTGGTTTTTGAAAGTGAAAAACACATAAAGAATTCAGGTTCTTGATTTTTGACTATTTAAAACTCAAAGATTCTAACTGTTCATGAAGAAAACATTAAATAGTTTAAAGAAAATTAAAGCAGAAATGTTTATGCCTTTTGGGAATAATTCAACCAAGTTAAAAATGTCAGTCCAAATTAATTACAGATAAGTCGATCTAAATAATTTAAAGAGTTAAAAGACATAATTAAACTATTGGCTTAATCTAAACCTGTTCTAAAATCTAGTTTGTGGGCCCTCTTTAGGCCCACCGCCGTTCTTTTGGACTTTTAGTCCCACTTCTTCAACTTTTGCCCATTTTGAGCTGGCTGCTGCTACTGTTGTGTCTTTCATGGGCTTGGCCCATTTTTCTTCTTCCCTTCAACGTGTTTGCTCTGGTCTCAAACGAATTCAATTCGAATAGTGTTGGATCAGGCCCAACGAAAAATGCAAGGGGATATTTGGGAGTCCAAATTGGACTCGGGGCAGTTCATGTGAAGAAGAAAAAAAAAGATAGATTAGAATTCGAATATTGAAGATAAGAGGAAGAATGATACAATTCTAAACAGTAATGCAAACTATGAGTCATCTTAGGCATAGAACAAATTCAAGTTCATTTAGTCACTAAAGAAAGTTTTTAAATGCAAATATTGGACACAGAATCACAGAAAAGTATGGAAAAGGGCAACTAATTTCATACATTGCAATACATCATCTTAACCTCTTTAATTTCGAAGATCAGATTTTAACTCGTGGTGAACCATTTTTTTTTCATTCTAAGGAGACAACTTTAAACAGATATGATCTTTAAGAATTACACATTTTCAAACTCAAACTGTAAGGATTCAACCCCAAATTTTAAGACAAGTAGGACAGAACAAGTTACTTTTTAGCAGGTTTATGAGTTAACATAGTCAATCTTACAATACAATTTATCAACTAATACGCTTGAGGAAAGTGATTTCCATTTTTAGAGCAGCTGATCACAGTAGAGAAGAAGAAGAAGAAGAACTAAGTTTTAAACTGAATCATGTGAACAAAGAAGCATAATACTAATCGTGATGATTTACTAAAAAAAACAATAGAGAATGGTCTTGCTTTCAAGGTATTTTTCAAGGTTTAAACTTGACCAAAGCACATACAACTTCAGGGAACCGAACATGGTATCTTGGGACAAAGTATTAGGTATGCTATAAGGCAACATATTCAAGTTGACGAACTTATTTGAGTTCAAGCAAAAGGGGAGAAATCATCACTTTAGGGATGGTTCAAATGAGGTATAGCAGTTGTTTTCAGCAAACTTATGATAGACACTAGCATCTCATAGATTTTGAGGAGAAGCAAACTTTTACCAGTGAAATCGACATGTCATAAAAGGGGGAAAGGGAAAAAGGAGTAGAAACAAACTAAATTAAACTACACTCTACGACCCAAGGAAAACACAGAGCTTGAATGGACGCATGAACGCCAAAATACCATTAATCTATCAAATTTATTCAATACTCGACAAAATGAAAAGAACTCAGACATTTAACAAGATGGACTGCTCCGAACAGTAGAGAATAACCAGATTTTAACAGCAAAATTTCAATCATACCAAAGAGATAGAGCAGAGAAGGTTAACAACAAGCAAATCAAGATAAGATTTTCCAAATACCGACTTGACAACAGCTTATGAACCTAGCATTTTGACAATAACAAAATAGTTTTAGACTATATCTAGTCAGTGTAACAAACAACATACTAACCCTTACAAAGAATCAGAATTAGCTTCTTTAGAGAGAAAGAGAAAATGAAGACGAAAATACAATAACTCCAAATAACAGGTTCCAATCATTTGCTCATAATTTCTGAATATTAAATCCAATAAACACAGCCTAAAAGCAGCAGACGTATTTCTAAAATGTTGCTAAACACAAAAGGAAAACAGAAACATAAAGGAGAGATGGGGGGTTTTCACCTTCTTCGGAGCAGCGACTGAAACAACGAGACTTCGTCAGAAACTTCACCACCGCCGGAGAAACAGTGATATTTTAGGGTATTTTTTAGACTCTGAAACTCAGCAATTCTTTGAAGCTAGAGAGTGGTTCTCCAAAGAAACTTCAGAATTGAAAAGTCAACCCCTAATCCCATAAACCCTTGTGGCTTATATAGGGGAAATTTAGGGTTAAAAGAGGGGGGGAAACAGAGGGTAAAGTCGGGAAAAAACCTTGGGGATAATTTGAAATTCGAATTAAATTTTCCCTGATTTAGCCACGTATGTACCTTCGTAGTTCAAATTCGAGCTGATTTCTTGGACAAATTGCCACATAAGGCTCTTTCTAGAAGCTTCGCAGCCTTGACAGCAAGGACTTGACGAGAGGGTGTTGTAGAAGTTGTTGCTTTGTCATTTTGCAACTATTGGAGCAGTGGCGTTAGGGTTTTGAGGGAGTGGGATGAGGAAGATGAGGTACAGGGTGAGCTGGTGTACTGTGCGCGTGAGAGCAGTACACCGCGTCCTTTTGGAGAAAAAGAGAGAGCATGGGGGCTACGTGTGATGTTTTTGAAGAGAAAATGTGTGTGAGAGGTATATGTGTATAATATCTGAGGGAGTATGCAGGAGTTGGGCCGGGTTTGGGTCAGTATGGAGTGGGTTGAATGCGGATTTTTGAGCAAAGGTGGTGGGCCGGTCGGTTTTGAGCGATTTTGAGCCCAAATTGTTTGGCTGAAACAACAAGTTGTGAGGGAGATATAAGGTGTTTCAAATATGGCCACATTTGCAAAGTGTGGTAACTTTTAATGTTAAGGATATAGCTAGATTAGGAGTGCTTAGGAAAAAATTCGGCTATAATTTATGATTTAAAGAATTTAGGCTAGAATAGGAATAGAGATAAATTAATTAAAATTAACCATCCGAGCTTCTTTAAACTTAAACAAATTGAAATAATTATTGTATTCAATACAAAATTACCTATTTTAACAATTATGAAATTAATTTACTCAATTAATCTCTTATTTGAATTAATTTCGAGGAAATCAAACGTTAATCTTTTAAAAGGATTATCTTATGAAATTAACTTTACAATAGCTCTTTAAGTAAGCTTTATATAAATTTCACATAATTAAATGTGAAAGGTATAAAAAATTTACTCAGAACTATTATAAAGCCGATTTGAAAAGTATTATATCTCTTTTTTAAAAATAATTATTTCAAAAATTATTTAAAATTCAAAAAGGCTCAAGGTTAATCTGTAATGTGGAGGTTAAAAATTGGGTGTCAACATTTAGTTGAATTATTTTTTTACGAAACATAATATGTAAAAAAAAATCAATATCGAAAATTTATTGTGTAACATAAGAACTTTTGTATGAATTTTTAAGGGTTAAAAAATTGATTAGTGTAATAGAATTTAGGTTTTTATCCTACCAAAAAAAAAATTAGGGTTTTAACAATCCACATTAAAAATAAATACTAGACTAATATTCTATTGCCTCTCTTGAAATACATTTCAGTAAGTTAATATATATTATTTTTAAGGGTTAAAAAATAAAAAAAATTACGTAATTAGTCAAAGATCCCTATCATAAATTCTACTATACTTTAAAATGGTTACATAATCACTCATCAATTTATAATATCCTGTCAGATTTCAACTCAGATATACTTTCTAGTGCCTCTCTCCTTCCTCTTTCTCTCACTCGCCTTTATCCTCCCACTTTCTCTCTCCCTCTCTCCCCCTCTCTCCATTATAACAAGAAAATTAGTTGTCTCAAATTTTAACACCGAACAAGAAAAGAATTAATATAATAAGTGGCACCTGTTTAAGCGTCGTCCAGTTTTTGCTGCATTATTTGAGATTCTATCACTCTATGTGCGCGATTTTGGGTAGAAGAATCGGTGGGGTTGGGGGTAGGGGATAGTGTAGAGAAAAAAAGTAGGTTGGAAAATGAAGCTTTTCTTGTTTATGATTTTACGAGTGGATCAATCAATTCGTTTTTGTCACGATCCAATCTATCGGGCCTTGCAGGCGCCTACTCTATGCACCTAGATAGACGAACTCTTGCTACCCGTTTCAACAGGTAAATGCGGAAAAGTCAAGTATAACCGTAAAAATCCTTTTTTAATACAGGAAAACTATTAAATCTTTTATTTCAGGAAAACCCTTTTTTTTTTGCAATGAATACTATAAACCAGTTTGACAACTTGAAATACCTTTCCCTAGGATCTAGTCTAAGCCGGTACAAAAGCTACTACAAGAGTAATACAATGGAAAGTAAGATGACACAGCTTTCACCATGGAACAAGAGTAGAAGCTGCTAAAGATCGTCATCGTGTACCTATGAAACACCACCAACTCTGCAATCAGACTATACCCAAAAAGGTATAGCAAAAGTAGAATCAGTACAAACACACGTACTGGTAGGCATCATCGGTCGACCCAAATCCACTCGTACCATCATATAATAAAATAAGGGAAAGCATGTAAATAATTCCAATGGTCCCATCCTCCAACTTCCTCCTTTACCAGACCCAAATCTCAACCGACCATCTACTTATACCTCATCCCTCAACCCTTCCTAACTATTCCGCTACCAACTTCATCACTCTAGCCTTACCCCCAATACCTACGACTTCTCAAGTCACCTTACCCTTAGACTTCCCAAGTCACCTTAACCTTGGAATATTCCCAAGTCGCACTAATCCTTAACTTCTCGCGTCACCTTGCACTAGCCCAATCACTAAGTCCAGACCCGGACTACCACTGCGTTTACTCAACCAACCCCTACAACTAAGCACCCAGAAATAATCCAGTAACTGCCACCCCAGACCAACCACACTCATGGTGCTACTAACAAGTATTTTGGATCCGTCAAGGGTCCCTAAGACAAATCCCCAACCTGATAATAATAGTCAGCAATATTACTCTCGACTCATGGCCTTCCTCCTAGCTTATCAGCCATATGGAAACAGATGACAACAGTCAACACATTCAGCGAAAACAACATACATATAACCCTTTTTACATAGTTCGGACCCACCCCGGGATTCCCCTAACAACACCTAAGTGTTAAACATGCAACCCGATCTACACCAAGACCAAACACAGATCAATATAATAATCTGTCCGCTCATGGACCATATGCAAAAGTCATAATTCAAGAAACACAACCCGGTCCACTCATGAAACCATCGAAAGAATACAATAATTCAACAAATAAACCTGTACCAGGTGTGGTACCCGAGAATTTTCATACCAGGCGTGGTATCCGAGCCAACCAAATAGTAACATGTACCAGGCATGGTACCCGAGCCAATCATATAGTAACCTGTACCAGGCGTGGTACCCGAGCCAATCAAATATCACACAGAAATCCAGCAGTCACAAACAATAAACAAAAACACACTTGTAAATCAACAAGCAATAACACACAGTTCATTTTACAAATTTGATATCCGGAAATTTAGACATTCATAACTATTCCCTAAGCATGCAACTCGTACAATACTTAAGCAGAAGCACATGAACATACAATGCATAATGAAAATCAATAATCATCACCTGCCCCCATTTCGGGTACATAAACCCAACCTTAAATCCCGTCTGAAGACTAAGCCCAATTCACTCCTTAACACATACTAGTAGATACACCCAATCCTGACCCTTCTCCTAGGACCGAATTACAACATGGGGAGAGACCTCCCCTAACCTTGGTAATTCAACCAATTACGATATTCTAGTTTCATTATAACAACATTTCAGAGAATCCCCTCTTTAACCTGTGGTTTAATTATCCAAGTTTCTCATTCCCAGAACTTTTTCGATACCCTAGTCCTTAGATTTTATCATCACACAACACCCAATTAATCATAACAACCCGAAATGTCACAAAAATTATCACAACTCAATCAATTCTAGATTAACTAATCCAACCACAATAATTCTCCTCCAGACTCCGTGTCTGAAGGCCTAAACATGGATTCTCCTTTTCAACTATATAATAAGTAGGAAATAGAAGTGGGTCAATCTACTCAATAAAGGAAACATAGCCTACCTAGACATCAAGCAATCCCCGATGTATTTTCTGGCTTCGTGAAGGCGTTCCCAGCTGGATAACAATCTCAAAATCCGTTGTTTCGCGTTCTTTTTGCCGAAATCCCTCCTCCTCATGGATCCCAAGCCTTGGAGCAGCCTAGGAGGGTTTTTGAAATAACCCTCGTACCTTTTCCAACTGAGGAGGAGGAGTCTTTTATTTAAAATCGCGCAACAGGCTACTGCCTCCCTTTCAATGATCATTTATTTGAATTAGCATGAAAACATATACAAATTAAGAGTATTTTATGTACCCTTACAATAATTATTACAAAAATTGATTGTTCCGTGAACTCCCTTTCATTTGTTTTTGTGTTGGTTAGGTTAATTTTTTCTTATCAGTTTTTTTCTTCTTAAATATTTATGGATTTTCTATAGCGAGATGTTGGAAATGGTATGGAGTGTTTTATGCAATTATGTTCCTTTTATTGATTTGGAAAAATGTTGTGTGTGTTAGGAGACTCAAGACTATGAAATAGCTAGGAGTGGAGCTAGAAGTCCAGATATGGGTTCGGCTGAACCTAATAATTTTTATTTAAATAGTGTATTTTTATTAACAAATTTATTAAATATGTCTAATTATTAAGTTTAGAACCCAGTTATTAACACTTAAAATCATCATTATAAAATTTAGGACCCATAAGATTAAAATTCGGGCTTCGCCTCTAAAAATAGCTATTAAAAAAATATTATTAAATGCGAGTGTTTTGTAAAAAAAAATTTCATACTTTGTTTAAACCAAACAATATACTCTCTCTTCCTCCCCCACACTTTACATGACTCACTTTTTTTTAATCAGTCTAAAAAAGAGTGACATATTTTTATATTTAATAATAATTTAACTTTAAACTATTTATTTTATTTTCAATAAAATAATTTATAACTACACAAATATCTATAATTTATTTTAGATCATAAATTTATAAAAAAAAATTAAAATGAATTTGGATGGAGGGAATAATTGTTTCATTCTCAAAGATCCCATCATACAGGTTAAAAAGTTAACACGTGTACCCAAAAGAGTAAAATTGAAGAGTTAATAATGAGTTGTACAATACATGTGTCTATAGTAGAAGAACAAAGAAATTCAGTCCTCCAATAAAATATGTCCAAGTTGACAGTACACTTCACATTATTGTTAATATTAGTACAGTAATGCACTGTTCTTTCCTACTTAAAAGTATAATTTATGTTGCTTTTTGTATAAGTATTTATAGCTGTGTTCGTCCTTCTTCTTGGCTTGTATATAGTAGAATATAGTCCTTTTTTATCTCAATTTATCTGAATATTTTTTTTTACTCCTATTAGTTTGTTAAAAGGATTTATATATTTTTATATCATAAACTAATTTAATTCTAAACTTTTTATTTTATTAAATAAATATTATAATATATTTAAAATATTAAATTTGAAAAGATTTCATTTATGTCAAAATTCATGCAGAATTAAATAATTATATAAGATAAATTGAAATGGACTAATCGAGGAAGTAATATATTAAGATCGTCATAATGTTTGATTACTTCAATAAAAGTAGGAAGTTATGCTTGGCCTTATTGCGTATTTTAATTTAAGATCGTGATATTTTGTCAAAGCATATATTGTATTTTAAAATTTTAAATATATTTATCATAAAACAAAGAGCAAAGAGAAGAAGTCCGTAAAAAGTACTCGTCACAAACCCACTTGGTAATTAGTTTCGTTGTTTACTTTGCATAGTCACCAAAAAAATTAAAAAAATATTTAAAATTAACTGTAAGCTCAGTTTGAAAAGTTATCTTGTAATAAAATAATGTATGTAATCAAGTTTGAGCGTAAATATATAATTTGACATATTTATCTAATCAAACAATTATTTGGTCGGCAATATTAGATGACTTTTCAAAAAAAATAATATTTCTCATATATCCATATATTTGTCACACATAAAATTTATTTATATGTTCGTTTAAAAAATATTTAGTTTATTATAATTATATTTTATTAGAAAATAAGATGTCTAACTAGTATGTAATTATATTTGTATGATCAAATATGATATAAGGAATTAAACTGTAATTATATTATGACAAATAAATATAAGTCATTGTACTTACGATAATATATAATTACACTTTCAAGTAATTACATAGTAATTTCCAAAACAACCTTAAATTTGATGCCTTTAGTATCATTTTCTAATCCAAATATCTGATGATCTATTTTAAATAAGCATAACGAGCAAGTAAAAATATAATAAATTGATCAAAGTTTAAAATCTAATGGTACTAATAAATGTCTTTATGAGAATTAAATAGTAATGTGAATAATGATTGTGTACATGTTAATAGTTATGAAAATTTTGTAAAACTTGTAAAGCAAAATTGCTTCATGCCAACTTCATCTCTCTTGAAAATGAAATTATTCACGAACTAAATATTTTTTTCTTGTGTATTTGTTGATATGTGGAAGGGTAAGTGAACAAGAAAGTTCTTGTACTGTTACCTTTTTAGAAGACCACGTTGAATGTGATTTAGAAGAGAAAACAAATGATAATTAATTTCATATTCAATAATCGTGTCGTAACTTTTCTTGAGAGGTTACTTAAATTTTATCCCTTCCTAATAGGATTGATTCAGCCCAAATGCAATTATTCATAACTCAAACTCAATATTCAACATTTCCTAGTCCGCTCATGATAGACTAGACCTAAATCACTATCATGTCAATAACATATGTAATTCATACAGACAAATAGTTCAAGCGACGTATGAGTATCAAGAGCTATAAAATTTTAAATCAATTAAGGTTGTGCAAGAGCTCCATCTAAAAATTCAATCACATGCGAAAGAAATTCACTACTAACATGAGGATCTTATTACTTGCAATATCGCAGACATCATACGCTACTCTAGTAGCTAGCTATCAATCTCTCATCCTCCAAAGAGACAAACTCAAGTTCATACATAACATTGTACCCATAATTACACGCACTACACTCATGATAAATATAAAGTTGACCTGTGAACAAGTTAAATTATTAATTTTAATTGTCTTTTCTTTTCATTAGTATATTTTCGCTTAAAATTAACTGTTTTTTTAGACATGCACTGCATTATCGAATCACTTATGGATATTAGTGGCATGCTAAAGTAGCAATACCGATTGAAACTTCAAGAAACAATTTAAAGATTAAAGGGTATTTCAATAAAAATTTAATGCAATTTTTTGGGGTCTCACACAACGAAGAAGAGGGATTCATTATTTTATTAACTCGTGATCCCTTAACATACGTGATATGAAACACGTGCTATAGTGTATTTTATTCGTTTACTCATTCAACACCATATAAATCTTGATTTAGACACCATCAGATGTCTAACCCAAGTTTTTCAACCAAACAATCCTTAAACCCAATCTTTTGAAAAAAAACTCACATCTGGATTTCAAACAAGTCACAAAGATATTGTAATTCGTTACTCTAAGGTCTAGTCAAGATCGATCGTTTCATCAAAAGATATATATGACCTTTCACTAATCAAGATTTTAATAGGTCTCGTCTATCCATGTTCTTCGAAATCAAAGGCAACCGCATGTGTGATAAAGATGATCTCACAGTTTATGCGACACACTTGTATCATTTATTAGGATATCATCACATACATATAGAATATCAATAAAATCTCAAAAATAATTTATTTATGTCAGTGTATTTAGACTTGTTGTGATACTTAGAATCTTTTGTGTATGCATTAACGGCTTGACTATCACAATATAAAATCATGAGATCTTAAAGAAAATTATAATATTAAAATGCTCAAAGAATCTTTTTGATCAAACACATGTATATTCTCTCAGGAATAAATTAAAATTAGATCCATTATAGCATAATGAATAATGCATAGTTTCTTCAAATATCGAAAAAATCATATTCGTTATTTTTCAATGATATCTTTTAGGATCAGATACCCGCTTACCAGACCTATGTTTTACAAAATGTCTGAAAAATTACATAGCATAGCATATATCAAGCTCTCGACAACACTTGAATATGCAACTCAAGACGTGTTATCCTTTTCTTTTTCAGTCTTTGAACACATTTCAAGACTTCAAGTTTCACTTCTCACTATAAGAGTATACATGTCACGATCCAAAATTTCTAGTAGGCTGTGAGGGCACTTATTCCTTCCCATAGGCAAACTCTATTCATTATTAGCCATTAGAAGGGGGGGAAACTAAAATATGCGAAAAATAAGATAAAATGATGATAAGTCTGAAATATGTCATAAGAACTAAAATATTTGCGAAAAATGAAATATAATTCTAAGAACTGATGACACAAGTACATGGGCGATTAAGATTCAAAATTATAAGGTTAAAACACTACAAAGTTGTCTAAAGGAGAAAGACAAAAAATCTAAAATAGAGCTAGAGTCCAATGTAGTTGAATCAAAGATGCTTACCCTGAACACCTAAGAGTCTCTTCAAATCCAATAGTAATTCAATCGCTACACGAACTTGGAGCTGAACGTGCACAAAAAAAGTGCAATAAATGTAGAATAGGTATGAAAAATATGTGTAGTCAGCAAGTATCGATAATTTATGTTGGGTAAATTTACACTCTTTCTAATCACATTTCACCTATATTTGTGCCTTGTTTTGAGTATATTTTAGCTTGATACTCCTTATTTTTTTCAATTACACGATAGTAAGCTTGTGAAACATATTTTATGTTTTATAGATGAAAAGACCTTGAAATCAATTAAGTATGAAACATAAAATGGACAAAATTAAGTATATAGCTTGACATATTATTCTAATCAACTAATTATTTGATCAGCATTATTAGATGAACTTTTTTAAAAAAAATATTTCTCATATACGTATATATTTGTCACACATAAAATTTAATTTGCATATTCGTTTAAAAAATATTTAGTTTTTTACAATTATATTTTATTATAAAATAAGATGTATAACTAGTATGTAGTTTATATTTGTATGATCAAACATGATATTAAGAATTAAATTGTAATTGTATTATGGTAAATAAATAAGTCACTGTAATTATGATAATATGAAATTACACTCAAGTAATTACACGGTAATTTTTGAAACAGCCTTAAGGGTCTGTTTGGATGCTATCTGACAATTCAAATAAGTATAATTGAGTGTAATTACACCGTTTATAATTACACAGTTTATAATGTTTGAAAAGTCACCTAGTAATTGAATTTGAGTGTAGTTAAATGTAATTGGGAGGGGATAATTACACTCTTCAATTCTCAAGAAAAGGGTGAGAATTGAATGTAACTACATCATGTAATTAATCACTTCATAATGTATAAGTATTAAATAAATTCTATCCTTTTATTTAAATTTTTTGAAAAGATCATTTCTTTTCAAGTAATTTCAAATAAATTTTTTCTTTTCAATAATTTTTTTAAAAAAATTATTTCTTTTCAAGTAATGCCAAAAGAGATCATTTCTTTTCAAGTAACTAAAAGAGTTTTTTCCCCATTAAAATGTCAAAAGAACATTTTCTTTCACTTATTAATTTTTTGAATGAGTTTCTTTTCAATCAATTAATTTAGTCAAATAAACTTTAATTCGCCAGTCAATTACGTGTCTGTGGATATTTTTAAGTGTTTAAAATCTTCTTAAAAGTGTTATTTGAACCCTTACCCGAATCTTTGAGTATTTAAAGAATTATTATGTTAAATTCTTTGAATAATAGATTTTTTTTTGATTTTTTTTCAAAAATTAAGTGGCGACTTTGTTTTAAATATTTTTGTAATTTTTTTTTAAAACTTTAAAGTGATTTTCAAAGTCAAAATTACGCATAACAACTTAAATCTTATCTCTTTCTAACAAAGTCAGATTAACCAACATGCAGCGACCCATGACCCAAACTCAATATTTCACAGTCTTTTACATAATAGGTGTACGTTCTATTCTTATTGTCCTTATTTTTCTCCCCTGCCTTTTATTGATAAATAATAAAAAATTAAATTAAAGGAAAAAGTTTAATAAGCTAGCTTCATAAATAAAATTTAATTCAAATAAGTTAAAAGTTGTGCTTGTAATTTATTTTCAAGATGATACGATACACTCATTTTCATACATATTGTACACTTACTCATATCAATAACATGATTTTATGTGTTGAAATACTAATACCAATACCAATAACTATGTCTCTATCTCAAATAGGTCGAATCAATTATATAAATCTTCACTTTTCATAACTCATTTCATATCATTATCATATACTGATATATATATACACATGCGCACACACTCACACCTCACAAGGTCATTTTTGTCAATTTTATAAAGTTAGTGCTCTTTAACAAGTGACATGTGTTATTATTCAACTTTAAAATTTTATTTTATTACTCTTTTAGGTTACCCCTTATTTAATTGAATATTACTTCAATTGTCATCACATAATTTGATAAATAAAAAAAAATTAAGATGTTTTGCAAGACTCAAATTCAATCTCTCTCTCTCTCTCTCTCCCCCCCCCCCCCCCCCCCCCCCCCCCCCCCCCCCCCCCCCCCCCCCCCCCCCCCCCCTTCCTCTTTGTCACGTGGTAATAAATATATATTACAAATACTTATTTCTTTTATAAGCTTTGTAGATAAAGAATAATCTCAAAACATATATTGATTCACGTAGATATGTAACTATTCAAGAAATTAATCTAACATATGATTAAATTTAATTTGAATTATTAAATGTTATATTCTCAAAAACATTCGATGACATAAAAAAATTATATCATGTATTTGTTTGAAAATATAAAGAAATTCTTCTTTTAACTTTCAAATACTTTTATACAATGATTTAATTTTTAGGTGTTTGCAGAAAATGTTAAACTACTTTTTCAATAACTTAATGTCACAAAAAATAATAAAAAATAATTATAAATTTAACTTTTTATGTTAGTTTTGAATCTAGACTAAGCAGGGTCAAATGCAAAACTTTTATAACTATGAAAATTTATCGATAAGATATGATTAACCTGGATAACATCAAATTAATTATGTAGTTGAAAAATATAAATTAAATTATACTTATTTGATAAAATTATGTACTTTTTTTTGTATATTTTGAGTTTAGGCTTGAACTTAGTACGGCCACAGAAAATTATTATGTATGTATATATATAATAGAAATTTTCTAAAGTCTAAAATTTATCCTCAATAAGTAAATACCACTTATATGTATATTTTTCTTTCATAGTATCATATCTTTAGTTAACTCTGCATTAATATAAAAAATTTGTAGGCTTTTCGAGTTAATTTTTTTCATGTGATTTTAAGTTTGTCCCGTGCTCTTTTAACACCTTCACCACCATAGTTTTATACGTACATATTGATGCATCTATAGGTCGATTTAAAACATGGCCAAATCATCTCAAGTTGCTTTTTATATTTTATCTTTAATGTATCCTGCTTGCACCTTCTCGTTGATGTGATTATATTTAATCTAATCTAATTTGGTGTGATCGCACATCTATCTTAGCATCCATATTTCTACAATACTCATGTTGTAGATATTTTAGATTTTAGAAGTCCAACATTCACTATTATATAACATTGTAGGTCTTATAGTTGTTTTATAGAACTTACCTTTCATTTTGGTACGCATCCTTATATCACATAGTATAACAATGACACTCTCTATTTTAGTCATCTTATTTTGATCCTATGATTTCATCATCTTGAAATAACGAGTCTAGTATCTTAATTATTTGCATTTTGACACCGCAATTATGTCTAATCTCACATCAACTTTGTTACAATCAAGCGCTCACCATCATGCCAAATGATATAGTTGATCGCAAGGGCACCACTTTATTTCTTAACTAAGCCCACCAAGAAAGCGTCAGATCGATCATGACTTCAACTAGAGACACTCCAGCCCTCTCGTGGGCATTACCGTAGGCAGGTATTGACATTATCCAACAATCCCTCTTCTCACACCTGCCTCATGCATCCTGTTTCTCTTGAGAATGAAACCCATGACCTTAGCTCTTTTACCATTTGTTAGATCAAGAGCTTATCATCATACCAAAAGTTATATCTGATAGCAAGGACACAACTTTATTTGTTAACTAAATTCACCAAATAAGCATTTTGTTTGATCACGACTCCGCCATATTTCACTCTTGTTGTATTCCTACGTCTATGTTTTATCACCCTTTCTCAAAGTTTCATTGTATAACTCGTGAGTTTAATGCCACATAATTCACATGACTTTAATATCTCCTTTATTCTTATAAATTAAAATGAATCTAATATTCTTTCATCCAACATACATTCTATCACTTCTTAGTATATCATTGAATAGCTCGGTGAGACATTCTATTCCAACCTATTTTCAACCTATTCAAGATACTTTCAAACCTCTATAGGGATAGTGTGTCAAAATATTATTTGTATCAAAATTATTAGGCATAATATAAAACCTACCATTTAACTTGGCCTCAACTGGCATCTATGTCCTCCATTTTTGGTGTGCAGAATTAGGCACTTAAACTTGTATAAAGTTGAACAAGTAGACACATGCGTTCTACTTGGTGTCTCACACGAATTTTCACGTAGGATGCATGTGTCTACTTATTCAACTATATACAAGTTT
Source organism: Jaltomata sinuosa (assembly GCA_003996215.1). Taxonomy (NCBI): domain Eukaryota; kingdom Viridiplantae; phylum Streptophyta; class Magnoliopsida; order Solanales; family Solanaceae; genus Jaltomata; species Jaltomata sinuosa. The sequence continues at coordinate 157,919 of QJPP01001173.1, read as the reverse complement.
AAGTGCGTACTTGTGCATACCCAAAGTTGAAGGACATAAATGCCAGTTGAAGCCATATTAAAGGGTACGTTTATGTATTGTGCCAAATTATTATTATGGTAAGATTATTCCCATTATTTCAAATGATACTTATATTATTGATGTGACCTAATACACACCTATACTATACAAAAGCGAATTTATTTACCCCTTCCTCAACCCGATCTCATTCACAAGAACCCTAATTCTTCCCCAATTTCTCTTTCCCCCCAATTTCTCTTCCCCAATCGAAGTTCAAGGTCCATTCTTTTGAAGCAAAGGTAACTAAATTACACTTCCTTTACAATTTTATCTTCTCCTCTTTTCCCCAAGGAGTTTTTTTTCTGATTTTTTTAATGATTTTTTCCCAAATTTTTTTCTGATTTTTTTGTAATTCTTTGTCTGATTAGTTTTCATATTTAATTTTTTTAATCAAAGGTGCTATAATGGCTAGAATAAGCTTGAGTAAACTTTGTAAGGAAGAGGAAGATCATGAGTTGGAAGAGGTGCGATGCAAACATGGATTTCTTCTGCCTTTGATGACCTCCTGGACCCCAAGAAATTCTGGTAAAAGATATTGGAGTTGTCCGTACTATGATGTAAGTGAATCTTTATTCAATGGGTGATCTTGAAGAAATCTCACATTAATTCATTTTGTTCTTGCTTTTATTCATTTTAGAATGCTAGATCATGCAATTTCTGGTTCTGGAAGGATGACTATATTGATCCAAGATCCAAATTTGTGATTCCTAAATTATTGGGAAGAATAGGTGAGCTTGAGCAAAGAATTGAAGCTTCTGAAAAGGTTGATGACACGCATACTAGGACAGCCAATTCTGTGGAAAGTAAAATAAATATGAACAAAATAGAGCTGTAGCTGTACAATTTCGAAGATGATTTGAAGAAGATGAAAGTAAATGAGAAGAAATAGAAAAGCAAGTTGGCTAAGTCCAAGAAAAGGGAGAAACAACTTTGGATTACTCTTTTGTGTGTTTGTATTTTAGGTATAAGTCTTGTATTTCAAAGCATGTACTTGAAAGAAAATCTATGGAGGTTGCCATAAGTTGTTAATGTAATTGCTTTTGACATTTTGTAAGTGGTTGGAATTGATGATTTTTTATTCTTGTAATGAACCCTTATGCAATGAATTGGTAATATTTTGGTTCATTTGTCTCACTTTCTTTTGTTAGTTGTTTATACCCTTGTGCTACTTGGTTCTTTTGGATGCTGCATAAATTACATATTTTGTGCAAGTCACAACAGATTTAATGCATAGAATGCACTCCAGTTTAGTCACAAGATACCAAGTAGCACAAGTAATCACAACTAACGCACATTTAGTGTAGTCACAAGTGCACTAAGTAATTCTTGGATTCTCTCTCTAAAATTTCTCTCTCTAAAAAATTCTCTCTAGAGAACCTAGTGACAGTCTACCGGAATGGCCACAGAGCCGCCGGTGGATATCCTCAGACCACCGGATACACAACAACATGAGCGCAATGACAATGCACACAAAACCGACCAAGATTCATCCATGAATCTTCAAAATAGATCTGCGATGCCTGTTGTAGAAGTTTCAAATGATGAGCTGATTTGGGCTCAAAAGATCATATCACTAGCTAATTCTGCATTGATTCGAGTTACTACAACTATTGGAAGTGATTCGCAGTCCATTAATCGTTCTACACATGAAGTTTTAGCCAATTGTAAGAAAAAAATTGTAACTACTAATTTGGAGAATTCAAACGGAGCTCTGCCAAACTCGCGATATCAAATTCGAACATCTTTAGATAAGTTTCAATGTGGTTTGACTTCTGGGGTTTACTCAGCTCATGGAGACGATTCTAGTGATACTAATTTGAATGAATTTAATGGAGGAATCATTGCCGAAGTGATCTCAGTTCAAATCGATGGAACTCCACGGAATCGCGGTCAATTTCGACCTGCCTCCGATGAGTTTTGTAGAAATCTAACCGCTGGGGTTTCATCCTCATACCAATGCGCACCCAACGATCCAATTTTCACTAAAAATGGTGAAAGAATACTCTCCGGTGAAGTTTCAGGCGGCGGCGCCACCGCAGGCGATGGAGCTCCGGTCAGCATTTCAGGGAAAAACCAGTACCAAATTGTTCATGGAGATGATGCTAATGTTTGCCCTCACAAAACTCCATTAGAGGAAGCTCAAAGCTCTTTCAATTTTTCTTTCAAAGCTAATGGAGTTGAGTTGGCCGGAGATAGCTTTCCGGGAGGGCAAGGCATAAATTTTCAAAGCTAATCTGATCACAAAGCTATTGAGGATGATTTGAGCAACAAAGATTCACCAAAAGAATGTTTTTCCTCAAATTTGAATTCTACAGATCACAACTTGGCAGTGACAAATGCTAACAGTGAGACTCTTTTGGTGAGCAATCAACTACTTCTCACAAATCAGCATATTGACAAGAATAATCAAACAAGTTCCCCTGCAATTCAAGGTAAGTCTACTAACTCTAACTGCTTAACTTCCATTGATCCTAATGCCTTAGATGTTATTGGAGCTCAATTGCAATCTAATGCAATTGAGCAAAATGCTATTGAACTAACTGATGTTTTTCAAGGAACTGAGGATACTAATGATAATAGCAAGGAAAACCTTACACCTATTGAGTCTAAGTCGACCCAAAATCCCAAAGGCAAAGTTAGACTCGAGAATGATCACTTGAACCAAGCTCAAAAGCCTTCCAATCCCACCTCTTCTGCTTATCCGCAAGTCTCCAATAACTATGGTAAAAATGACCCTTCGGACCAAAGCAAGCAGCCACCTTCAGTAGATACTACTACCAAAGATGATAGCAACCCGAATCCTAACGAACAGCCACCCCCAGTTGATACTACTACCAAAGTTGCTAACACCCCGAATCCTAACCACAACCCCAAAAATAAACCCATTCCTGAACTATCCCCGTTTACTATTGTTCATACTTATGCTACTCGTTTAAGGTCCAACCAACCTAAAAATGAAATCCCTATAGAGCTCTCCACTCCCAAAATCACTACTAGACAAGGTTTTCCTGCTGTTATATTCAAAAAAGAAGATTTCATGGTGAAATTGGCAGGAAGATGCAAGTATACTCTAGTTGGCAAGTTTACCAACACGATGCCAAAGATAGAGCTTATAAGGAAGAGTTTCATACTCCAGACTCAACTAACGGGAGGGGTCAAGATTGCTCATTTCAATGCAAGACATATCTATATTGATCTTGATAATGAAGATGACCACCTCACCGTTTGGAACAAGCAAAAGATGTATATCGAAGGTCAACTAATGAGATTGAAAGTTTGGACTCCTACATTAGGCCGGAGGAAGAAACGCCTATAGTTCCTATTTGGGTTACTCTTCCGGAACTACCATGCCATTGCTACAACAAGGAATTCATTACGACTCTTCTCTCACCTATTAGCAAAACTTTGTACTTAGACACGACCTCTATACAAAAAGCAAGAGGTAGTGTGGCTAAAGTACGGTTGAAATTTGATATCACTAAAGAAAGGCCATCTCATATTTGGATGGAGTTTGATTAAGATGATTTGACTATCGGAATGTGTTAAGCCATTCAATATGAGGGGATACCGGATTATTGTTCTTATTGCAAACACCAAGGGCATCTTGTTTATGCGTGTAACATCAAGAAAAAAGAAGATGATTACAAGAGAAGAAAAGAACTTGAAGCTGAGGCTAAGTTGAAAAACAAGTTGCCACCAGGAGGAAAAAACCATGAAATACCTCCACCAGGTAACTCTCAGTCTTTTGATAATAATGCTAATGCTTCTAATATTATTGCTAGTGTTTCAGGTACCACGGATTTTCAACATAAACCAAATCCGAAGAACATTGAGGATGCATGGAAAACCCAAAAAAGAAAGAATTTCAGGGGGCGTCAACAAAGCCAAGTATACAGACCAATCTCTCCCAGTAAACAAAATGAAATACCACCGCAAAATCATGATGAACATCAAGCAGGTATCATAGCTAAAACTCTTGAAACTCCTTCAGATTATGTTGATCCTGGTGTGCAGGATCAACCACCCCACCTCCCTATGAACTCTGTTATTCCCACTCCCCTGAAACCCTCTTATGATGTGGAAAAATTGCAAAGCAAAGGAATCCCAGGTATTGACTCAATTCTCCCACACCCTCGTGACCCCTCAAATATTATTGTTGATATTTTATCTAATTCTGAAGTTGATGGAGGTATGGATGGAGGGAAAAAGGAGAAACCTACTAACTTGCAGGAAGGGGTATCCAAGGGGAGGGATTTGTCTCATGCTTTGCATGAGAACCCACTGGTTGACCATAGGAATGACTCTAGAGCCCCTGCTACCACTGTTCATCCTGTTATTACTGCTCAACATGTCAAAAATGGTACCAAGGAGAACTTAAGCTTAAATCAGGTTCAGGAAGATATTACATCAGATCAAAATTTGGGGTCAGATCACAATCTTAGTTTGGGTTCAGATTTGGTTGCTGGTTCAGTGCATGAGAAAAGAGACAGTCCTAGTCCTCATCCTACTACCAATACTCATCAGAATTTTCAAGCTTCTGTGGGTTCAAAAAATTTGCAGATTCTCCTTGCAGATTTGGTTCAGAGTTTGAACAATAATGGGGTCCAAAATTTTACCTTGGAACAATCTTCAAGCTTGGTTAAAACTCTTCAACAGATGGTCTATGGTTTGGTTGCAGATCAGATACATATTCCAGGTGCTACTTTGATCTCAAATCAGGCTCAAGACTTAGTTGATGACAAGTTCCAAAATCAAGGTGCTAATGCTAACCTATTGCAATACCAAGTCTCTACTATTGGCGCTGATCAGTAGCATAGATTAGGCTCAGTGTTAGGTTCTAATCAGTTGCAATATGTGCCTCAACATGCTACTTCTATGGGTGAAAAAAGAACTGATCATAGTCATGTTTTGGCTACAAATCAGGCTCCTTGTTCTGATGCTGGAAAAGTGCTAGTTATGGGTTCAGTTTTGGGTACAATTGTAGCTTAAGAGAATGGAAAAACTTCAACTACTAAAGAGTATGAGATTGCTCATGGTAATGTTCAAGGAAATTCTACTGATCATATTGCTTTGGTTGGTACCTCTACTGTTATTAAGGCTCATGGCACAGACCAAGTACATGCTCCTACTACTGATTTCACTGGTAAAGGTATTACTGGAGAAAACTCTCAGAATAATAGATCCACTCTTCAATTAAGCCAGAAAAAAAGAAAGGCTCTTAAGAGAAGACAAGAAAGAGAGGAAAAAAAGAAGGAGAAGAAACTGAAAAAGGGACAAAAGAATTTTGTCTTGGTTAATGAACAAGCTGGCCTAGTTATTCCTCCTCTCCAGATCTATGAGAATGATCCTGATAATCCAAAGAACCAATGTACTCTCAACACAGTTCCAAGTTCACCTCCTGATGATAAAGATGAGTATAGAGTTATACATTCTGAAAATGAATTCGACCAAGATACTCAATCTATTGAAGAACAGGATGAAGAAGAAGAAACTAGTGAACATCTCATCAAGGCTTTCGGCTCTGCTTTTGATAGTGACAGGCAATAAGAGATTCAACAAGTTTCAGGAAAAAATGGTTTATCTCCGAGGGGTCAACCACAGAAAGGTTATTTTAACAAACAAGCTACTTCTAGTATATCTGCTAGCACTGCAGACCTCATACAAGATCTCAAAACAAAGGTTTCCAATGATTAGTACAATCACTTGGAATGCTAGGGGTATTAATACCCAGGGAGTCATGGAAAGAGTTCGAAATCTCAAGAATGTTCATAATCTCTCTTTGATTGCCATTCTTGAACCTTTTTCTGGTAATTGTCAACTCAACAGTGCTAGAATTCAACTTGCAATGGATAATGCTGCTTGCAACCAAAATGATAAGATATGGATTTTTTGGACTCAAGACATTGATTGCAAAGTTTTAGAGTCTGACGAGCAACAGATTACTTATGAGATTAAACATGTGAAGCATCCTACTACTTTCCTCATTACATTTATTTATGCCAAGCGTAAAGATCATCTCAGAAGACCGCTATGGGACAGATTACTTCACTATGCTAATACTGATAATCCTTGGTGCACTATTGGGGATTTTAATGTTATTACTGATCCTGAAGAGAAACTGGGAGGTCTTCCTTATAATATGAACAAGAGTTTTGAATTTATCGGGGTTACTGAAGCGTGTGGTCTTACTGATCTTGGATTTCATGGTCAGAAATTTACTTGGTGCAATCATAGATATTCAAACCTCAGAATTTGGAAGCGACTGGACAGAGCAATGGTCAATGATAAATGGTTGGAGCTCATGCCTCATTCTTGTATTACTCACCTTCGTTCTGTGGGGTCAGACCATTGTCCCTTATTATTTGAACTAACAAAGAGAAAGCAGAATGTCACTAAATACTTCAAGTTCCTGCACTGTTAGGTTGAGAATGAGAAATTTTTAGATACAGTTCAAGATTGCTGGAATAGATAAATTGAGGGCAGTCCTATGTGGATTTTTCACATGAAGATGAAACGATTATCCTCCGCCCTTAGCAACTGGTCGAAAACTGAGTATGGTGATATATATGATACTGTGAAAGAGTATGAAGAAAAAGTTAGAACTGCTGAAGAAGAGTTACTCACTCACAACACTGATGAGAATAGAACTAGACTTCATCAATTGAATACTGAATACATAAGATACATGAAGCTCGAAGAATCTATTCTCAAACAAAAAACTCAGTTACAATGGTTTAAAGAAGGAGATGCTAACTCTAGATACTTCCACGCTTTGATAAGAGGTAGAAGAAGAAAGCTCTTTATTCACAAGACTAGTGATGAACAGGGGAATGAAATTCAAGGTGATTAAATAATTGCTAGAGCAGCCTGTGATCATTTCCAGAAGATTTTTACGGGGGAAGAGAATGTGATTAATGAAGAGGTTTTAAATTATATCCCCATATTAGTCACTGCTGAACAAAACCAAATCCTTCAAGATATGCCTACTATGGATGAGCTTAAACAGGTGGTCTTCTCTATGAACCCTTATTCTGCTGCGAGTCCGGATGGGATGAATGAGAAGTCCTTCCAAGCTTGCTGGGAAATTATTTGCTATGATCTTATAAAAGTTGTCCAGTCCTTCTTTTGTGGTCACACTATGCCTAAATATTTCTCTCATGCATGTTTGGTTTTACTCCCAAAAGTAGACCATCCTAATAAATTATCCGAGTTTAGACCCATTAGCCTTAGCAACTTTACCAACAAGATAATCTCCAAGCTCCTTTGTCTTAGACTTGCTCCTATTCTTCCCCTTCTCATCTCAGACAATCAGTCAGGCTTTGTAAGAGGAGGAAGCATCTCGGAGAACATAATGATTGCTCATGAAATTACTCATAGCATTAAAAAACCAAATGAGGGTGATAATGTAGTCATCAAACTTGACATGGCCAAAGCGTATGATACAGTTTCTTGGTCATTTATTTGCCTTGTTTTGAGAAAAATGGGGTTTGGAGAGACCATCATTGATATGATTTGGAGGATAATGGCAAATAATTGGTACTTTGTTATTATAAATGGCTCGAGACATGGTTTCTTTCACTCTACTAGGGGCCTCAAGCAAGGTGACCCCTTATCCCCGCCATTGTTCATTCTGGGAGCTGAAGTCTTATCTAGAATGTTGAACAACCTTCATCATCCCACTTGTATCATGGCTTTCAGATGGAGAAAAATGGTCCTCAAGTTAATCATCTCAGCTTTGCAGATGATGTTATTATTTTCTCCTTAGTTAAGGATACTTCTCTTAATCTTATTATGGGGGTTCTATCTACTTACGAAGATGTATCTGGCCAACTTATCAATAAAGAGAAGAGTCACTTCATGGTTCTTGCTAACACTCCTCTTGACATCATTTCTACTATCAAAGACATCACTGGTTTTATTCAGAAGGACAATCCTATCACCTACTTAGGTTGTCCACTGTATATAGGAAGGCCAAGAGTGATCTATTTTTTGGAGATGGTGTCTAAAGTGGCAAATAGAATCAAAGGTTGGAAAGCTAAGATGCTTAGTTTTGGGGGAAGATCTACTCTTGTGAAATTTGTCCTTCAATCCCTCTCGGTCCATATACTTTCAGCTATATCACCTACCAAAACCACTCTCAAGCAAATCAAGTGGCTAACTGCTGATTTTTTCTGGGGCTGGGATAAAGAGAAAAGAAAATACCACTGAGATTCTTGGGAAACTCTAAGTTTTCCTTACGATGAAGGGGGTATTGGAGTAAGATCTTTACATGATATTTGTCTTTCCTTCCAGTACAAACAGTGGTGGACTTTCAGAACTAAAAATACTCTTTGGGGGCAGTTTCTTAGAGCTAAATATTGTCAAAGAGCCAACCCCGTTGCTAAAAAATGGCATACTGGACAATCCCTTATGTGAAAACACATGACAAAGAACAAACATGAGGCTGAAAATCACATCCAATGGATTATTCATTCGGGAACATGCTATTTTTGGTGGGATGATTGGTTAGGTGTGGGTCCTATTGCTAGCTACAGAAGAGATAATATTAGACCCAACAACATCAAGATTTTGGAGTTTTTAATCAATGTTCATTGGAATGAAGAGTTGGTGAGGTAGATTGCTCCGCCTCAACTAATTCACAAGATTCTTAATACTCGATTTCATTTCCAGGAAGGGATTCCGGATCAACCAGTGTGGAAACCTAATGCTAATGGAATATTTACTTGTTCTTCTGCATGGGAAATTGTGAGACAAAAGAAGAACAAGACCTTGACTAATGCACTCACTTGGCATAATCATATTCCATTCAAGGTCTCCTTTCTTCTTTGGCGAGATCTTAGAGGAAAGTTACCTTAAATGAGAAAATTACCTCTTTTGGACATGAACCAGCTGAATGTTCTTGCTGCTACACGCCGGGTCTAGATACTATAGAACACATTTTCACTGCTGGGAACTTTGCGAAGCATATCTGGAAAAGATTTTCTAATTCTATGGGTATTCATTTTGATAATGCTCCGCTAAGAATCATTCTGATGAGGTGGTGGATCTCTAAGCATAATAATGATTTACACAAGCTTCTTTTCCAGGCCACCCCTATTTTCATTTATTGGAATCTTTGGAAGAATAGGTGTGCTAGCAAGTATGGTGGAAAACAATCCAATTCTTCTAGAGTTAAATTCTCCATCTTCCAAGACATATCCAACCTCATTGCCACTATTTTTCCCTACATTAAAACTCCTGCTAACTGGACAGATTTGGCTCTAGTTGTAGAAAAATGCAAGCATGAAATGAGTATTATCAAAGTTCTCTGGAACAAACCTCCGGCTACTATGGTAAAAATATTGATGGAAGTTCTATGGACAATCCGGGAAGCACTGGAGCAGGCGGAATTCTTAGGGATCACTTGGAAAATTCATCTATGCCTTTTCTACTCCTTTAGGCATTGGTACTAACAATCAGGCAGAGATACAAGCGGCTATTTTCGAGCTCAATTGGTGTATTCAACACGGTTATAGTCGGGTTATACTTGAAGTCAATTCCGAACTTCTTATCAAATGGCTCAAGTACTACATTAAACCTCCTTGGAGCATTCAGGAGGACTTGGTTATTCTTCAGAACCTTAGCAATTTATTGGAAAGCTTTCATTGCAGGCACATTTATAGAGAAGAAAATTATGTTGCCGACATACATTCTAAATATAGCCACTTGATTGATGCACCTCAACATTTCTTCAACCAGCAACAACTTTCAGAGGAGGCAAGAGGGTATTTTAAATTGGACAAACTTGGAATTCACAACTTTAGAAGGTGAAAAATGAAAAGAATTAAGAAACCACCTTGAGTTTTTTATTATTCTTGGATAATCCAAGTTCTTACAGGTTTGCACTTGTAATTTTGGTGTTACTAATCTTCTTCACTTAGGCTTTCTCTTGTTTAAGTTATAGCTTTTATGAAGAAGTTCTTAGTTAGTTTGGGTTTTTCTTGTTACTTTGTAAGGGGAGAGTCTCCCTTATTTATCACTTTTCTAGATATTTTGTATTGAGAGGAGTCCTCTGGTAGGTGCATAGTTTCTAGGTTTCCATTCTAGTATCGGGAATGAGTTAACCGACCTTAGTAGGCTAGTCGACTTATGAACCACCATAGGATCGGAGGTAAGGTTTATGTCCCCCTCCTTGTATTTTATGCTTTGTCTTTATTTATGTTAAGGCCTGGGGTTGTTGCTCAGCTCCTGACCCACCCGTGGGTCGTTAAAAAAAAGTGCACTAAGTAGACACATAACTACTGCACTAAGCAGACACATTATTGCAATAAATAGACACATATTTACTGCACTAATGCAGTGACATAAGTAGTCACAACTACCAACCATAAACATACAAAATATTAAATAAAGTGGCAGTCAAAGCTGCATAATCATTAACCAAAAAAAGTGCAGTTACAGCTGCCAACATAGTTACATAGAACAACCAAAATTAACTAATAATATGCAGTCATAGCTGCCAATTCAATTCAGCTACCAAACATTGTCTAAAATGCAGTCACAACTGCCATTCAACTATCAAAACATGTCTTAAATGCAGTCACAATTGCCAAATCAGTACTATGATCTAACTAGTTAACACCAACATTTATATTGCAGTCACAACTGCCAAAAACATAGCAAATGCCATTAAATGTGAGCATTAGAACTTTCTTGACTCAAATATGCAGCCTTGGACTTTGTCTCCATTTGTTTTTTTCCCCTCATTTCTTCAAGTTGCGTAGAGGTCATAGCATGTTTTCCCTTCTATTTCATACCATTTTTTGGTGTATGTCCAAGATCTCCAGTGACAACTGCTGAAGACTTCACATTTTGAAATCTTTCACTGCGCATTTCAGGCTGCTCAAATGAAGATAGTTAGTGTTAAATTGTAGTAAATTGAAAAATACTTAGGTCACATTATAGTAAATTCAACTTTACATTAAGGATAGAAAATTCACATTCTGTGTGAAGTACACCTATTCCAACCATCTTTGGTCTGCTGCTAGTAGCACCACCCTAAAAAAGTCAAGAAAATATTAGGTAAAGCAACTAATTTACAACATATAAGAGAAGTCAAATTACATTACCTTTTCTGTTGAGCCTTTTGGTCTACCCCTTCCTCTTCTAGTTGGAGAAACACAATTTGAACCATTTGTTCTACCTCTTCCTCTTCCAGTTAGAGCTGAACCATTTGTTCTACCCCTTCCTCTTCCAGCAGTAGGTGCTCTTGGAACAGTAACAGTTGATGAAGTTGGGGCAGAGGCAGCAGTTGATGAAGTTGGGCTAGCACTTGAACCAGCTGCAGGTGCACCCCTAGAACACTTTCTTTTATTGTGGCCTTTGTTGTGACAAGTACTACATGACATCTCAATCCCTCTTTTTGATAATTTGCCAGTTTTGTTATTATTTTCACCTTGCTCTTTCCTTCTAGCCTTGCTAGGACTGCTTGGCATATTCCTAATAACATGTAGTATAATAGAGATATTTTGTGATACTGGCCACATTTTCATATTCAGAACTGGCTGAATAAAGTAGTTGTATGTCTTCATATATGTATCTCTAGTATACCAATGAGAGATGTAGTTAATTGGTTCCAACTTCTTATGGTGAAGAGCAGCTATTGCATGAGGACATGGTATACCTTTCAACGTCCCTACTCTACAGCTACAAGTTTGTCTGGGCAAATCAACAATATGTCTGTATCCTCCACGAAGCACCTCATACCCTATATCAGAATTCCATTTTATACTGCACTTCATAGATTTGGTTGTGTTCTCTGTCATAACTTTCATGGCCATGGGGAAATGTCACTGATCCAATTCTCACAAAACTCTCTCATCTGCCATGTTCTCTTTATCATTTTTACCCTTATTTCTTCAAGCATGGTAATTATAGTCTTGTGCCTTGCTGCTAATATCCATGCATTGAAATATTTTGCCATGTTATTGTCCACACTGTCACACTTAGTGGTAAAATTGAAGTAAACTTTGCTCCATCTTTCTGGATTATAATACAACAACTTATCAATTATCTTTTTACCTCCTAACATTTTCATATAATTGATATGATCCCTCAACTCAGCCTCAAAAAGTTGACCTTGCACACTTTCAAAAATAAATTTTTTTCTCAATACCTCTAAATGACTTGGACCAGTTAGCAAGGACATGCCTAGCACACATCTTGTGTTTAACTCTGGGTAGATGCTCTTTCACACCATTTTCAAGACCCTGAAAGAAATAAAGAACACATAATATAGTTAAATTAAATAATTACTCAATCATAATTATTTGAAGTGAATTCAACAAAATATTCTAACCTTTTGCATATCTGTTATCACTGTTACATCTGTCCCATCTCCCAGCTGCAAATCTTCCTTTATAAGCTTGATGAACCAACTCCAAGTGAATTAATTTTCAATCTCAACTACTGCCCATGCTAGTGACAGCATCTGATTGTTATCATCTTTATAAACAGCAACCAGTAACTGGCCTTTTGATACTCCCTTTAGAAAACGTCCATCCAAACAAATGCACTTCCTACAACCAGCCAAGTAGGACTTCTTGATTGCATCAAAACAGATGTAGAAGCCTTGAAATATTTTTCTACCACCTTCAAATGTTTCATCATGAATCTTCACTACACACGTACTACCTGGATTAGATCTTAACATCTCATCTCTATAATCTAAAATTTTCCAAAATTCAAGATTATAATCACCCATTAGCTCAGCAATTACTTTGTTTCTTGCTCTCCTACAAACTGTTCTTCCAACATATAGATCCAATTCCTTCTTAATGAGCAGTTGAAACTCAAAGATTCTGATATTTGGTTGTTCCTTTATTCTCTCATTGTAGTGACTGAATAAGAACTTGGTATTGCAAAGTTTGTTCCTATTAGTAGGATTACACTTGTGAATTGGTTTATAGGTCTTCACAACAAAGTTATTAGTCCTAGAATCAAAGCTAGCATATAGAAGCCAAAGACAACCACTTGTACACCTAACCCTTAACCTTATAGGTTCATTAATATATTTTTCAATAGCAAAATGACCAGCAATAGCATATCTGGTAACAACAGTTCTAAATTCATTAACACTCTCAAATACAAGACCTAACTCCCATACTATTTTCTGGCAACTTGCATCAAATATAACCTTGTTTACCTTCTTCCTTATTCTTACTTTAGCTCTTTGTTCAACCACCTCACCTTCATCATCAGTATAATCATATGTATTTGTTTCAAAGCTGGCAGCTTCATCTGAGGGATAGAATGGCTCATCACCGGCTAGCTTACCATCCAAGCTCTATTACCACCTGCAGACTCATCATAGACAACATCTGGCCTAGTTCTTCCTGTTCCTAACTTCATATGTTCAGGAGGCAAAGGTGGTCTCTATCCCCTCTTCAATCTCTTCTTTTTATTCTTTCTTTCCTCCCTAAAACCTCTTAGATTTTCATCAACATCACTACCAACATCTACTCCTCCATCAAATGATTCTATATCTGAATCAGGATCAGATTTAACTCTACCAGTATCTATCCTAGTTTGTGAAGATTCAGCAGTAGTAGGTGCAGTGGAAGGCTGGACAAAGGAAGGGATAGGAGCAGTGGGAGGATGGAAAGAAGGAGGAGTATTTGGAGAAGTTGTAGGCTGGACAGAAGGAGAGGTTGGAGCCTCAAAAGAAGCAGTAGGGACACTGTTTTGAGCATCAGAAGATGGTCCCTTAACACCCCTATTGTCTTGATCAGTCACACTTTTCCCCTCCGCATGGTTCTCATATTCCAATAAAAATGGGACCACCAGAGGCTCATCAACCATGTGATTAGAAAAGCATCCAAAACATCTCCATTACTCAAACATTCACAAATTCCCATAGTATCCCCGTCTGATTTAATTTCTATAAATATTACACTACTAGGCAATCTCACATACACTATGCAACATCCAGGGTCATACCCTAATTCTTTCACATAATTCAATATTTTGAAATAAGATAATCTATCTATATCAACATCCAAAAACTCAGTTACTTGACCACCTTCATAAGGTTCTGGTTCATACCCTTTATCTGTTTTTAAAACCCCACCATGGTAAAATCTCAAACTAATCAGATCAAACAAAGACATTTTAACCACCTGAAAATAGTGTAAACAAATCAATTTTGGACCCTTTACCCCGACCAAAATAACAATACATGCCACAACATGAAAGTCAACTATGCTACAATTATTAGTGTAACAACTTAGTTTTTTCATATATTGAAGTCTTTAACCAATCATTTAAAGTGTAAAAATTAAGTACGATTTACAAAATCCTAGATCAAATCGCATGAAGAACTTATACTATGCTATAATCTTTAGTGTGAAACTTAGTTTGTTACATGTTGAAGTCTTTACCCACACATATACAGTGAAAAATCAAAATAAATTTAAGGAACGGATAAAAAATCCTAGTTCAAATCGCATGAAAAATATATATTTAATGAGTTATGGGGATTACCTTTTAACAATGGATATGAGTAACACTGATTCTTCACAAAATTGCACCCAAACTTGCACAATTCTCCCCAAAATCGTCTGAACTTGACTCCACGATTGTAAACCCACACCAGCAGATTTTTCAAATAAAGCAAAATCTTCTATTACAGGTGTAAAAGAAGAGATTTACTGAAAAAATTTCTATCTAATCGAACAAGATTTGAAGTGTTTTCATCGATTTGATTAGAATCTGATGAATCTTTTACTCTTCCCCAGATATTTGGGTGAAAATAAAATGGGTTAGGGTAAATAAAATGGGTTTTGGTGAAAAGTATAGGATTTAGGTCGGGTTAGGGTCAAATAATTTGGGTTGGGGGTAAATAAATTAACAAGTTATTGATTTACTACGTGGCATCACGAGGGGGCGAGTTATATACACGTAATTCATTAAACCTGGGTCTGGATCGAGAAAGGGGCAAATAAATTCACTTTTGTATAGTATAAGTGTGTATTAGGTCACAACAATAATTAAAGTGTGTTATCGATTTTTCAAAAATAATTTAGGATGAAAATAATGTCTTTTCTCAAAATTTAAACCAGTCATTTACGTTGTGAATAGTAGAAAACAACCAAGTATAATAACTTGGTTAGACCGTGATAATGATATTGTCTTTAGTGGTATACTTAATTCCAGGAGGGTTCATGATTTGGCAAAAAAAAAAATCAATCCATAAACCTCAAATCAAATGGAACTAATTAAATGAATTGATAATTTTTTTTTGTTTTAATTTGATTTTAACATTGATTCAATTGGCATTCACATAATAAGAATATTTTGTCTATTAAGAGGACTACCCGAATACCTGAAATATAAAAAATTGATGATATTTGATTTGATTTAATTTATTAGAAACAAACTAAAGAAAAAATTAAACAAAAACCGACAAAGTATATTCACAATTTTTATAATTGTATATATGCTATATATCAATTTAATAAATAACTATAAATATTTTATATATTTTTTCATTAAAATTTTATTTACTTTTTTGTCTAATAAACTAATGGACTTTAGGCCTTGTGCATTTCTTATAAGTAGATATGAATCAAAGTTAATTTATATGAAAAATAACTATGAAATTTTAACCTAGACCTTTTATATTTCTTATAAACTTTATTCACATAATTGAAGCTTATAGTCAAACCTCGTTATAAGAGTTATTCATTATAATATTATTTTATTATAATGGCTTGATTTTCTTCAAAATTGATTTTTTATGTTATATTTTACTTCTCTATAGCAATATTATATTCTTCCTATAACAATAGTGAAATTTATTATAGCAGTACATTCTTTGTAAATTTACCTCTTTATAACAGTCGTATCAAATATGTAATAATATTTTGTAAGAAATATATTATGCATAAAATAAAATATTAAGATATTATGATAATCATCATTAATATCATGTACATAGTAAATTTCAAGTACAGATATCTAAAAGATTTTTTTTATTTAAATGGTGTCCATCAATTATGGTCATAACTTCACAAGAAAAGGTTATTGGTGTTTGCCTTTTTACATTTACACTCTTTCTCTTTTTTGATTAAATTGGTTAATAAATACATTCATACAAACTTATTTTTGTATACTTTTACAACAACTAAATGAGATTTAAACATCAAATGTTAATATGCACATATAACAACACCTCATTATACGAGCCATGAAATTTTCAGACAAACATTGTTACTGCAACGAGGTTTGATTGTTGATCTAAAGACATTTTCTTTATAATTCAAGAAAATTATAGTCATCACAATAAACGGATCGTAGAGGATCATAAGTTGACATATAATAAACAATTATTTCCTAATGATAGGGGGGAAAGGAGGGAAATACCATTAAATTCCTTAAAGTTCAAACCAAACTGATAATAATCAAGTCAATAAATGTGTATTATACTGATTTAATTTGATCTTATTTTAATAATTGAAAATCAAATAAACTGATTCAATTTAAATTTTAACCAAATATCGTCTGAAACTGAATCTAGAACAAACCCCCCCCCCCACACACACACCCACCCACCCCACCCAATTCCCCACTTGATACGCATTTAATGCTTTTGTTCTCAATATTAAAAGGTTTCTCAGAATATTATTTAATGAAGATTGACAAATATTTAAAATGATTTAACTTTTCTTTATTTTGATATCAGAAATTTATAATTTGTAGTGCTTATCACAATATTTAGATATCCATGTTTTAATTTAAAATTAAATAAAAAATAATGTAATTTAGCTCAAGTGACTTTAAATAAACAAATGACAAATGTGTTCGATGAAAGCATCTCATTTTCTAATTTGGAGGATATCCAATGAGCACCTGCCCATACAAAAACCACTTGGGGAAAACATCGTTTTCATAGTCTAAAAAGTCAACTAAGCTTTATACGGTACCTACGCAGATATAGAGACTTCATCGCAATATAAAAATAGAAAAGTACCAAGAATCAGCAAACGATACTATCAATACTAATTTCTGTCTCATATAAGAGCACACGTAGACATATGGGCCCCCTGCCGCAACCAAGGGTACTAAAGCCTTCCACAAGCAAAGAAATTGAATTAAAAAAGGAAAAAGTTACTTCTGTGAACCTTTTAATAAATAATTATTATTTTTAATAATTAGTATTTTTTATTTATTCTTATTTATAATAATGCATAACAATATTTTGATAAATTTACACTATGTATTAAAAGTGAATTATGCATGTAATATAGATGTATTATGCTTATTTGGTAAGAAATTGACACAATGTATTATAAATGTATTAAATTGTGTGATAAATGTATTATCCATGAATAAAACTTGTATTATATGTGTTTTATAAAATTTTCTCTGCAATATGTATTAAAATTATATTATAAATATTCAGTAAAAAAAATATTATTGCTAAAAATGATAAATATTTTTTTAATATAGTAAGTTTTCCTTAAAAAAGGCTCACTAAATTGATCCAACCAAATCGTGCTAACCGATTATTGGGTTTCATTTAATAAAAAATCATAAGTTTCTATGTAATAATTATATTCATTTATACGTAAATTTTTAGTTTTATAAAAATAAATTTAAAATATTGAATCATACTAAATAAATTTATATTATATATATAACACTTTATATATTATAAATTTAAAAATAATAAATATTAAGTATTGCGCCCGGAGCCTAGGGTGATGAAAACGACTACAAAATAATAGGTAATTAACATCCAAAATCTATACTATGAAACTTATTATCTTACTTTATGAAACTAAATTAGTTGTACCATCTTAAATATAAGTTATAAGGTATTTAAATGATTTTGAGTAGCAAAGTATATAATATTAGATAATTTTCCTCTTGTTTGATTTAAATTTATCTTATTACATACTTAATCTAATTAATAGACTTTTTTAATCTCGATTAATTTCTTTTCACTCATATAATCTAAATATTTTTTGTTTTTACTTAATTTTATTTTACACTATTATGAAATAGTGGAATGAATTTCTATTCTAAATTTTTTTGTCAAAGTCTTACGAAAGTATGCATGGTATCGTGTGCTAATTTTTTTACTTGTGACTCTTATATAATTTTAAAAAAAAAGAAAACATCAAAAATAATTGAATCGAACCAATATTAAAGAACAATCGAGATGATGAGATAATTTTTTAAAATCTAATTTTGGTTATATAAATTAAAATAATTAAAATTTTAATATGATATAAATTTTATAAAATAATAGGCCAAATCACTACTAACACCCTAACTTCTATATATTATATATGAAAGATTCTGTTTAAGTCACTCTGATCAATTAAAAAATAATTGTATATGGCTATCAATAATACATGGAACTAATAATTTTGAAAATAAAGTGAATAATTTTTTTATAGTATATTTGATTATATTGATAATATAATTTTATTTTACATGTGGAACTAATCATCTAGAAATAAGAATGAATAATTTGTTATAATATATTAAATTATATTAGTGATATTCTTCTTATAAAAACTAAACATTTTTTTAAATTACTCTATTTTACTTTCTATAAATAATTAGGTATTATTATACGTAATTTAGAGCCTGTTTGAATAATTTACTTTCTAAAAAATATTTTTCAAATGAAGTCTTTTCTTTCTTATTGACCATTCAATCTATCTATCTATATCTATACTATATTAAAAGTGTGAAGCACCTTATAATGTGATTTGAACTTTTTACCCTTTATTAAAAGGGTTTGCTTTAGACAAAGTTGTCTTTTCACCATTTTTCTCAAATAAATTATAATTACACATAAACACTAATATATATTAAAATATTAATAATATTTATACTCTTAAAAGTTCCCGCAAAATCCCTAAAGTTCCAAAAAAAAAAGTCGACGGCCTTTTCTTAATTTTTGGCATATATATATATATATATATCATATTTTTTACCCTACTTTTTGTAGTAGTATGCACGTTTATATAAATAACATAATTTTTAAATATCTGGAATATTTTTAAAGAAAAAATTATATTAATGTTAATTGTTATTTTCACATAATTTATTTATTTTATATAATTTTTTTAATTTATTAACATGTGCAACGCACATACATTAAGACTAGTCTATATCTATACTATATTAAAAGTGTGAAGCACCTTATAATGTGATTTGAACTTTTTACCCTTCATTAAAAGGGTTTGCTTTAGACAAAGTTGTCTTTTCACCATTTTTCTCAAATAAATTATAATTACACATAAACACTAATATATATTAAAATATTAATAATATTTATACTCTTAAAAGTTTCCGCAAAATCCCTAAAGTTCCAAAAAAAAAAGTCGATGGCCTTTTCTTAATTTTTGGCATATATATATATATATATATATATATATATATATATCATATTTTTTACCCTACTTTTTGTAGTAGTATGCACGTTTATATAAATAACATAATTTTTAAATATCTGAAATATTTTTAAAGAAAAAATTATATTAATGTTAATTGTTATTTTCACATAATTTATTTATTTTATATAATTTTTTTAATTCATTAACATGTGCAACGCACATACATTAAGACTAGTATTATATTAAAAGTGTGAAGCACCTTATAATGTGATTTGAACTTTTTACCCTTCATTAAAAAAATTTGCTTTAGACAAAATTGTCATTTACTATTTATTTTAAATTATTATTTAAATACCTTTATAATATTGACTAGACTCCTAAAATATATGGGGAAAGACTTTAATTGATATATTTCTTTTTGTGTGTTTGAAAACGTAGGTTGAAGTCGCTGCTCCAAAATTCATTCAACTCCATCGTATGTTTTCAGGTTAGTTTTCAATTTTAACAACTCCATTGTATGGCCACCAAGAGCCATGATCTGCTCAATGGGTTATTTTATTATAATTATTGGGTATTTTTGTTCTGTCTCAGCAATCGTCCATACAAATTCATCATATCACGGATATTGTCTTTTCTTCTCGATAATATTTAGGGTATATTATATAGGAAATTTCGGTGCTCTTAATTAATAACACTAGCTTGTTTGTGATGTAGTTTTTGTTCTGATGCTATTTGCTATTTTTTCTGCTTAATACAGGTGGTAGATGAATGTTCGTGCGGACTTTAAGGAATTTTGGTATAAAGATTAGGTTTAATCGTACTTTTTTGATATCTCGATTATCGTATTATTTTATTGTAGTTTCTTTTCTGTTACTATCTCCTATTTTACTACTTAATACATGTGGTAGATGAATGTTCGGCCAAGCTTTAAGGAATTTTTATGTAAAGGTTAGGTTTAATCATATTGTTATGATATCTCAATTGTCATATTTTTTTATTATAATTTTTGTTCTATTACTATCTCGTCTTTTTACTATTTTTCGAAAACCTTTTTCTAATTAAAGAGAAAAAAGAAAATAATTGAATGAAACTTGTACCCCAACAAATCTTCCTATAAATACCCTCACAAACCCTAATACATACTCAAACGTGGAATCACTCCCCCAAAACTTCAGGCTGCTACGTGAGCATGGATAGTGGTGACCATGGTACTGCTGACTATGATGACGGTTCTACGCCGTGCAATGACTTGGAATTGAACTGATGATGACGATGATAAGCCATGAGGAAACTGTTTTCTCACTTCTTGGCATTCCTCTTGCTGTAAGTTTTTTAATAGTTCCATATATTTTTGTACCTCTTAGCTGCTCATTCAGTAGATGTGATATTTTATTTCTGTGGATATTAATACTTTTGGATGATAGTTCATCTTTTCAAGCATTTTGCTTTAAATGCCTGCAGGTAATGGTGGTGGTCAAGGTATTTCTTTGATCCATTAAAATTTTATCATGTCTTTAACGATGAACCCCCCCCCCCCTCCCCTCCCCCCCTTTTTTTAAATTGGTATTGTTTGAGCCTCCAAAAATCTCTTCTTTTAGGGATGGTTGATTTTTGTGGTTTGATTTGAATACATATTTGAAACTGGTAATGCTTTTTGCAGGGTTGACAATAAGAGTCTTGAATCTTGCAATTGTTGTACCTCAGGTAATTTTGCTTTATATCTATTTATTATTATTGGTCTTCATTGTGTGTGTGCGATAGAGGTTTCAAATAGATGAGTTAAGATTTCATAACTTCTCAAAATCAAATAGACGAGTTAAGATTCCATAACTTCTCAAAATCAAATAGACTACTTAAGATTCCATAATTTCTCAAAACTGAAAGAACGATAAAGCATGCTATACAGTCTTTGTTCTAGAGAATCCTTACAAAGTTTAGGCCTAGCAAAATATTTGATATGTAGCTCACGTATGAATGTGCTTCATACATTCTTGGGATTTTCTATTGTGTGTTATCCCACATGGAGCTATACTGTAGATAGTTTTGTCCCGAAAGAAATGTGCGGGAGATAGCTTCTATAGGCTGAATTTGAGCGGGTAATTTAATAATTTGGCAGATTATTAATTCGCGCAACGATCACTTGGATTGAGATGAGCTGAGTTAAAATAGGCTAAACAATGGATCATCGTTCAAGCCAGTACTCTTGCCAAGTTTTAATTTCTTTCTTTGTTTTCTTATAATTTATTTGATTACCAAATAAAATTAATAGAGCTTCTTTTTTACTTTGTTAGAGCCATATATATATATATATATATATATATATGACAAGGTTTTTCATGGAAGATCGGGGCTATATATTCAACCCAAGTTTTAAATGAGTTGAGTTAACAAATAGAAGGGTCATTCACTTACCTAAACTTGGATGAAACATATTTTCGTGGGCTAATTTTGCCATCCCTACTTTTTAATAATAACATCTTGCTATAATTTTATTCAAATGTCATGACACTATTTAGCTTCTTTTTTTTTTGGATCTAATTTGCATTAAGTTTGACATAATTTTCTATTTACTTCGATGGTTGTTTCGCTTGGTCCATGGGATGCTTTATTTGGCGCAGGGAACATACCTGTATTCGTCTTAGCATCTTTAGTTGCACTTGCTGCTGTAATTTTTGCAGTGCTCAGACTACTAAATTTACAAATCAGTTGGCTTCCACTTTGGTTGAGTAAATTCATTCGTTGTACATATTATATATGTGAGTTTCTATCGTTGAATTGTCTGAACTGCATTACCCTTTTATTTACTTAATTATAAGTTCAACATAATTTAATTTGAAAAATTATTGTATTTACATTCTAGAACCTCTTGTTATGTTATAAATTTCCCATATAGGTGACCTTGATTTGTTGATGAAGTGATATTTCCCATGTAGATGGCTTTAAGGCAAACAGGTAACCTCCAGCACAAACAAATGGTATTCATTTTATTTTTGTATAATCAACTTTAACTAACCCAGAATTGAGGCTTGTCAGTTAATGCCTTACTTGACAATACTTGTGCATTGATTTCACTTACGTAATCAACATGCTATAGAATTTGTTAGATGCTTAATATTTTCACTATAAAGAGAGAACTATAATACAGAGGGCGGTGACGATTATCTGACCCCCAAGAATGCTAACACGGATAGGCAGAAAGGGCAAAAACAAAAAGGATAGAGAGTAATGAAGGTTAGAAGAAAGGAACAAGAAAGTGAAGTATTTATAAAGCAAAGTATGTTAATTGCAATCATATATACGTTATATCCCTTTCGTTTAAAACAACACTACACTCCTGTACTTATTGTCTTCCACGGCAACTCTCCTGTTGTTATAATTCAATCTTCTCCCCTTTTCTTTAATTATAAATAAATCTGCTTTTTTTGTTAAAAAATTTAATTTTAATTTTAGAAGATCCCGTCTCTCTCTTATAGCATAAAATTTTGTGTTTATGTTTTTTTTCTCCATTATCATAAAATATAGCTTTTGTACTGTATTAGGCTGAAAAAATTAGTAAATTGATGAAAACAATAAATTTGCAGGTGAAGTCGTACTCGGCCAACCCTTTTGCCAAGCTTTGTGAGAAGTAGAATGTGGATCAGTGACAAGAAAAAGGTACTTACATATTTATTTATGTTTCACTTTATTTTTCATAATATTCATATAATATATTTTGTATCCTTTTTTTGGGATCAATTTTTATCAAATTTAATCAAGCCAATTATGATTAATCTGATTTTTGTCATAAATTTGGTATAATATGTGTTGAAACTCCAACAGTGCTTATAATGATTTATTTTTCCTTTTATTATGAAAAAATAATTTCATTTTTATGAGTCAATTCTGGTAAAATTGAAAAAAAAATAGTCAGGCATAAAATCTCTAGATATTGACTCACGAAGAATGAACTCTATTATCCATTTATATTACTTTGTGTTCTTCATCTCTTAATTTCAGAAAGAGACAAAGGAAGAGAGTGATCATGAGGCCATGTTTAGCTGGTCTAGGATTTGGAGTTCCTTATTTGTCATGGGTCTTGCACTTATTATTTTCTTAAGCTTCACATATCGATTTTGCCAAAGCAGTGATGAAAAGATACCATTTCTTAAAATTGGTAATGTGTTGATTAATGCAGCTAGAAAGTGACAAACAACTACTTCAGCTATATCAGTAGAACAAGAAGTTCAAGGTATTCTGCCTCATGAAGGTTGTAAATATTCAAATTTCGAAGTGTTGCTTGCACCTGATGGTTCCAAGGAAATGGAAAAATTTGTAGTATCAGCGAGGTTGAATAGACCAAAGCTATTAGGTTGATTCCAATATGGATGTGTTTGGTATATGCTATTGTGTTTTCACAATCATCCACTTTATGTTGCAAAATTCGTTAATTGAATTTCAGTATTTTGATTTTTTAATTTGTCTAGAATTTTTTTTGGTATAATTTTGAATGTTGATACATATTGTGTATCGACCTATCTATAACTGTCTATAAAGTTTTGTACTTAATAATATAACGTGCACACAATAATTTATATATATATATATATATATATATATATATATATATATATATATATATTTATTTATATATATTTACAATAATTTATTGATTGAACTTTTTGTCCATCATTAAAAGTCTCTCATTTAGGTAAAATTGTCAAGTCCTAAAATATATGGTAAAAAAATTAAGAGAATTAATAAATAAGTAGTCCTAAAATATACACTAACTACAATATATAAGAAGTCCTAATATTTTACACTTCAAAATCAATTTAAATATTATCATATATAATTATTTATTTAAAGAATGCAGTAAATAAAAGATTTTTACAATTCTATTTAACTAATATTTGACACACAATTTATTTATTATCATTGCTACTTTTTTAAAATTATTATTTTATTATTATCCTAATTAAAATGGTTATTTAATTTTCTAATATTTAGAACTTTAAATCAATTAAAATAAATCTATAAAATCCATCCTTATTATTACTATAATAGATATGAATAAATCTTCCTTTTGCGAGAGATCTAATATTGAAAGGTAAAGAAATCCTGATGAAAAATAAAAGGGCCCTTATTAGAGATTCCTACTTGCACTCTTGATTAATATAATAGAACCACCTTTATTCATGATGGCCGCATCCAATCTTTATTAATTTAAGTTCTCATGTTTTAGCATTATAGTTTAACAATTAAGCATATGTGCATGACTATTTTATATCTTAAATACATATAATTTCTCTAATTTATTTTCACAGTTATAACAATTATGTTTTGTTTGTATATGTTCTTTTGATCACCTCATTGATACGATAATTGATGGGATTCACCGTTTTTGTAGGTTCTTTTATCTTTTCTTTACATATTTGACGTGTGGAATTTATACAAGATTATTTGAATTGAGTTAATGTAATATCAATAACTTGATCGACTTTTCATTCTGCACCTTATTTTTTCTCTCTTACTTATGCAAGTTTTCGTGCATTCAAAATAGTTTCAGGTATTTATTTTAAAATTTTGACTGTCAGTTAAATTCATCCATATCTGTCTGTTGTTAGCTCATAATTGTGGTTGTCAACTTCTTCGAGTTAAGAATTGAAAAAAGTTGTAAAGAAAAAATATTATATTTTATTTATAGTTAATTGTTGTTTTTCAATAATTTATTCTTCTTTTATATATTTAATATTTACTGACGGCATGACGTGATGCACACGTGCAATGCACTTACACTAAACTAGTACTATATTAAAATTGTGAAGCACCTTATAATGAGATTTGAACTTTTTGCCCTTCATTAAAAGTCTCTCCTTAGACAAAATCGTCTTTTTACTATTTTTCTCAAATAATTATCATTTAATTGTTATCATAATATTTAGGACTTTGAAATTAATTCAAATTATAAATATTAAATATTTACTTATTTATAAAAGGTAAGAGCTTCTAATATTTAATACTTTAAAAGTGACTAGAATTCTACTTCTTAAATCATTCCTTATTTGAACTATATTAAAAGTCTTAACATTTAAGTTTATTTTTTTAAATTTATTATTTAATTATTTTTAATAAAATAAAAATATCATGACAAAAAAGGCAAAATAAAAAATAAGTAATAATAGCCAAATCAGATGAAAAAATGAAGAAAAAAATAGTTTAGTTGTCACATTGTTACCCACGATTGGTCCCTTTTTCGGTTATTTAATAAGAGAAAAACGGAAAACTTATTAGTACTAATATTTAGAAATAATAATTTATGGAAGAAAAAATAAAAATATTCCATATTTAAGTAATTTTTTCTTGGACGAAAAGATATTGGACTTCTATAAATTAAAATCATTCTTAAATACAACAATACAATAACATCCTCAACGTAGTTCTCCGATGAAGTCTTATTTAGGAGAAATTATTTTTCCAATAACTTTTAAAAATTATATTTTTTATATTGGGCATATGTACGTCAATTGTAGTTTATGTTTTGTTACTAGCTGTTATTTTTTTATTTATTTATTTTTTGTTTAATACAGGTAATAGATGAATGTTTGGTCAGGCTTTGAGGATTTTTCGTGAAGGTTATGTTTAATCGTATTATTTTGATATCTTGATTATCGTATTATTTTATTACAAATTATGTTCTGTTACTATCCATTGCTTCTTCTTATTATCCGTATGTGTATAATTAAAATTATTTTCTTTAATATTTGATTTAAAGGCTTAAATATTAAAAAATTTATTTTAAAATTCTATACTAAAACAATAACATATTTCAGTATACTATTTATTTGTATCATTAAAAAATATAATACAGTATTTATTTAGCATCAATTGCTACTTTTTAATAATTATATTTTATGGCGTATAGTTTTATTGATTGATGTGAGACATACGTTAGTGTACGTGTGTTGCACACGTGCAACACGTGCAATTAAATTTGTTTTATTATCAATCTCTTAATATCACATTGTAACCACTTTACTATATTACATAATATCTTCCTATGCAATTTTCTTCTTACTAAAATAAATTTGTTTACCTTATGATATGAGTAGTAATTATTATTTTGGCCAAACACATATCCAGCTCCTCAAACTTTGCCTTGTTTCAATTGAACATAAAACTATACACAAGTTTATTTTCATCAGACACAACATGATGACTTGGCACTTTTCTAATGTGAAAAAAATTATTTCACATATTTAAAAAATGCCACATAAATAAAAGTCACACAAAAAGGACTGAAATTAATCCATACACAACTACACTCCATTCTAATTCCTTGGGCGATTTTAGGGATGGAAAACCCTAAAGAAATCCGATGTCAAAGATGGTAATATTACTGTTAGATCCATATCAGCTATCAATCACGCGTCACGCGCCTAAACATAGTGCAACTCAAATACTCTGCTTTAGACAAAATCGACTTTTTACTATTTTTTCTAATTATTATTTAATTAAATATTGACTATAATAAATATATGAAAAAATTTGGTCTTCTTAAATATATGGAAAGTAAATTCCTAAAATATATGGAAAGACTCCTAAATATGTAAAAGGTTTTCTAATATAGGGGAGTATTTGTTATTAAATTTATACTTATTTATAATAGGTAAAAACTCCTAATATTTAATAATTTATATTGATTAAAATTTAAAATCAACTAAATTTTACTCTATATTAATAACCTCCTTATTTAAATTGTTCGTAATATTATAAAAAGAACTGTTAATCTCTACCACTTTCAATATGAATTGCTTCTTAACACAGATGAGTTCTTCCAACTTTATTTATGTTGTTCTATAGCTTTGATAACTTTTCACTTTTGTTACATTTGTGTTAAACTATTCTTTTATATGATTTTTGAAAAAATATTTTTCCAATGAAGTCTTTTCTTTCTTATTGACCATTCAATTTTTATTTATTTTTGAAATAAAAGTTTATGATGGTTACGCTTGGAAAAAGTGTTTCAATATTATATCCATCGATTCTTCTAGGTATGCTTCTCTATATTTCCTTCTCCTCTTTTGTGATTTAGTGCAATGAATAAAATATAGATTTCATATTAGATAACATTATTTAATTATTTATTAAATATTTAGAACTTTGAAATAAAAAACATGCTTACTAAATTTTAATCATGTAGGACATGTTTGACGTGTGACGGTGTGAGTTTTTTTATCTTTCCTTTATATGTTTAACGTGTGAAAGTTATTCAAGATTATTTGAATTAAGTTAATGTTATATTAATTAACTTATATCGAGTTTTTGTTTTGTACTTGATTTTTCTTGCTTACTTAAGCAGATTTTCGTGCATTCAAAATAATTTCAGGTACTTATTCCAAAATTTTGATTGTCAATTAAATTCATCTTCACATATTTGCTATTAGCTCGTAATTGTGGTTTTCAACTTATTCGGGTTAAGAATTGAAAAGAGTTATAGTGCACTGATTGTTGAAATCAAATTGTTATTTTTCAATCATTTATTCTTCTTTTATATATTTCATATTGATTGACGGCTTGACATGATGCACACGTGCAACGCACGTACACTAAACTAGTAAGCTAAAAATGATATAAATGAGTTTGACCATCTTATAGCATAAAATTAAGTTGTCATTGTAGCAAAATTATATCTTTTGATTCACTAACCTAACTGCCAAAGCCAAAAGCAAAAAAATAAAGAATAAAAGCAAAAATAAAAATAAAAACCCCCTAGAAGCAAAACTGTCGCACTCCCCCCCAGCCATAGGGCATAGCCATTAGCCACCCTCCCCAGCTAAAGAAAAGTATATCTCACGTTCTTGTTTTCTTCGTTCCTTTTCGAAAATAAAATATATAAATTGTGCTGTCGTATGAGAATAGAAGACTCTCTGGTTCCAAGTTACTTTCTGTGTTTGTGCATCTCTGAACTGTCGTTTTATATATTGTTCTCTGCTATACATACAATTTTTCATGCTCTAAAGTTTGTGGGAAGGAGTCCCTCTTTTTTCAGAAGTTCCATTCTTGGGTAAGTCCATAGGTAATTGGGGTTCAGTTGAAATTTTAAAATTTGCTATGCAAATGGTTTCTTTACGGTTTTGAAAGGACTTGCCATGGATCTTGAAACAGGATTTTATCAGAATCGTTTAAAGGTGAGTTCTTTGTAAATGTTCACTTCTTTGTTGTTCAGATTTTTTGATAAAAATCTTGTCTTTACAGAAAGAATCTTGGAGGACAGTGTTGACATTGGCTTATCAGAGTTTGGGGGTTGTTTATGGGGATTTGAGTACATCGCCACTGTATGTATATACAAGTACTTTTGCTGAAGACATTGAACATTCAGAGACTAATGAAGAAGTCTATGGGGTTCTATCATTTATCTTTTGGACATTGACTTTGATTCCTCTGTTAAAATATGTATTCATTGTGCTTAAAGCTGATGATAATGGTGAAGGAGGAACATTTGCTCTCTATTCACTCCTCTGTAGACATGCTAAAGTCAATTCATTGCCCAGTTCACAGTTAGCAGATGAGGAATTATCAACCTATAAGAAGGATATCAATACTCCTGCTCAAACTACTTTTGGGGCAAAACTTAAATCAACTCTGGAGAGGCATAGAGTATTACAGAGATTTCTACTTGTTTTGTCTCTAACTGGAGCTTCTATGGTAATAGGTGATGGAATTCTTACACCTGCTATTTCAGGTATGCCCAACCTCAGTGTGGAACATTTTGTGTTAGTTTCTGAAAAATTATATTCATTTTTGGCTGAATTCTATTGCAGTTTTCTCGGCAATTTCTGGTGCTGAACTTTCTTTGGGGAAAGAACATCACTTATGTAAGACTCTTAACCTCCTTCTCTGAGATCATTATTGGTGTATGCAGTTTTTAACTTCCTTCGTTTCATCTTATATGACTGGGACCTGGAATTTTAGGAAAGATAGACAGACTTTTTACACATAAGCTAAATATGTATAACACACCAAGAGGAACCCCTTAGAATCTTGTGGTCTGACATGCCATATCGTTCTTATCAGAGCACGCCATCAAAAGTAAAATGGGGATGTTGAAATTAAAGAATTTTTAATATAGGAAAGTGTCATTTTGTTCTGCAGCAGACCAAAAGTGATAGAATGGAACGTAGGATCTGCTTAACCCAAAAAGCTTAACATATTTCATCATTTGCCGATAGATTTGGTCATGAGAAAACTTGACAAACTTAAATCCTTCAAACTGTTACATTATGTTTTGTAGATCATTAATAGTTATTCTGTTGATTAAGATACAATTTAAAGTTAAAGTGCTTTTAAGTTGAAGCCCTATGTATTCAAGAGTTGAAAGCAGAATCTCAACTTAGAGCATTGCACTCACGCAGGATTGTTCAAAGGTCCTCACAAGAAAATGTTTAGATCCTTCTGACCATACATTATCCTATATTGCCTTGTTTGGTCTGCACAAACTTTCCATGCATATACTTTGCTGGTTAAATATTTATTCTGTAAGAGAGAAGTAGAAGCTCAGGATGTTCATTCATTATCAGGTCATGCCTGTTGAAAAGAATTAATGTGATGAAACATTCCCCGTTTAACATTTCGGATGGTGTTTGTTTTTAGATTACCAGCTATAGCACAGAAGTGATTAAGTAAAACTTAAATAGATACTGATGCCTCCTTTTGTCTTTATGATGGATGGGGAAGTGGTACGTTCCTGGAGCATCTATACAACAACAACAACAACATACCCAGTATATTCCCACAAAGTGGGGTATGGGGAGGGTAAGATGTACGCAGACCATACCTTTACCCCAGAATGAAGTAAAGAGGCTGTTTCCGATAGACCCTCGGCTCAAAGCAATCCAGGAGATAAAACCAATAAACAAAACAACAGATAAACACAAAACTATACTACAACAAAATAAAATAAAAATCTAACTACACAAGGCACTAGCAAGTAGCCGGCGCAGAAGAAACAAAAGCTACAAGCGTAGCCTTTCAACTACTAAAAAGACAACAAAACCCCGCACTCCTCCCTACAAAGAAACCAACCAACCTACTAACCTACTACCCTAATCTGAGCCCTCCACACCTTCCTATCTAAGGTCATGTCCTCGGTGAGCTGCAAATGCACCAAATCCTGGAGCATCTATGTGTTCTGTAAATGGGCTGCAGTTGAACCGAAGAGGATAAAACTGACCCATACCTTTTTTTCTGTTGGTGGTTGGGATGTCATTGTTTGCTATTATTGTACCAAAGGAAGAGCTAATAGATGTTGGCTGATCTTAAATGACATCCATCAACCATATAGAAGTGTCTTGTGGCTGAGAAACTAAAATAAAAAGGTGAAGTCCTCAAGTGGGTTGCCGAGGAGCTTGTTATTGTACTGATAAAAACATGGACTTATGCAAAATATATTGATTCAATGCTAGCAGATGTTAAATCCTTCTAGAATCTCAGGTTTTTTTTGCAATAGTTCAGATTTACTTTTCTTAATCCATTGATTGTAATTCATAAATCTTGACTGCCATTTGTACTCGCTAAATATCATTGGTCAGATATATCTCCGAAGAATATAAACGGAATGATGAAGGTATAAACCAAAATGGAGTATTGATTGGTTAAGGGTTCTGTGCTAACGACACACTTCACGTTATCGTTATGATAGTTATGGTTGATATGGGATGATCCCACCTTGATGAGAGTTATGTTAATTACATATACACAATGAGATGGAATTGATATTAAGGTAATCACGAATTAGCGTGATATATCATGTGGGGTTCCAAGATTTTGAGAAAGTTTGGGGATTGGGGCTTAATTCACACATTTTTCTTTTTCTTTTTTCCTTCTTTCTTTCATTGCTTGTTGATTGAGTTCCTATTATTTAAAGGATTTAGAATAAAATATAACTCTTAATACCTATGCCCAAACTGACATGATATCTTTTCTCCTAAAATATGAAAATTTTGCAGATATAGAAGTTCCAGTTGCTTGTATTGTACTGATAGCATTGTTTGCCCTTCAACATTATGGCACCCACAGGGTTGGATTTTTGTTTGCACCTGTTGTCGTGACATGGCTTCTGTGTATCAGTGGTATTGGTTTATATAATATAATACACTGGAATCCAAGTGTGTATCGAGCACTGTCTCCGTTTTACGTGTACAAGTTCCTGAAAAAAACTCGAAAAGGAGGCTGGATGTCCTTGGGAGGAATCCTTCTATGCATAACAGGCAACTACATAGCTGTGTCTCTCAAATTAATAGATATCTATTACTTCTCCCAGTATCATGATCACTTAATACAAAACTCGTTTTCAGGTTCAGAAGCAATGTTTGCTGATCTTGGGCACTTCTCCCAGTTGTCAATAAAGGTATGTGTCCAATCCATCCTGATGCACATCCTTTTTATACAACTTAAAGACTTTATGTAGCTCGTCAACTTTCACAAATGATGATTTTCAGATAACAAAAGTTTGAATTTACTAGGATTTTAAATCCACAATTTGTTGTCTGGATGAAGAGTAAAAGTGAAAGAGAGACAGCAAAGTATACATCAGAAAAACCTGAAAGATCAGTACTGTTAAATGACAAAAGGCATGAATCATTAAATAGGATGATTTTCCTATATGGTTTAATTTCCCTTGTCTAATACAATCTTTTTTCCTAATTGAAAGTGTGGAAGAGATTTCTCTTCAGGTACAAAACATTTCTGATTGGTCTGCATGCAACCTCGTACATGTAAGTCTTTGACAAATCAATCTTGCATGATTGTTGGAACTTGAACTAGATATGTTATTCAAATGTCAAAAGTAGTTACAAATAACTGTGAATTGTGATAATATAAATGATCTGTAACTGTTATGGTTCAATCAAATGGTTAGCAGCAATCTTAAGTGATTAATTTATTCGAAAACACGCAGTTCCCACAAAAGAGAATCTTTGAGCAGCCTTTGTTTTCAATCGCTGAATATATGTATTTAATTTCCGCAGGGATCAAGGCTAGTTCTGCTGAAATGCTTACAACTGCTTCCCATGTTGATATCAGTTGACAATTGTTTGTCTTATTGTCTCGGGATACCTTCGGTTAACTTTTATTCCAGATTAGTGTAGATGTACCATACAAGTGATGTATTTACATTCTGATGACACTATAAGGGAAAATGATATCGAACTAGAGACATGAATGAATACAGTTTGAACGTAGATTTTTTAAAAACTGTATTTTGAAGGTTCTCCTTTTTGTTGTAGAAGAAGTTAAAGCCAAAACCTAGTAGCTTGAGTGAATTGTACAGACTCGTACACTTTGTATCACCGTGAGACTGTACCATTGTATATGAGACTAGTTCCATTTTGCAGATTGCTTTTACCTCCATGGTTTATCCATCGTTAGTTCTTGCATATATGGGGCAAGCTGCTTATCTGTCACGACATCATGTTATGGAGAATGACTATCCGATTGGCTTCTATGTTTCTGTACCTGGTATGTATTTTAGGAGTTTCTTTTACCAGGACAAGATAAATTTCAGGCAAATTCTTGATTGACATCTTCTTCTATTGTATCAGAGAAACTAAGATGGCCTGTTCTGGTGATTGCTGTACTGGCTGCAGTAGTGGCGAGCCAAGCCGCTATCACTGGAACCTTCTCAATTATTAAACAATGCTGCGCGCTGGGATGCTTTCCAAGAGTCAAAATAGTTCATACATCGTCAAAAATACATGGCCAGGTTTACATCCCTGAGATTAACTGGACCTTAATGATACTATGCTTGGCTGTTACTATTGGTTTCAGAGACACCAAAAGGCTGGGTAATGCTGCAGGTATGGATTCAATCTTACACAAAAATACAGGAATAACTTACTCATACCCGAAAAGTTTAGGAAGGATTTAATCATACCCAAAAAGTACAGGAAAAAATTTGTTTAGTGCCAATCACTTTATTTTCTTGAATACTTAATATGCCACTTTTATGAATTGGCTAGTGTAATGACTAGGTCAACTTTATAAAATTTTGCCATCCCTGTCACGACTTTTTCTGCACTAGTTTCCGTCCACAACTTACCTCAACCCCCCACTCCCCCCCCACCCACCCACCCCAAGTTCTCATGTTTCATTTTGCTATATTATCTGATTTCTCAATCTCATCACTTAACATGTCCATGACGATTGAAATTCATTACTGACCCTCATCCCTAACTTTTCTTCTTTGCATCAGGTTTGGCAGTAATAACTGTAATGTTGGTCACCACTTGCTTGATGTCCTTGGTAATTGTTTTGTGTTGGCACCAGAGTGTCCTCCTTGCAGTTTGTTTTGTGATCTTCTTTGGGTCAATTGAGGCTTTATATTTCTCTGCTTCTTTAATCAAATTTTTTGAAGGAGCTTGGGTGCCTATTGCCATTTCATTGGTTTTCATGATAGTGATGTGCATTTGGCACTATGGCTCACTGAAAAAGTACGAGTTTGATGTTCAAAATAAGGTGTCTATTGACTGGCTACTCAGTGTAGGTCCCAGCCTAGGCATTGTAAGGGTCCGTGGCATTGGCCTCATATACACTGAGCTCGTATCCGGAATCCCAGCAATCTTCCCACACTTTGTTACCAATTTTCCAGCTTTTCACCAGGTACTAGTATTCATTTGTGTCAAATCTGTCCCAATTCCTCATGTTAGACATGAGGAGCGGTTCCTTGTCGGACACATTGGCCCAAGAGAGCACCACCTTTATAGATGCATTGTTAGGTATGGTTATCGTGATGCTCGCAAGGATGATCTCCAGTTTGAGAATGATCTTGTATGTAGCATAGCTGAGTTTATAAGGACAGGAAAGACATGGTTGAATGGTAACGCTGCTGAAGATTTATCAAAGGATTTGGAGGACATGACTGTTCTTGGAACCCCTTCTACTCATATATCTGGAGTTCAACTTTATGAGGACAATGAAGTGTATTCTGAATCAGTAGGAACGTCGAAACTTAGAGAAATGCACACTACACATATAACCAAGCCTAAGAAAAGAGTGAGGTTTTTCATACCAGAAACTCCAAAAATTGACAGAAATGCAAGAGAGGAGTTGCGTGAACTGATGGAAGCTAGTGAAGCTGGCATAGCTTACATATTGGGGCATTCCTACGTCCGAGCCAAACAAGGATCCAGCTTATTAAAGAAAATAGTCATAAATTTTGGATATGACTTCTTGACAAGGAGTAGTAGACCCCCAGCCTATGCATTAACTGTACCTCATGCTTCTACCATAGAGGTAGGAATGGTCTATCATGTATGATTTTTTGTGTGTATACAAGAGAAACTAATAATAAAATTTCTACATGTGTTTGTAGTTTCTGTAAGAAATACAACAGAAAGTGCTAACAGTTATCTTGCTTGAGATTTGAAAATGACAAATATCTCCATAAACGCTCCCTAGTCCTGATACGTTGCGAGTATTTTTATTTCTTACTGCATAACCTTTTTCAGACACCGTATATACTGGCGCACAAATAAATTGAAAAAGAATGAGATATGTATTGTAGAGAATTGAAGACTCATTGCTTATTTAGGGTTGAAATTGAGTGAGTAATATTCCATTAAGCTCATATTATTTATCCTTAATGATTTCGATTGGTTTGTTTGAAGAACAAAGTTATTGAATTTTGTTGAGCTTGAAAAAAAACCGGTTGAAGAAGACAGTTAGTATAATGATATTTTAGGATTTGGGTTGAATTTAACCATTGAAAATTGATAAATTGATATTATAAGGTTGGATGTTAAATTTGGAGTCACTTGAAAATGATTTTGATCAAATTTGAAGCAAAAACGTGTTGGTAAATTTTTAATCAATAATTTATGGTGATCCATCAATATTTTGGCCACAAATCCTAGCGATCTATCAGAATTTGTGACAAGACATGTTTTGTCCATGAATTTGAAATTCGTTAAGATTTGTGGTCAAATTTTGACAATCCATTAGGATTTGACCACAAATCATGACGTTCTATTAGAATTGGTGACAAGACATGTTTTGCCCATGAATTTGAAATCCATTAAGATTTGTGGTCAAATTTTGACAATCCATTAGGATTTGACCACAAATCACGGCGATCTATTAAAATTTGTGACAAGACATGTTTTTCCCATGAATTTGAATTCCATTAAGATTTGTGATCAAAATTTGACAATCTATTAGGATCTGACCACAAATTCTAGTAATCCATGACAAGGCCAGGTTTTGCACTTTTTGGTGATTCATTATGATTTTGTTACCTAATGCTGGCCGCAAATCTATTTTCGTAATTTTTCATAAATGAGATAAAAAATTAAACGATGGCGTTGAAAGATCATATTTGTGCAAATCTCCCATCTAATCTTTCTCATAGGAATACTAATTAAAAAAAAAAGATTCACAAATATAATACTTCGTGAGAATATGTGTAAAACTAGAGCTACAATACGTGCACGTCTTGTCAATGTAGCAAGACTTGTGAACAATATATCAAGATAAAAATAATTTAAATATAAGTAAGTCTTATCAATCCGACAAGACTTGTGAATAGTTTAACAAGATAGAATTCGATAATAAATAGTGTACTAAAGTTATGGCGCCCCCTTCATAACTCGTGAACAATTGAACACATGCATGTCTTGCCAATTCACAAGACTTGTAAGCAATTTAACAAAATAGGAGAATGAAGATTATACTAAAGTTATGACTCGCCCGTCAAAATTTGTGAGCAGTTGAATCTAAGCAAATTTTATCAATCCGGCAAACTTTTGAATAATTTAACAAGAAGAGATAATGAAGATTGTACTAAAGTTATAACAGATCTATCATAGTTTGTGAATAGTTGAACATAAGTTACTTCTGTCAATCTAGAAAGACTTGTGAATAACTTAACAAGATAGGACAACAGAGTTTGTAATAAAGTAATGATGCGCTCATAACTTGTTGAAGCGCGACTTTTCATTCTTCTGGCTCCGCAACATTGAGGTCATTTTTGCGCAAATTTTGTAGACGAGAACAAACATTAAACATCAAGTATTAAATAATTTTATTTCTGCAAATCTGACAAGTGCAAAATTAGTTTACAAAAACTACCTCTTTTACTAGTTAAAAATAGAATTAAAGATTGTCAATTTCACGAGGATTAAGATACTATTATCCTATTTACCAATGTTTGATCACTATTTCAGAAAATAATAATTTGTGAAAAGATGATTTAGAAAATTTATAATGACTAATGGAAAAATAACTAAAGCACTTAGAAAAACAATTATAATTCAGTGAAATAAATGAGTTAGGTAAAGAATTCAATTCTATAAACAAGGGGACTATCTTGTAGTACCTTTTTCTTTAAAATTCTGTAACGATCCAGTTAGTCATTTTAAGCATTTGGACTCATTTTTCCAAATTGATTCTTCTCGTAGCCTTAAAATAATGTTTTTGACTTGCGCAGTGGGTGTTACAGTGATCACGACTCAAAATTTATAAGAATTATGATGTCACTTACATTCCCCTGATAAGTAAGACAAACCACCAATCAGAAAACTACAAAGATAAATTAATTAAATGCGAAAATAAGACAAATATAAGTTCAAACCATAAGAATCTTTATATAACTTAAGTGTGAAAAAGTAACAAAATATAACCTCAAGTCTTGAAGTCAAGTGCACAAGAGCATCTAAGAACACATAAACTATCTAACATCATAATACTGTCTGAAATAATGAAAAGACACAAGTAAAGGATAGAAGGAGTCTGGTGCTGCAAATCAATCAAGCAGCTCACTGATAGATCTTCGGAATAAGGCCTCAGACTCTAAATTCAACGCAGACCATTGGTGCTCGGTACACAATCTGTATAAAAGAGTGCAACAAGAGTAGTATGAATACGAGAAACACATGTATTCAGTAAGCATCATAAATCGACAACGCTAAGTACAATAATTATAATATAGTAAGAATGAAACTTTCCACCAAGGATATGATGAACATATATATACATAATTCAAGTAAGATATGCAAAAAGAATTTCAGTATTCTATCATGCTCAAATAGACAAATCATATGAAATCACGTAAGTAATATGATGTGCAATACATTGCAATGATCAAAATTCACCCGATATACACATGCACTTCCACTACTGAGTTTTCTAGGATTTATGATTTATGGGGGACTTGCGAGGTCTATATACCTGCCCGAAATACTATCTCATCAGGCTCCTTGCCGGTACAATACCTTGGCTTACCTCTAGACAAAATTATTTTTTTCACCGGCTTTGCATGATATCAACTTGCCGAAATTATTTTCCATTGGCGTAACACTTGTTGGAATCATTTTTCATTAGCATCACAAGAATAGATAAAAGCTTCTCAAAATAAGAAAGAACTTCATAAAAATCAGGTCAATGGGCACCACTGACCAATATATATAATGCATAAACAAGAGTGGTATAAATATGTATGAACAAGTATATAGCTCAAAGTTCATCATTTTAATTATTTCAATTACTCCATTTCAACATAATATAATTAATTTTTCAAGCCATCAATTAACTATTTAATTAAGGATCATTTATCCAGATTCAAACAAGTCAAAATGATTCTTATAAAGTCTATCAACTAATTTCTCAACCTAGATTCACATTACGGATTCAATTCTCCAATATTCACAATTTATAAGGTACCCCTCACAAAACGCTAGTGCCCAAATACGAATTATTACAAATAGAATTTGATACTCCCAACACGCTCAAAATTTCTCATAATAATCATCCCCTAGTAAAGTCTTGAAGGTAAGACATAATCTACTTCGGATGTCAAGCAACGTGCCACAAACACTCACAATATCATCTTTCTCCTCTGAATTGCCTCGTAAATCTCCTAATATATTAAAATCATACTCTATGTGAGTATACGAGTCCATTGACACCTATATTATTATATAAAATTTTGATTAAAAATTCGAGTAAAAAAGTCAACCTCTAGCCCTTGAGGTCAAAAGTGGAAATTGACTTTAAAATTGATTTACTCATCATGTAAAAAGCTTATGCACAAAAATCATCTAAATTCAAGCATGAATCAAATCTTAAATCGAGAAAATACTAATTTTAAATCTTAGGCCACCCCCTACCCCCCAATTTTTAATACCTAAATATGAATTAATTCATGAGATAACCGATAGATTAGCGAGAAAATATCAAATATGGAATTAGATTCTTACCCCCTCTATGAAATCTCAAAGTCCCTTCAAAAACCTCCCAAAACTGAGTTCTTAGAGTCTCAAAATTGAGTTAAGAACAAATGAAATTGATTTAGGGATAAAAAATTCCAAACAAGCAGTTATCCTTGCCGAAGCAAAAAAATCATCGCACCTCCGAGCTCACCACAATAGATAAAAACCACAGAAGCAGAGGAAGGTCACTTAAGTTCCTTGACTCCGTGGAAGTAGAAAGGATCATGCAAGGATGACATCATCAATTCTGAAATCATTCCTAAGAGCGACCCTCGATGTATAGTGCCCCATTCGCCGAAAAGGACAAAACCTCGCAGGAGCAAGACCACCGAAGTGATCAGCTCCGCATAAGTGGAGTTCTCTGGATCCCCTCTAGCTTACCGAAGCAGATGATCTTCCATAGTTGTGGCTTCGTAGAAGTGGTCTAAGGGACGCATGTGTGGATGCACCAGATACAACTAAATCAACAACCAATACTTAAATACTATTTAGTTTCAACCCTCATAACTCATCTAAAAATCCTCAAACACAAATTAATAGTGTAAATTGAGCATAAAATATGTTTCAAGTCTTTTAGAATCATCAAATCACTAATTCGAGATCGTATTGACCAATTATTGATCATGCTCTCAAAGTTTCTGAATTCGTATAAATGCAACCAAAGACTCAAAACACTACTGATTGCCCAAAGATTTGTGCAAATCACCCTACTAAGTTATAAATCTTCCTTCAAACCTAATGGAACTGTCAAAAGCTTAATCTAACCTCGTCAATTCAAAATATTGATTTTGGTCAAACTTTCCAAGTTTTAAACTTTCAAAACTAATTTCTTTTCCCAAAACACATTCGATCACCTCAAAAATTATAACACTTATCCCCGAAGTCATAAATAGCTAAAAGAAATGATAAGCTTAAGATACATCCTAAGTAATATAATACAGTCGTATACAAATATAGTAATTCAAATCAGGTTCGGGTTGAATCCCACAAGGAATAGGGAGAGAACAATACAGATTGGATGAGTACCAGATTGATTATCTGATTTCTATTCTGTAAAAGTTGAAAATAATTTATATAACTAGAACTAAAATCATAGTAATAATTAAATCATGTAAACTCATGACATTAAAACACTAAGATTATGTTTCCATAATGGGATGCTCAGTTCATCAGTTTTCATGCAAATACATAAACTTAGGATTTTAGATATGTAGTCAGTCCCTAAACCATTACTCAATCTTTTTCATGAGTTGCACGATTTATCTCAATATGATATTTCCACAAATGTACGAGTTATTTAAATATGTACGACTGATTATGCCATATAAATTTAACTTATCCCTAAGAAATTCTATTAAATAAGGGTTAGCGCCTTGAGTTCATGCAGTTCTTCGTCTACCAAATCTTACTCTGTTTTTCCAAAAAAAATTAAGATATTATGACACAGGTTAATATCTGCAACCACCAACAAATAATTAAGAATGAGAAGAAGGATGATATCTTACTATCCTAATATTATACACTGCACTAAAACCTTATAAACTTTATATTCTCATTGAGTTTCACAACCACAGTAAAAGATTTATTTACTCATACGTGAAAGTAAACGATGAGAATAATAATTTAAAAAGTTCATAAAACTTACTTTGAATAGAAGATTGAAAGATTAATAGTATTCTTGTTCTTCCCAAAACTATGAAAAGAACAACGGAACTTGAACTCAAAAAATAAAAAGTAGATACTAATATCGACTCTTTAA
This sequence comes from Jaltomata sinuosa, assembly GCA_003996215.1. Classification (NCBI taxonomy): domain Eukaryota; kingdom Viridiplantae; phylum Streptophyta; class Magnoliopsida; order Solanales; family Solanaceae; genus Jaltomata; species Jaltomata sinuosa. Next base: position 117,471 of record QJPP01001173.1, on the reverse strand, counting down.
AAAATAAATTTACATAGTCTATTTATAATGACCTACAAAATCAGAATCCTAAAAATATCAAACTGCTCTATCAACACGATTTGTAACTTAATCTACGACCATAAATTAATCTGCACTCTATGGATTGCCTTTAATGTCTTCATCAATGACTCACTAAAGTTTCTAGACTTTACTTTATAGACTGACTTACAACCGTATTTTAATTTGCGGTTCACGATTTTAGTCATAAGTTCACCTAACACCTTAGCTTTATCTTCATGTATGGACGGTAAATCAAACATGCAGATGTACTTTACATTATATAATGAACAGCTTTGCAGGGTCCCTTTGACACCTTCTTTAAATATTTTCACGATTTAATATGTGGTTCATGACTTGATCTGTGATTGTAGATGCGATCGTGAATTATCTCATTTCTGGCAGTTTTCTATCTTTTTTCTCTTTGGTCAGTCTGACTTTTAAATTCCTACAAAATAATATTCTAATATTAAAGCACATAAAAAAGCGTAAGAACAAACATATACAACTTCAAGGAAAAGACAGTGTGTGTGCCATAATTTCAAGTCACATCAACACTGCTAACTTAAAGCCTTTGCTTGTTCTCAAGCAAGTCACACAAGACTCTCTATTACAATTATGACTACACAAAATAAAATAAGTTATCTACAATAGTTTTAATAAGTTTCTACTGGCATTCTCTTTTAAAACTATATTTTTGGCCCCTTGGTTTAACAACTTCTCGAAACACAATTGACTTACTCCTAGTTGACACCACTAACAATGCATTCTTAATCTGTGACAGTATAATCTATAAACTATACAATACATCCAAGAGACATAGTTCAGAAAGTTCAGTCATTCAACTATTTTTCATCCAAGTGCCTCGCACAGACCAAAGAAATATCGCAAAATAACACACATATATATAATGAGCACATAGGACAAAGAGAGGAAAAAACACTCACACTGACAACAAATTCATATGTTACATATGCAGATACCATAGGCTTGCTTTATTTTCTATTGCCACTATCTTCGGAAGACTTTGTTCAAATCATATAAGACTTTTCTAAACTTGTAATATAGGATTTGGGACGGGAAGAATGCATATTTTAGAAAATAGTGATTATGCTCTCCTTGAACACTATACTTTATTCACCTTTTCAATCTTTTATTGTTTTCTTTCCTTTACTTTTCTTTTATTTGCTTTCATTGACTCTGGTGTGGTGCTTTTTATCACTTTTTTTTAGCTCTATTTATCTGTATTATATTTTTTTTTATTACACCAGGTCAAAGTCTATACATAACTATTTTTCTATCCCCAACTTAGGCTTAAAGCCTTAAATATCACTTTTCTTTTCACCCTTTACCCTCAACTTAGGTTTTTTAGGTCTCATTTCACTTCCAGTCTCAAGGAGAGACAAGTTCAAGAGCAGAATTATTTTTACACAAAGGATATAGATTTTCAGTTACGACTAGCTAATAAAAAGGTTTAAAAATTCAAATGGGAGACGAAGGATATTATTATCATTTGGAAGAATCATTTTAGGCTATAGTGACTTTTATTTCACAAAAAAGACCTAAGTTCATCTCTCAAGTAAGCTATCCTTGGACACGTGGCATGACTAATTAGACAAATTCTAAATTGTATGCATAAATATGAAAACAACAAAAATTATTCACAGAAATGAAACTAGACTATATTAATCTCTTTATTTTAAGTTCAAAACTAGTACTATAGGAATATAACAAATTTTCAATATCACAAAAAGAGATATACATGTCATATATGCAATTAGAGTTCATAAATTTTTTCAGAGGGATCCCTTTTTCCAATTAAAAATAAGTTTCATGACTTAAGTAAATAAACTACCACCAAATAAGTCAACCTACTTTATTTTACTGACTACGTAAGACTTATTCCCTTAAGAAAGTCACCTACCACTCTATCATCGAGAAAAGTCATTATTCTATGACTTGATATATCCTAAACATTTTTTAGTTTAACATAAAAATAAACTCTCAGAAAAGAACGATGGCTAATAAAATCAGAAGGTAACTCAACTAGGACTGCCACCTAATTATTTACAATAAAACATGAAAAAATAGAACAATAAGCTTACATATTATTTAGCAATTTACAATAAAAGACTTCCATCTACACTACTATTATCCCACCCTGGCTAAAAATAATACAGTGTTTCCAATAAATAAAAAAGAAATAAAGAACAATGGAGGTTTAGAACTCCATGTGGCATATTAAGCGCACTAGTCTACATGACTATTAAGGGTTGCCTCTGCTGTAGGAGACTGAACTGCCATTGTAGTGGTGAAGGTGTCAATTGCTGATGTATGAGATGATGGGATCTCTTCCGTCAAGTGTATTTTAAAGGAGGATCCCTCCTCCATACTAGATTGAGGATGACCATAAATATCCTCCAAAGATTTTTTCTGGGCCAATCTCAGTTGATGTTGTTGTTGAATTATTCTCATCACAGACAAAAGCAGAAAGTTTTAGAACACACTTTCATTGAGAGTTTAGATATTTATTCTAAACTATTTCTTGATTCAGCTACAGGTAGACAAGCTTTGAAAAAGACTTATGATGAGTTAGTTCTCTTGTTTAACAGGTTAGCAGCTAGAAATCTGGATCGAAGTTGACCAGTGAGTCCAATGAAAGTGCTGCGAAGAAGACTGCAGGCGTGTTGGAATTTGACGGGATAACAAGTTTGCAAACACAAATCGCTATTATGAATAACAACTTTACAAAGCTGAGTAATCTATTATAGGACCAATGCAACCACCAGCCCAAGCTCAACAAGTTCACCAAGCTATGTTATTCTCTGAGTTCTGTGGAGGTGACCATATGTCAGACATGTGCAGATCCAATCTAGACTTCATATATTTCATGAGATATGCAGACAGAGGCGCAACAAATCAAAACTCTGAGAATACTTATAACCTGAACTGGAGAAATCACCCTAACTTCTCACAGGATAGAAATCCAAATCAAAATCAGTACAAGCAGCAAGGTTACTAGTAGAATAAAAATAATACCTTGCACTCCAACTTGATGAGATCAAAGAAGTATTAAAGAAACTGGTAGAAGGTCAACAGACGCAGGAAGCTAGTCTCAAAAACATTGACTTAGCAATCCAAAGTCTTGAGAGATAAATTGGTCAACTGGTTGAGGCTCAAAATGTGAGACTTGTTGGAGGTTTACCTGGTTATGTAGATCCCAACCCGAAGCAGGTAAATGCAATTGTGGAAAAGGATAAGAAAGATTTAGAGGAAGCTACATTAGAAAAAGTGGTAACTAGGAAGCAGAATGAGACTTTGACGCAACCTCACGACCTTGCATCTACTTGTTACTAATTTGAATCAACCTATGATACCTACCAGTATATAATGTTTGTACTGATGCTACTCCTGCACTTTTTTTTGAGTGCAGACTGTATTTCAGAGACATCGATGCAATCTCACATCTAGTGCATCAAGTTGATTAATTAGAGGGCGAGCTACTCTATCACGACCCTAATTACGATAGGATCGTGTGAGCATCTACTCTAATCTATCTAGATAGGAGAACCCTATATCACCCAACCATAAACATGCGAAAGTCATTAAAACAAATTTTATTAAACCATTGAATTACTAACAAAATCTTACAAAAGTTTTTACAATACAAAAAGGAATATCTTCCCAAGGACCTAGTCTAGACATGTATAAGAGCTTCTAATACAATGAAGGACAAAATAAAAGATACAACTCCCACCATAGGAATAGAATGAGCAGAAGCTGTTGATGAATACTCAATGCTTCACATAAGAACTTCAACTAGTCCTGCAACATGACTAGACCCCAATAAGGATGTAGCAAGAGTAGAATTAGTTCAACCATATGTACTGATAGGTTTTATTGACTGACCAAAATTAGATCATGCAACACTACATAAATCAACAAGATAAACATGATAACTAACAATTAGATTCATACTACTTTCACCTTGTTTCTGCTAAGTTCATACCTCGTTCATTACTCTACTTCAATTCACAATAATTGTATTAACCTTCTAAGTTTTGATCAACCTTAGTAGTTATCTCTAACCCCTTTAACATAGCCATAAGGATAAGTTTCATCTATATCATTAGTTATTCATTCATACTCAATCTGTTATCATTATTACAGTTCTCACCCACATCTCAAGTTCAACCAAAGACCAATAAAAAACAGACAATAACCTTCATTTAAAGACTTGGCAATATCAACATACAATGACATAGTAGTCACCAACAAACATTAAGTATAACAAGCAAAGAGTAGCAGTCACCAACGATCGTCAAGTAGGCATTCAAGTCATCAAATAGGAATATCAGTTATCAATTAGATATTCAAGCCATCAATTAAGCATAAACAAGGCTCATATCAATAATCTCATACAAAGGTAAATTTCATCCACTTCAACTTTACCATTTAGGACATCAACAATTTTATTATCACATTAAGGATTGGTCCACGCAAAGAACCATCAAACTCTCCCATCAGTAATATCAATAATAACTCATAGAAGTCATTGAATATCACCACAACAATATAAGAGTAAACACTTTCAGTAGTCATATCACATGGAATCTATGTCCATCTATCTCTTATCAATGCAACTATAACCTCTAGTCTCATCTTAAACCACAATACCATCTCACCATGACTGACCATGAAACAAATGCAATAATAAAACAAATAGTGTACACATATGCTAATGGGTCTTATTTTTGCCCTACTAGCCATGAACTTCAGGGGACTCTAGATGTCCATGTACTTGCTGTAATCATTTCCCATTGGCATTAATAACACTCGCCAAAACCATTTCCCATCGGCATCAACAACACTCGCCGAAATTATTTTCCATTGGCATAATAACACTAACCATGAAACAAAGCAATATAAAAGGGTATAAACACATGCTAAAGAGTCTTATTTCTGCCTAAATAACCATGACCTACAAGAGACACTAGGTGTGCATATACCCGCCAGAACTATTTTCCATCAGTGTAATATTAATTTATACCAACGTGGTACCCGATCCCATAATAAATAACAATGTCAATGCACCTATGGTTCTCAAACCTATGTCTCTTGATATACACAGTGTACTAAATTACACTTACACTTTATTTGTAACACCCCAAAATTTGATCCAGCTTTCAAAACTCAGAAAACTTCAGAAATTTTGAGCTTCCAGGATCACGGGTCATGTCCATGAGCCGTGGAAAGTTCCACGAATCATGGAAAGGACTCATGATTCTAGTCCTGTAGACCACCTCAGGTCTAAGAACCACGAGTCAGTCTCACGGTTCATGGAAGCTTCCATGAGTCATGGAACCAACCCGTGGAACTCAGACATAAAGTGGTCATTTTCCCTGAAACCACGAATTGGTTCCACGACTCGTAGAAGTTTCTATAGGTCATACTGTTAGTCAGTGGGAAGCTATCCGCAGCATGAAATTTTAGCTCAGGAACCACGACTCAAGTCCATGAGTCGTGAGGGGTTCTACGATCCATGGAAGGGACCCGTGGAACCAGAAGCCGAGTTTTAAAACAGCTTTTTCCTAATTGTCCCAGGGGTATTTTAGTTATTACCCACCTTTTTAACTCCTAAATGAGATTGTTTTGACTAATTGTAGAAGGGTTTTCACTCTTATTAGCCTAAGTATCTTCTCAAATCCTCATTCATCTCCCAAAAAGGAAAAAGAACTCCTTCAAGCTCCAAGATCAAGTCTCCTTTCTTTTCAATTTCAAGTGAGTTAGCTTCAATAAAGGTATGTGGGTATTCAAAAATGGTTTCCTTTCACCCTTGTGCCCAAAACCCCAAATCTTTATTTTGATTTCATGAACTTTCAAATTAGGGTTCTTACCCAATTCTTATGGGTTTTGCTATAGATTTCCTTCTCATGATTTTATTATGAAATTACTACTAAATTGCATGATTTTGCATGGGTTTTTTACATATGAACTCTTATTTCAAATTCAAGGCTAATTATGGCAAATTCTATATGCATAAATTGATTCAAGTAAATTGGGTATTTGATAGCATATTTTCATGAATTTTAAACAAGTGCATGCCTAATTCCTATGTTTTATGAAAGTATATGTTATTATGAAATTGAACTAGTGCCATGCAAGTTTTCAAGTTATGAACTATTATGCAATGCAAGACACTCGATGTGCCATCAATGCTCATGAATCATTTTCTAAACCAAGATTCGTGAGTAGTATGAAGATCCAGGTTATGAACATGTTTATGAACAAGCTTGAAATCTAGATTCACATGTATCTGAGCCTCATGTTATATATTTTAGGAGTAGTTTTTAGCACTGAGCGATGAAGGTTCTAGATAACCCAAGTCCAAAACTACGTTGCCACCGTAGGTTGCCCTCCATGGCTTATGAAAGGATCCTTATGAACATGATTATAACCTTGGCCGATTAGGACAACCTTTTTCAGTGTGGGTGCATGACACTGGACTCCATGTAGCTCATCATGGTTTAATGTCGGTTAAGAAAAACTCCCACATGATTATTTTCAAGCTATGAAGTTATATGATACTTTACTTTGAACCTTGACTTTACTTCATGTTTATGTCTTATATCTTGATAACGTCTTATGCCATATCTTATTTCAAAAGATCTCATTTTAAGAATGTTATAAGTATGTTTTTATCACGATCATGCATGTCTCACATACTCGGTAAATCCTATAGTACTGACGCATATTTTGCGCTGCATCCTCTTGATGATGCAGATTCAAGTTCCCTTCCTCAGGCACGTGGCTAGAGATCGCAGGCCATTTCCAGGAAGTGTCGGTGAGTCCTCATGGTTCAAGGGCTAGTTATGATTCTAACTAGTTTTGGCTATTTACTTTCGTACCTTGAGTTGGCTAGGATCTTATCCTAGCAACTCCTTATGTCATGTGTAGAGGCTTTTCAGACATAGTCAGTGTTCAAGTCACTCTTTTAAAACTATGTTTCATATTAACTTATCATTTATGAATTTGGGTTGCCTGATATTCTATCTATGCTTCCGCTATGATTTATTATGAATCACTGAGTATGCTATGACTAAGGGTTAGTCTAGGGCACTCGTACCCTAGATCCTGTGTTACGTCTAGGGGGTAACCTCAGAGCGTGACAAACTTGGTATCATAGCCTCAGGTTTAAGAGTCTTAGGATGTCTGAAAGCCGCATCGAGTAGAATATCTTTCATGTGTGTGAATCACGCCACACTTATGAGAGAGAAGCTATGAGATGTCTTAGAAAAACCTCACTTCTTTCATGATTACATCGTGCGTTAGAGTTTAACTCTAATATCCCTCTAATACTTTCCTTGTACATTTCAAATTATGCCTCAACGGGCTATGCCTCACCGAGCCTCTCAGAATGGTGTTCCTCTAGTTCCGGCGCTCGAGGTCACGAATGAGGAATTCAGGAACACCATCCATATGCTAGCCCAGACCTTGGCCACTTAGGCTAACTAGCCGGCTCCTATCCCCGTTCATCCTTAAGATGGGATAGCGGCTCGAGTTCATGATTTTATCCATCTGAACCCACCAAAATTTTGGGGTTCAAAGGTTGGGGAAGATTCGTAACTTTTTGGACGAGGTAAAGAAAATCTTTGGTGTTATGCAAGTGGATGGGGTTGATAGTGTTGAGTTAGCATCCTATCAACTCAAGGATGTAGATCATATCTGGTTCACGCAATGGAAGGAAGCTAGGATTAGGGATGAGGTCCCTATGATTTGGGAGTGTTTCGAAAGGGCTTTTGTGGATCGATTCTTTTCGAGGGAGTTAAGGCAAGCGAAGGTCGAGGAGTTTGTGAACTTGAGATAGGGATCCATGATAGTCCAGGAGTATAGTTTGAGGTTCACTCAGCTCTAAAGATACTCTTCTGTTATGGTGGCTGACCCACAGGATCAGATGAGCAAGTATATCTATGGAGTCTCACACTTGGTAAAACAAGAGTGTATATCTGCTATGTTGTTGAGTGACATGAGTATCTCTAGACTTATGACTCATGCTCACCAGATCGAGGGGGACAAACTTAGGGATATGGCTAGAGAGAACAAGAGAGTTAGATCTGAGGGTTCAGGTTTTGTCCATCAGAGGTCTGGTGGCGGACATCGCTCCTCATTTCAGAAAAAGTCATCAGGACCCGTTCATTCTTCTGCTAGTACTCCTAACCAGGCCTCGAGGCCTCGTCATGATCAAACTGGTAGAGGACCTGGTTTTTATTTGCAGTCTCAGGAGAGTGTTGCTAAAGGATCCTCCCATCCTATTTGCAGCAAGTGTGGGAAGAATCATCGGGGAGAGTGTCGTTTGGGCACAGGTGCATGCTTTGGATGTAGACAGGCTGGACATATGATTAGAGATTGCCCTTCAGCTAAAAAGGGGCAGGGAGGTAGTAGGGCTCAATCTGCTCCAGCAACCCCAGGAGGTCGACCAGCCCAGCAGGGCACTACTTCTAGTTCTGGTGGTCAGCGCCAGAACCATATTTATGCTATGCCCTCTCGTCAGGACCAGGAGGGTTCCTCAGATGTTGTTACTGGTATGTTAAAAGTATTCTCTTTTGATGTGTATGCTTTTTTGGACCCCGGTGCAGCCCTATCTTTTGTGACCCCTTATGTAGCAGGCAATTTTGATATTTGTCTTGAATTGCTTTTAGAACCCTTTTGTGTTTCTACTCCTGTTGGTGAGTCAATCCTAGCTAAACGAATCTACCAAAATTGCCCTATCTCAGTCCTTCATAGAGTCACTTCAGCAGATTTAGTAGAGTTGGAGATGACTAATTTTGATGTTATCCTTGGTATGGATTGGTTACATGCTTGTTATGCTTCGATTGATTGTCATACTCGGGTTGTCAGTTTCAAGTTTCCAAGTGAGCCTGTATTAGAGTGGAAAGGTAGTCCCCCATCCTCGGAAGGTCATTTCATATCTTATCTTAAGGCTGGAAAGATGATTTCTAAGGGTTATGTTTATCATACAGTTTGGGTTATGGACACGGAGTCCAAAACCCCATCCCTTCAGTCTGTTCCTATCTTGAATGAGTTCCCAAAAGTGTTTTCTGAAGATTTGCCCGGAGTCCCTCCCGAGCAGGAAATCGACTTTGGTATCGATCTTCTTCTAGATACGAATTCTATCTCTATTCCTCCTTATAGAATGGCTCCCGCAGAACTTAAAGAGTTAAAGGATCAATTGAAGGATCTTCTTAATAAGGGTTTCATCAGGCCTAACATTTCTCCATGGGGTGCTCCAGTCTTATTCGTGTGAAAGAAAGATGGTTCCCTTGGAATTTGTATTGACTACTGTCAGTTGAACAAGGTCACAATTAAGAATAAGTATCCCATTTATAGGATTGATGACTTGTTCGATCAACTTCAGGATGCTAGTTTCTTCTCTAAGACCGACCTTAGATTCAGTTATCATTAACTTTATGTTCGAGAGTGTGATATTTCGAAGACAACCTTCAGGACTTGGTATGGTCATTATGAATTTGTTGTTATGTCTTTTGTTCTAACGAATGCTCCTGCAGCCTTTATGGATTTGATGAATCGTGTGTTCAAGCAGTATTTGGATATGTTTGTGATTATTTTTATTGATGATATTCTTATCTACTCTCGGAGTGAGAAGGAGCATGTGGACCATTTGAGTGTTGTGTTACAAACCCTCAAGGATCGACAGTTGTTTGCTAAGTTCAGCAAGTGTGAGTTTTGGATATAGTCTGTTGCTTTTTTGGGTCATATTGTGACTAGAGATGGTATCCGAGTTGATTCTCAAAAGATTGAGGCAGTAAAGAACTGGCCTAGACCCACTTCCCCGTCTGATATTAGGAGCTTTTTAGGTTTGACTGGTTACTACAGGAGGTTTGTGGAAGGATTTTCTTCCATGGCTGCCCCTTTGACTCGATTGACTTAGAAAAAGGTAAAATTTTAGTGGTCTGATCTATGTGGGAAGAACTTTCAGGAATTGAAGACTAGGTTGACCACAACTCCAGTGTTTGCTCTACCCGAGAGCCTAGATGACTTTGTTGTGTATTGTGATGCTTCTAGGATTGGTTTGGGTTGTGTTCTGATGCAGCATGGTAAAGTGATTGCTTATGCCTCTAGACATCTTAAGATTCATGAGAAGAACTACCCTACTCATGATCTTGAGCTAGCAGCCATGGATTTTGCTTTGAAGATTTGGAGACATTACTTGTATGGTGTGCATGTGGATGTTTTCAACGATCATAAGAGTCTTCAATATGTGTTCACTCAGAAGGAATTGAATTTTCATCAAAGGAGATGGCTTGAGCTTCTTAAGGATTATGATATGAGTGTGCTTTACCACCCGGGTAAGGCCAATATTATAGCGGATGCACTTAGTAGATTGTCCATGGATAGTGTGTCTTCAGTTGAAGATGGAAAGAAGGAATTGGTTAAAGAGGTTCATAGTCTTGCTCGGTTGGGAGTTTGCCTTAGGGGCTTGACAGAAGCTGGTGTTATTGTTCAAAATGGTTCTGAATTATCTTTAGTAGCTGAGGTAAAGGCAAAGCAAGACAGTGACCCTATTTTGCTTCAGTTAAAGGGTGTAGTCCATCAGCAAAGAGTTGAGGTTTACTCCCAAGGGGGAGATGGGGTGCTTCATTATCAGGGTCGATTGTGTATGCTAGATGTAGATAGGTTGAGATAGCAGATTTTAACTGAGGCTCACAGTTCCAGATATTCTATTCACCCCGGTTCCACCAAGATGTACCGTGATCTATGGGAAGTCTATTGGTGGAATGGTATAAAGAGGGACATAGCTTGTTTTGTGGCTAAGTGTCCCAACTACCAGCAAGTAAAGGTAGATCATCAACGACTGAGTGGCATGACTCAGGACATTGACCTTCCTACTTAGAAGTGGGAGGCGATAAATATGGACTTTATAACTGGGTTGCCTCATACTCGAAGGCAAAATGATTCCATTTGGGTGATCGTCGACCGCATGACTAAGTCATCCCACTACTTGGCCGTTAAGACTACTGATTCAACAGATAATTATGCCATACTCTACATTCGGGAGATAGTCAGATTGCATGGTGTTCCTTTGTCTATCATTTCAGATAGAGGTACTCAGTTTACCTCTCAGTTTTGGAAATCATTTTAGAGAGGTCTTGGTACTCAGGTGAAGCTTAGCACAACTTTTCACCCACAAATGAATGGCCTAGCAAAGTGTACTATTTAGACTTTGGAGGATATGTTGAGAGTTTGCGTGATTGACTTCAAAGGTAATTGGGATGATCACTTACCTCTTATCGAGTTTGCCTACAACAACAGTTTTCATTTTAGCATCCAGATGGCTCTTTATGAGGCCCTTTATGGCCGGAGGTGTAGGTCTCCTATTGGTTGGTTTGAGGTAGGTGAGGCAGCTTTGATTGGTCCAGATTCAGTTCATGATAATATGGAGAAGGTTCATCTTATTAGGGAGAGGTTGAAGATCGCTCAGAGTGGACAGAAATCATATGCAGATGAGAGGAGAAGGGAATTGGAATTTGAGGTTGATGATTGGGTTTTTCTAAAGGTGTCACCTATGAAGGGTGTGATGAGATATAGCAAGAAAGGGAAGCTTTTCCCCTATTTTGTAGGTCCTTATCAGATTCTGAGGAGAGTTGGTAGCGTTACTTATGAGTTGGATTTTCCAACAGAATTAGAAGCGGTTCATCCAGTTTTCCATGTTTCCTTGTTGAAGAAGTGTGTTGGTGATCCGATCTTTATTATTCTTTTGGAGGATGTAGGTGTAAAGGATAGTTTCACTTATGAGGAGGTTCCCGTAGATATCCTTGATCGTCAGATTTGAAGGTCGAGGAACAAAGAAGTCACTTCGGTAAAAGTTTTTTGGAGGAATCAACTTGTTGAGGGAGCTACTTGGGAAGCAGAAGCAGCCATAAAATCCAAGTACCCTCATCTCTTTCCTTCCGATTCCATTTCAGCTTGAGGTAATAGTTTCCTCCTTAGTATGTTCCTCCGATTCTATTCCATCAGTTTTCCTCATGATCCTAGCATGTTCCTCCGGTTCAGTTTTCATGTTTATTCCTTAGTTTCCATGTTTAGTTGTTCGTTGGGCTGTCGTTCTCTCCAGTTTTCCCTTGCTTAGTCTTTATTCAAGGATGAATAATCCCAAGGGGGAGATATTGTAACATCCCAAAATTTGATCCAGCTTTCAAAACTCAGAAAACTTCAGAAATTTTGAGCTTCCAAGGATCACGGGTCAAGTCAATGAACCGTGGAAAGTTCCATGAATCATGGAAAGGACTCGTGATTCCAGTCCTGCAGACCACCCTCAGGTCTGAGAACCAAGAGTCAGTCTTACAGTTCATGGAATCTTCCATGGGTCATGGAACCAACTCGTCAAACTCAGACAGAGAGTGGTCATTTTCCCTGAAACCACGAATTGGTTCCATGACTCATAGATGTTTCTACGGGTCATCCTGTTAGTCCGTGGGAAGTTATCCGCAACATGAAATTTTGGCTCAGGAATCATGACTGAAGCCCATGAGCCATGAGGGGTTCTACGGTCCATGGAAGGGACCTGTGGAACCTGAAGCCGAGTTTTAAAACAATTTTTTCCTAATTATGTCTCAGGAGTATTTTAGTCATTACCCACCCTTTTAACTCCAAATGAGGTCGTTTTGACTATTTCCAGAAGGATTTTCACCCTTATTAGGTTAAGTCTATTCTCAAATCCTCATTCATCTCCTTAAAAGGAAAGAGAACCCCTTCAAGCTCCAAGTCTCAAGCTCCAAGATCAAGTCTCCTTTCTTTTCAATTTCAAGTGGGTTAGCTTCAATCAAGGTATGTGGATATTCAACAATGGGTTCCTTTCACCCTTGTGCCCAAAACCCCAAATCTTTATTTTGATTTCATGAACTTTTAAATTAGGGTTCTTATCCAATTCTTATGGGTTTTGCTATAGATTACGTTCTCATAATTTTATTATGAAATTACTACTAAATTGCATGATTTTGCATGAGTTTTTACATATGATCTCCTATTTCAAATTGAAGGCTAATTATGGCAAATTCTACATAAATAAATTAATTCAAGTAAATTGGGTATTTGATAGCATATTTTCATGAATTTCAAGCAAGTGCATGCCTAATTCCTATGTTTTATGAAAGTATATGTTATTATGAAATAGAACTAGTTCCATGCAAGTTTTCAAGTTATGAACTATTATGCAATGCAAGACTCTCGATGTTCCATCAATGCTCATGAATCATTTTCTAAACCAAGATTCGTGAGTAGTATGAAGATCCAGGTTATGAACATGTTTATGAACAAGCTTGACATCTAGATATGTTACATGTATGTGAGCCTCATGTTATATGTTTTGGGAGTAGTATTTAGTACCGAGCAATGAGGGTTTTAGATAACTCAAGTCCAAAACTACGTTGCCACCGTAGGTTGCCCTCCATGGCTTATGAAAGGATCCTTATGAACATGATTCTAACCTTGGCCAGTTAGGACAACCTTTTTCAGTGTGGGTGCATGACACTGGACTCCATGTAGCTCATCATGGTTTAATGTCGGTTAAGAGAAACTCTCACATGATTATTTTTAAGCTATGAAGTCATATGATACTTTACTTTGAACCTTGACTTTACTTCATGTTTATGTCTTATATCTTGATAACTTCTTATGCCATCTCTTATTTCGAAAGAGCTCATTTTAAGCATGTTTTAAGTATGTTTTTATTACGATCATGCATGTCTCACATACTCGGTACATCCTATAGTACTGATGCATATTTTGCGCTGCATCCTCTTGATGATGCAGATTCAAGTTCCCTTCCTCAGGCACGTGGCTAGAGATCGCAGGCCATTTCCAGGCAGTGTCGGTGAGTCCTCATGGTTCGAGGGCTAGATATGATTCTAACTAGTTTTGGGTATTTACTTCCGTACCTTGAGTTAGCTAGGTTCTTGTCCTAGCAACTCCTTATGTCATGTGTAGAGGCTTTTCAGACATAGTCAGTGTTCAAGTCACTCTTTTTTAAACTATGTTTCGTATTGACTTATCATTTATGGATTTGGGTTGCCTAATATTCTATCTATGCTTCCACTATACTTTCTTATGAATGACGAGTATGCTATGACCAAGGGTTAGTCTAGGGCACTCGTGCCCCAGATCCCGTGTTACGTCTAGGAGGTAACCTCGGGGCATGACATTATTCATCTCAATTCATTCTTCAATTCATGTACACCTAGCTTATTCATTGAAGTATAACATGAAAACACTCACATTTGAAATATGTTCGAGGACCACATAATCAAGTATCCATTTTAGGAGTACATATTCCACCAGAATCGAGTGTGCTCTCTAATTTTATAATTATTTACATTAATGCATATTTCCACACATTTATCGTTCATTTGATAGCTACAACACCATTAAATCCTCAACTTTCCACATCTAATTCTCTGTTGCGATTAGACCGCCCATCAATATTCCACATATGATAGTAATCTTAGTTTATTCATCTTACAACAGATTATACTTTAGTATCTAACTAAGTCTTTCTCAAACCTTCATGATAGAACATTACTTCTCTTTTTAAGATGATTCTCATTTAACACACTATTTTACTTCATACTCAGGGGTTACAACAACTAGTTTAGTAAATCAAGAATCTTAAGCCAATCGTATAAGGTCTAATACAATTTCACATAAGTTACCAAGTAGTAACACAATAATCAAGTATATATGTTTAGATGTTTGATTTCGTCGCAATTCTATTTCATCTCTCATATTTAGTTCCATCTTTCACTACCACATTGAATATATATCTATGCCCCATAAATCACATGACTTAAATTCTAATTCATATTCACATTAGGTTACACATAACATAAACATGTCATTGGCAAAGATTACAGTCTTATCAACTTATTCTAACTAAATTCTATCCAGACTCCATGCCCGAAAGCCTAATCATGCATTCTTCCATCAATTCTATGCAATGTTTACATTTTGCTAATCCAAGCCTACTACTCATAAACCATAACCTGCCTGAACTGAAGATCTTGGGACAAGCAAGCCACACCACGAATGTTCCTTCCCTTCCTTTATGCCTTAGAATATACAATCATCTAATAAACAAGCAATCATTAGAGTAACTAATCAATTAATCTTTAAATAAATACTTTGAGAATACAAACCCACTAATTCTACCCTTGTTCACGGTCTATATTATTATCCAAGGATCAATTAATCATTAACTAGTTCTATCAAACTCACTTTATCTCCATTAATGGAGTTTCAATGCTAAACACCCCATTTTTATTGAACTCAAGGTTTCCAACCACCAAAATTCATGTTTTAGAATAATAATTTCATGCTAGGAAGCATTAGATAACAATCTAGAAGCAATTCTATGTGATAATACACATACCCATAGATTTTCCCATAATCTCATGAACCTAGGGTTCTAATCCACAAGAATTTCATCACAATTTCTCATTCTAAAGATTCTAGAAGAAGAATTGATTAAACAATATAAAAAGAGAGTAATAATCTTACATTAACGAAGAATTTTCATCCTAACCTTGAGAAAATCGCCCCTCTAGGGCTTTAGAAAATGAATTTTAAGTTTAAGACCAAAAACCCATCAAAATAAGCATATAAAATTTCAGAGCTTCAGCATAACAACCCGTAGCTCATTGCAATGAGTCGCTACGGCTAGCTTGTTCTTGCTACAGGGAGACCCATTTTCCAGCACAAACACCCTTTAGTAAAATGGCCATAACTTTCTAGTTTGGAAATGAAATAATGAATGATCGGTGGCGTTGAAAAGAAGACTCGATGATCTTTAATTTGATAGGTCTTGGGCCTTGTAACTCTTTATATTTTAGGAGAGGTAATCTATCACGACCCAACTACCAGGCCGTGCGGGCTCCTACTCTAATTGACCTAGATAGGAGAACCCTTACCACCTGATCCAACAGGTAATGCGAAAACAAAGTAAAACCATAAAGTAACCTTCTTTTTAAATTAGGAAAACATTTACAACTCTTATTTCAGGAAAATCCTTTACAATATTTGAACACAACCCTCCCTAGGAACTAGTCTAAAATAGGTACAAGAGCTACTACAGGAGAAGTACATAAACAAAATATACAAAGACACATCTCCCATCATGGAGACGAAGAGTAGAAGCTGCTGGAGATCATCATCGTCCTATACCTAAGAAACATCACTGATCCTGCAACCAGACTATAGCCAAAAAGGTATAGCAAGAGTAGTATCAGTACAAACAACACGTACTAATAGGCATCATCGGTCGACCCGAATCCACTACATACAATCATATTAGAAATCAAGAGAAAATATGCAATATCTACAATAATCCATTTCCTTCAACATTTCATTTTTACCACCATGATATTGATACTAAGAACTTACACGTTCTATCCCAAACCTTTCTACCCTACTATGCTACCAACTCCGCAGCTGGGAGACTCTGTACCATCCCATCCTAGTCCAACGTGACACCTATGACTTTCCCACAATCACATTTAACATCAGGACCTCAACGGCCAACCTCAACTCTAAAACTTCCCAAGTCACTCTTAACACTAGACTTCCCAAGTCACATCTTACACTAGACTTTCCATGTCACCCTTAACACTAGACTTCCCAAGTCACACCTTACACTAGACTTCCCAAGTCACCCTTAACACTAGGACTTCCCAAGTCACCCACCTTACCAACCACTATAAGCACCTCAGTGGTTCCAGTCTCAACCATCAGGTTTACCATCCACTCCTGTTAGCCAGCTGAGAGGCAACCTACAAAACCTTGCTTTACCACCTTGATCAAGTTAAGATCCTAAGTTAAACACCTTGAACCTTAGACCCTAGCCAAATAATGACAGACTACCTATGAGTTCTGCGTATTCAACCCCCAAGGTTCCTTACCCTTGACATCCCATCAGTTCAAGCACTCATAGAATACTAGCCTAGTATCACTAATATGTCAAACCTGACTCCCTAGGACCTCAGTCCCTCCAAGATCACCCATCTTAGACCCGTTAAGCCATACGCCTCACCACCTCTAGTCGTGTGCCCAACTAGCCCAGACATCACCACTTGCCTGCCTATCACTCTTATCAAATTGGAATTGAAAATGTACGATATTGAAAGAATATTACTAGACCATATGAATAGCCAAGTCTACATGACTACCAACAAGACCTCCAGTCAACAATAGGACTCCACAACCATATAAGTCATGCCCCTCTATGCAAATAACCGGACCACCTAATATTGTGTCACAACTTGCAAGTTACCCGGACCTCCCAAGGACTAACATATATGTCAAGTAATAACAAATCCCGGTCCTCTCAGGAACCCAACATGTAAAGAACAATAAGTAAACCCGTAATGAGTAAAGTAGTACAACATGTAATAACAACTGGTAGTATAGCTCTAGATTCTCAGTCTACCTTCTAACTCATCAACCACAGGGAACAGGTTCAACAATCATTTAACAACAAATAATAAACTTGACATTTACACTTTTTCATTACCCGTACCAATCAAGGATCCCTAGAACAACACCTAAGTGTTAATATGCAATGCCCGGTCCACCCTAAAACCAACACCATAATTAAGTGTAACCACCCGGCTTCTCAAGGACCAAGATACAATATCATAATTTCAGAAATCAACCCGGTCCACTCATGGAACCTTCGACAAACACAGTCAATAATGCATAATTAAACCCATACCAGGCGTGGTACCCGAGCCAACCAATAAGAACCTCTACTAGGCATGGTACCCGAGCCAACCATTAGTATCTCATACCAGGCATGGTACCCGATCCAACCATTAATATCCCGTACTAAGCGTGGTACCTAAGCCAACCATTAGTATCCCATACCAGGCGTGGTACCCGAGCCAACCATTAATATCACACAAAAACCATCAGTCAATACTTAAATGAACAGAAAACACCCTTGTAAAACCAACAAACAATAATTAAGTTCATTTCACATAATTGACACCCCAAACACTTGGACATTCACAACTTCTTTTCCTAAGCACGAAAGCACATACACTACTAAGTTACAATTACATGCATATACATTGCATTTGGCAAGACATTAACCATCACTTACCCAGCAACCGGGTTCATAACCCCCAACATGGAAATCCTGTCCGAAGACTAATTCATGGTTTGCCCCCTAGACACATATTCAGTAGATACATCAATTCCAGAATCCTCATTGTAAGACAACACAACATGGGGAAGACATCCCTAACATTGGTACCTCAACCATTCATGTTTACTCTACTTCTTTTATAATTAATTGTTCTCGAAACCCCCTTTTACTAGTCATTTAATTACCCATAGCATTTATGGTTCCCCGAACCTTCCCGATCATCTAGTTCTTAAACCCAACTTGACATGTATAAACAAACCGAAATGAAACACATCACCCCAACCCTATCATTTTCTATTCCTAACCAATCAAAACACAATAATCCTCCAGACTCCGTGCCCGAAGGCCTAAACATAAATTTTCCTTTCCGTCTATAACAATAATATAAAATGCAAACAGGTCTAAGTCTACTTAATGAAAAATCTAGCCTACTTGAACAGCATGCATCAGCTGCAGAGGTCTGAATAAGAAGTATCTGACTCTGTGAAGGCATTTCCTGGTGGAGAACAAGCCCGAAATCCATGATTTCACTCCTCTTTAGTCGAAATCTCTCCTCCCCATGGCTCCAAGGCTTTGGAGCAGCCTAGGAGGGTTTTTGGAGCAACCCTCACCTCTTTGAAACTGAAGAGTAGAGAATGAAATTATAAAACCCATTTTTTGGTTTTTATGGTCCCGTTATCCCGCTATAGTGGCCCAATCCCGCTATAGCATTACCGACATAGCGGTATTGAGTTAGAGCCAGGCACAAGGCCCATTTCTATTCCTCCTTACCGTATGGCTCCTGCTGAGTTGAGAGAGCTTAAGGAGCAACTCCAGTATTTTTTAGCTAAGTGGTTCATTAGGCTGAGTGTGTCTCCTTGGGGTGCTACTGTTCTCTCCGTGAGTTGACCGCCTTGACTTTCTCTATAGAGGGAATTTCTCCACTATAGCGGTTATCACTATAGTGCAGTGTGTCAACCTTTATAGCGGTTGACATAAGACAGAACCTCAATAAATCCTCCAAAATTGCCCATCTTACAACACACTTCAAAATCCTGACGTTTCAAACCAACCCTTTCATGTCAACTTCAATATCGGGAGTTTTACTCACCCGAATTCACTTTCAAAAAGTCCCCCGGACTCCTTAAGTTCTTGGCTAACGAAAAAACTAGCTCGACCTAAGATATATTACCCAATCCACACCCGAACTTTCCTAGACCCTACCTCACTCAGAATCCATCCTAGACTATCCTAGTCCAAATTTTCTAACTCCCAAACCTGGGAGTTTTCTAACCCCAAACTTTGTACGAATAGTTACCCATAACGCCGGTACGAGTCATTACAACAGATACTAATTTACCCATCGTTTGTCCCTAAATGATCTCTACGGTGGAAGAAAAAGAATGAGCCAGCCCCTTGAACCTTAACGCTCTATCATGATTATTATAACCTTAAGTGAACCACCAAAATTTCCAAATCTCTCGGTTTAATCAAACACAATCGCAATTAAATTCTATCATGCTTTGTCAAGGAACCCCTTCCTAGCTTGAGATTTTTGTCAACTCTCATCTTAGGGGGAATTCTACACTGGCACTTACACCCTAACCAATGCTATAACAAGCACACCCCACCACTCAATGAGCAGTAACACCAGGTATTATTATGATCGATAAGAGAGATAACAATGTTAAAGAAGGGGGACGAGACTAGTTCATTGACCCAGACCATGGCCTGAGACCATTGGGAGGGGGCTTGGCACACTGGGAAGGATCCATTTACTATCCCCACTCCCTCAACCGACCCTACCACTAAGGATCACCACTAATAAACTAGCCAATAATTATCCTCATAACATAAGCCTATGAGCAATGTTCAACACTACTCAATTAATTACGGGTCATTTTGCCAAATTCTACATGGGTGACTATTCCCACCAGTGGTCAATCATAATTTTACCAATACCCAGGCTACCATAACTACCCTTTCCTTTTATTGCGCATGGATGCTAAATAATTCATGCAATAGCTCGCAACTCAATTTGTGATTTAAAATGACCCAGAAATGAAAAACAAAACAGGGAAAATAGGACATGGATTATGCCCTGCCCATCCCGCTATAGCGGCTTGCACACCGCTATGGTTACCCCCAACAATAGCAACCCAAAAAATTTATCATTCTCTGAAAAATTCCCTCTTTCCCCTTCCCTATTTTTCACATTAACACATAAAATCGCGTTATGGTCTTAAAACATAACCTCAAGACCCACCTCAACTATGCATAGTTGAGAATTTAGCACCACATTATCATAAAATCAGTTATGAAACACACCATAACTGCGTACAATAACACATTCCCGCTATTGTACACTACTATTCCCCCTTTTCCTTTCCATGGTTCCCAACAATTCCTGACTGTCCCAAAATCGGAGCTTCATCACAATCATCAATCCATTTCTGTTCCCTTACCATCTATATCAATGGTAAGTCTATAACCAAATGTAATGAAAACCATTCCAATGAAGGCATACCACAATTTATCACTAGAGCAATCACAAATTTTAAAGCCAGAATAAATTTTTCTTAAGTCACAATCATGAGTTACCATAAAGTTTTTCTTACCGCAATTTATGCTATTAAGCAATAATAGCCCTTGTCCCTGGTACTTATTCACATACCAACCACTTGAAACATAAGTCTCCACAAGTATATATATCATTTTTCCCTTATCATTTTACCAATGATAAGACCCTGCCCAACATTTAGCATACTGTTTTCCCTTTAAATCACAAAACAAGAATTCCCTTAATCATTAACACATAACCAAGTTATGATCTTTCACTGACCATAATATTCACAGTAAGGCAATCAATTATATACCAATAATTTCAGCCATACAAGGATTGTAATACACAAAATTTCAAGCTTCAAGATACAACAAAATCAAGTCACATATACTACTCTCTATTCGCCCCATGGATGACTGTTAGTTGGTCATCCATGCTTTACCACAACCTCTCAGGCCAGATACTTATTGGAACCTTCCCGGTTCTAATTTCCCTTGCTTATGTCATCTCAATCGGAGTCAAACGACATCCTTTTTCCTTGTCAAGATACCAATCGGAATCGAGAGATACCAATTGGACTCAACCCATACAAGCAAGTAACAAACCGCACAAAAGGAATGAAAGAAGAGAGATGTTTTCTAGAATGTTTCATAGCTTTCCAAAGATTAGATGTGGACGTCAACACACCAATTCGCAGGACTCTATTAGACATTTTGCTCTTGTACTAGGAGACCGATAACCTAGGCTCTGACACCATTTGTAATGACCCAACTACCAGGCCGTGTGGGCACCTACTCTAATCCACCTAGATAGAAAAATCCTTACCACCCGATCCAATAGGTAATGCAGAATACAAAGTAAAACCATAAAGTAACCTTTTTTTTAAATCAGGAAAACATTTACAACTCTTATTTTAGGAAAATCCTTTACAACTTTTGAACACAACCCTCTCTAGGAACTAGTCTAAAACAGGTACAAGAGCTACTACATGAGAAGTACAAATACAAAATATACAGAGACACAGCTCCCATCATGGAAATGAAGAGTAGAAGCTGCTGGAGATCATTGTCGTCCTGTACCTAAGAAACATCACTGATCCTGCAACCAGACTATACCCAAAAAGGTATAACAAGAGTAGTATCAATACGAATAACACGTACTGGTACGCATAATCGGTCGACCCGAATCCACTACATACCATCATATTAAAAATCAAGAGAAAATATGAAATAGCTACAATAATCCATTTCCTTCAACATTCCACTTTTACCACCATGATATTGACACTAATAACTTACACGTTCTGTCCCAAACCTTCCTACCCTGCTCCGATGCCAACTCCGCAACTGGGAGACTCTGTATTATCCCATCTTGGTCAAACGTGACACCTAGGACTTTCCCATAATCATATTTAACATCAGGACCTCTCAGGCGACACTTAACTCTAAAACTTCCCAAGTCACTCTTAACATTAGACTTTCCAAGTCACACCTTACATTATACTTCCCAAGTCACACCTTATACTAGACTTACCAAGTCACCATTAACACTAGGACTTCCCAAGTCACCCAACTTACCAACCACTATAAGCACCTCAGTGGTTCCAGTCTCAATAATCAGGTTTACTATCCACCCCTGTTAGCCAGCTGAGAGGCAACCTACAAAACCTTGCTTTACCATCTTTACTCAAGTTAGGATCCTAAGTCAAACACCTTGACCTTTAGCTCCTAGACAAACAATGATAGCCTACCTGTGAGTTCTGCATATTCAACCCCCAAGGTCCTTACCCTTGACATCCTGTCGGTTCAAGAACTCATAGAATACTAACCTAGTATCACTAACCAGTCAAACCTGACTTTCTAGGACCTCAGTCCCTCCAAGCTCACCCATCTTGGACCCGTTAATCCATATGCCTCACCACCTCTAGCTGTGTGCCCAACTAGCCTAGACATCACCATTTGCTGGCCTGTCACTCTTATCAAATTGGAATTGCAAATGTACGATATTGACAGAATATTACTAGACCGTATGAACAACCAAGTTTATATGACTACCAACAAGACCCCTAGTCAACAACTGGATTCCACAACCATATAAGTCATGCCCCTCTATGCAAGTAGCCAGACCACCTAATATTGTGTCACAACTTTCAAGTTACGTGACCTCCGAAGGACCAACATATATGTCAAGTAATAACAAATCCTGGCCCTCCCAGGAACCCAACATGTAAATAACAATAAGTAAACCCATACTGAGTAATGTAGTACAATATGTAATATTAGCTAGTAGTATAACTCCAGACTCTCAGTCTACCTTCTAACTTATCAACCACAGGGAACAGGTTCAACAATCATTTAATAACAAACAATAAACTTGACATTTACCCTTTTTCATTACCCAAACCAATCAAGGATCCCTAGACCAACACCTAAGTGTTAATATGCAATGCTCGGTCCACCCCTGAACTAACCCCATAATTAAGTGTAACCACCCGGCCTCTCAAGGACAAACATGCAATATCACAATTTTAGAAATCAACCCGATCCATTCATGGAACCTTCTACAAATATAATCAATAATGCAAAATTAAACCCGTACCAGGCGTGGTACCCTAGCCAACCAATATAGAACCTGTACCAGGTATGTTACCCAAGCCAACCATTAGTATCCCATACCAGGCGGGGTACCCGAGCCAGCCATTAGTATCCCATACCAGGCGTGTGTCACGACCCATACCATCGTGAGTGGCACCCACCCAACCCCTGGATGAGCAAACCAATAGAGTTCAACCCTTTTTCCTAGACTAACAGCCTAAAACCAACAATAGAAAGTAAACTAGCAATCAAAATAAGCAAAAACTATAGCATAATCATTAACCTGCGGAAAATCCCACCTAGGAACTGAAAGTCGTTGTACCAAACATCAACACTAATATCTAGAATACGGGGATGCAACCCCAAAAGAAAATACGAAGTAGTTTTAAGTCCGAAACAAGTGGATTGAAACTCTAAAGATAACCCAAGGTAGCTCGAATCAAGCAGCTCACTCTTGAAAGTCAGGAATCGTCGGCGCTAAAGGTGAGGTCGCGTCTAAGCCGCTAGAAGATTTTCTGTACTCACCAAAAGACAAGCAAGTGCAGTACCAGTACACCACCACTGTGTATAGGTAGGACCATCAGCCTATTTTTAGATAAACAGTGTATAACAGTACAACAATATCAAGTATAAGGTATGGAAAACATGCATAAATAACCACAGGCACACTTAGACTACCAGTCTCTACTTAGCCTGTTCCCGCATTAATCCACTACCTAACTCTAAGCCATAACCATATACCATTAACTAAACCTTTCGATCTAGCTCGGACCCACCCTGGGATCCCTTCTAGACTACACACATGTACCTTGAATCAACCCGGCCTTAACCAAGATAAACACAACAGTTAGCCAGAATTTCCCTGGCCTCTCAAGGACCACCAAACCAATATCACATTTTAATAAGCAGCCCGGTCCACTCACGGAACCAATATCAATCAATGCAACACAATAATAACAATGCAATGATGCAACAAAAGTAAACCGTACTAGGCATGGTACCCGTGCCAACCATTTGTTATACCCGTACTAGGCGTGGTACCCGTGCCAACCATTTGTAATACCCGTACTAGGCGTGGTACCCGTGCCAACCATTTGTTATACCCGTACTAGGCATGGTACCCGTGCCAATCATTTGTTATACGTATACCAGGCATAGTACCCGAGCCAACCGTATGTCAATAACCACAGTCAAATGCATGAACACACAACTTGTATACCAACAAGCAAATACCGTTCAAATCACAGACTGTAAAACAGGAACCTTAGACATCCTACACAACTTCCCTAAGCAATGTAATTCATACAATCACTTAGATATGAGTACAGGAATATATAGCATTCACCAAAATCATAACCCATCACCTACCTCAAAATGATCCAAGCTCTATTCGACCCGAGCTTTCCCGTGTTATGGATTCCTTTCTCGTTCTTGGTCTTAGGGAAAAATTTCAATGGAAAAAGGAAGAAAAATGCCTGGAATCGCCTAGCCCTTCTCCCAAAACAAATTGTAGAAAGCTGAACTATTTTGGGGAAGTTTCTATATTAAAATCCCATCGGCCCGCTATAGTGGTCCTTTCTCCACTATAGCGGTCTTAAGTGGGTGTTGACTACCTTGACCACCGCTATAGCGATATTTTCCACCGCTATAGCGGAGGTTGCTATGTCAGACCATTGCGCTCGTCATGGATAGAATATCCAGAAATCTCCCAGTTTTGGCCATTTTACAACACACTTGCTTTCCTCGATAACCCGAAATAACCCCTTTCACATCAAACACAATTTTCGGGAGTTCTACTTACCCAAATTCAATTCTGAAAAGTCCCCCAGACTCCTTTATGTCTTGGGTATGTGGAAAACTAGCTCAAAACAAGACACATAAACCAATACTTACCCAGATTTTCCTAGACTCTACCTCGCTCTAAAACTGGCCGAGGCTAGCCTAGCACAAAATTTCAAACTCCCAAATCCAGAGTTTTCTAACTCTAAAACTTGGCACGATTGGACTACCCATAATGACGGACCGGATTATTACAACAGATATCAATTTACCCATCGTTTATCCTCGAATAATTAAACCTGAAATTATAGAAATAAAAAAAAAGAAGTGTAGTACCTGAGTCCTCAAATAGTTTAGGGTACTTGTCCCGCATGTCCTTCTCGATTTCCAAGTGGCTTCCTCAATCGGATGATGCTTCCACTGAACCTTCACCATATCAATCACCTTTGTCCTCAATCTCCAGATATCCCGAGCAACAATCAAAATTAGTTCCTCCTCATAATGAAGATCCTTATCAAAAAGTACCTCATCCCACTTGATGATGTAATAACCATCCCCATGGTATCGCTTAAGCATGGATACATGGAATACCGGATGGACACTCGACAAACTAGGTGGCAGTGCTAACCTGTAATCCACTGGCCCCACAATTTCAAGAACTTCAAATGGATCATTGAACCGAGGGCTAAGATTGACCCTCTTACTAAACCGCATAACCCCTTTCATTGGTGACACCTTCAACAATACCTGTTCACCAGCCTGAAAATCCATGTGCCGGACCTTGCGGTGTGCATACTCCTTCTTCCTGCTTTGAGTAGCCAGCAACTTAGTCTGTATGCCCCTTACCTTTTCCTGCACTTCCTTCACTAAGTCTACGCTCAGAGGCTTTACATAGCCTTCCTCAAACCACCCAACCGGTGATCTGCAGTTCCTCCCATATAGTGCCTTAAACGGTGCCATGTCAATACTGGAGTAGTAGCTATTATTGTACGAGAATTCGCACAATGGTAGAAATTGGTCCCAATGACCCCCGAAGTCCATCACACATGCTCTCAGCATGTCCTCCAATAACTGGATCATCCTTTCTGACTGACCATCAGTCTGAGGATGGAAGGCTATGCTAAAAGTGAGTTGTGTACCCAACTCTTCATGTAACCTGCCCAGAACTTAGAAGTAAACTGCGTACCCTATAATAAATGATGGATAGTGGTACCCCATGCAGTCTCACAATCTCCTTCACGTAGATCTTAGCCAATTGCTGCGAATTGTAATCTAGCCTGACCAGAATGAAATGAGCGGACTTGGTCAGCCTGCCAACAATGACCCAAATTGAGTCATGCTTCCCTAATGTCTTGGGAAGATCCACCATGAAATTCATGGATATCCTTTCCCACTTCCACTCTGGAATTGGCATTCTTTGAAGTATCCTTGCAGGTCTCTGATATTCATACTTCACCTACTTCAGTTCTGACATTTGGACACAAAATCCACTATGTCCCTTTTCATCCCGGGCAACCAGTAATGCTGCCTCAAGTTCCTGTACATTTTGGTCACACCTAGATGAATTGAGTACCGCAAACCATGGGCTTCCGCTAAGATTCTCTGAATTATATCCTCAACCCGAGGAACACAAATCCTCTCCCTGAAATGCAGCACTCCACCAGAGTCTAACATGACGTCTCTGGACTCCCCGGATATTACCTTACCTCACAACTTACCCAGTTTCGGATCCTGAAACTATTTTGCCTTTATTTCCTCTATGAAGTTAGCCTTGACCTCAATGCTGGCCAACAACCCACCTTGATCTGAAACACCCAAGTGTATGAACTTGGCCTCCAAAGCCCAAATTTCCTTAGCTAGTGGTCATTTGGACACCCCCAAATAAGCCAGGCTACCCATGCTAACAGTTTTCGGCTTAATGTGTCTACCACCATATTAGCCTTACCCGGATGGTATTGAATGGTCACATCATAATCCTTCAATAGCTCCATCCACCTCCTCTGCCTCAGATTCAAATCCTTTTAAGTGAAAATGTGCTGCACACTGCGATGATCGGTAAATACCTCACACTTGACACCATAAAGGTAGTGTCTCCAAATTTTTAATGCAAAAACCACCGCTGCCAACTATAAATCGTGAGTCGGGTAATTTCTCTCATGCACTTTCAACTGCCTGGATGCATAGGCTATCATATTCCTATCCTGCATCAACACAACACCCAAACCAGAATATGAAGCATCACAATAAACAACAAAGTCTTTACCTTCAACCGACAAGGACAATATGGGGGTTGTGGTCAAAAGTGTCTTGAGCTTTTGGAAGCTCTCCTCGCACTTGTCAGACCATACGAACGATACCTCCTTCTGTGTCAGCCTAGTCAGGTGAGTAGCAATAGAAGCAAAATTCTTACAAACCTCCTGTAGTACCCTGCAAACCCAACAAAACTCCTCACCTCGGTCAGAGAGCTAGGCCAACCCAACTCTTGACTGCCTCAATTTTCTGGGGATCCACCATCACCTCTTTTTTTGACACTACATGCCCCAAGAATGCCACAGAAGTCAACTAAAACTCACACTTAGTGAATTTTGCATAAAGCTTTTGGTGCCTCAAGATATTCAGCACAATACGAAGATGATTAGCATGTTTCTCCCTACTCTTAGAGTAGATCAAAATATCATCGATGAACACGATAACGAAGGAATCCAAGTAGGACTTGAAAACCCCATTCATCAAACTCATGAATGCTGCCAGCGCATTGGTCAAACCAAATGACATTACTAGAAACTCGTAATGCCCATACCGAGTTTGAAAAGCCGTTTTCAGAATATCCTTCCTCCTAATCTTTAACTGTTGGTACCCCGACCTCAAGTCAATTTTTGAGAACACTGATACACCCTGAAGCTGGTCAAACAAATCATCTATACGGGGTAGAGGGTACTTATTCTGGATGGTCACCTTGTTTAACTTCCTATAATCTATGCACATCCGCATACTGCCATCCTTCTTCTTTACAAATAAAACCAGAGCACCCCAAGGAGAAGCACTGGGACGTATAAATCCCTTATCTAGGAGTTTCTGCAGCTGAGTCTTAAGTTCCCTTAACTCTGCCGGAGCCATACGATACAGAGGAATGGAAATGGGACGAGTGCCTGGCTCCAATTCAATACAAAAATCTATATCCCTATTCGGAGGCATACCAGGCAAGTCCGCTGGAAACGCCTCTAAGAATTCAGAACCCACTGGAACTGACTCAATAGGCGGGGACTCCACACTATCATCTCGGAGATGAGCCAAGAAGGCTAGACACCCCCTCCCTACTAGCTTCCTAGCCTGGACAAATGATATTATCTTAACTGGCTTAGGCCTGTACACACCTTCCCACTCTAGTCTATCCTTACCCGGAATCTTTAGAACCACAGTCTTGGTGTTACAGTTCAACACAACATGATAAAGAGATAGCCAAGTCGTATCCAAGATAATATCAAAATCATCCATATCCAGAATTACCAAGTCTACCTAAGTATGTAACCCCACAAACACAATAGAACAGTCACAATATACATGAGTCACAATCACAGACTCTTCAACTGGGGTAGAAACATGGATAGAGAAATCAAGGATATCGCAAGTCAAACCCAGCCCCAAAGCAAAACTCACAGACACCTAAGAATATGTAGAACCTGGGTATAATAATACCAAAGCCATTTTATCGCAGACAAGAATAGTACCTGTGATCACTGCATCTGAGGCTTCTGCCTCGGTCCTCCCTGAAAAAGCATAGAAATAAGCCCAATCATCAATCCGAGCAACTTCCTGGGCCGGCTGCGCTACACCCCTGCCTGCGCCTCCATTCCCTCGATCTCCCCGGCCTCCTTAAAAATTACCTTGCCCACCCTGTGGATGACCCCTAGTATTACCACCTTTACCTGCCAGAACCACTGCTCTAGTTTGCTACTGACCCTGATTACTTGTCTGCCTATGTGGACACTCTCTCTTAAAGTGGACCATCTCACCATAATAGAAGCAACCACGGTCAAGAGTAGGTATGCTAGCTGATGTATAGGACGCTCCCTAGCCTCTAGAAGCTGAAGACTGAGCTCCCTGATGACCACCTGTAGTAGCTGGTAGAGCTGACTGAATAGAACGGGCCAAATAAGCCTGCTGATGCTGGCCCCTGGAGTATGAACCACCAAAATTTCCCTCATTCCGGGGCTTCTTGGCTAAAGCCTTATCCTGCCCCACTTGCCTAACTCCCTCTATCTTCTTCACATAATCCACCACATCATTAAAGCCCTTTCTTGAAGAAGTCATATGCACTGACAGTACCTGTAGTTCACTATTCAAACCCTTGATGAACAACCAGACTCGTTCCTCCTCGGAACCCAACATCTGTGTAGCAAAATGAGACAATGCATGGAACTTAGCCTCATAAGCTGAGACCGATATGCTACCCTGCTCCAAGTTAAGAAATTCATCCTTCTTCTGGTCCCTCAAAGTACGGGGAATGTACTACTATAGAAACAACGCGTGGAACTGCTCCCAAGTCAATGGAGGTAGAACATAAGACCGACACTCAACATGAGACCTCCACCACTGCTTGGCATCACCCTGCAGCTGAAAAGTGACAAACTCAACCCCATGCTGACTTATAATACCCAACTTGTGCAACCTCTCATGGAAATCCAGGATGAACTTATAGGCATCCTCCTTGTCTGTACCCTAAACCGTCGGAGGTTTCAGCTTAAGGAACTTAGTCAACATCTCATGCTCATTACCTGTCATTACTGGGCCTAGCATTGGCCTGAGGAGGTCATTTGTGCCCAAAGCCGCGTCCATCCTTGGTGTGGTAGTAACCGCTGGTTGAGTATCTAAGTCCTGATTTGCATAAGCTGCGGGTATGGCTCCAGCACCAACCAACCCACTCAGAATATCCCAAGCCTGCTTAAAAACTTCCGGTGTCATAGTAGGAAAGCCTGCACCCCCAACCGGTGCCGCCTCCGCTTGACCCACTTCATCCTCTACAACCACTTCTTCTACGTCTATAGCCACATGCTCCTGAGGTGGGGGAGGGGTTACCTCGCGTGCAGAAGCAACCCGAGCTCCACCCCTGGCGGGTGCGGCTCCAGCTCGTCCCCTTCCCTTTTCCCTACCTCTGCCATGAACTTTCGGGCCCGCTGCTGGGACCGCTGGCCTTGCTCCATTGTTCCTTGTAGTAACCATCTGCGGAGAGAAGAGTGAACGAGGTTAGATACCAATTTGTATCACCAGATACCAATTGGAATTGAGTTATAGCACGAAGGAAAGAAGGAAGATATAGTTTTTCCTGATGCCCCATAGCCTCTCGAAGAAAAGTACAGACATCTCCGCACCATTCCGCAAACTCTACTAGACCTGTTTGGTACGACGAGATCAATGAACCTAGGTTCTGATACCATCTTTGTCATGACCCAACCCATCATGAGTGGCACCCACCCAACCCCCGGATGAGCGAACCATTAGATTTCAACCCTTTTCCTAGACTAACAGCCTAAAACCAGCAACAGAAAGTAAACTAGCAATCAACATAAGCAAAAACTATAGCATAATCATTAACCTACGGAAAATCCCACCTAGGAATTAAAAGTCGTTGTACCAAACATAAACACCAATATCTAGAATACGGGGATGCAACCCAAAAGAAAATACGAAGTAGTTTTAAGTCTGAAACAAGTGGACTGAAACTCTAAAGATAACCCAAGGTAGCTCGAATCAAGAATCTCACCCTTGAAAGTCAGGAATTGTCGGCGCTAAAGGTGAGGTCGCGTCTCAGCCGCTGGAAAATTTTCTGTACTCACCAAAAGACAAGCAAGTGCAGTATCAGTACACTACCACTGTGTACTGGTAGGATCATCAGCCAGTTTTCAAATAAACAGTGTATAACAGTACAACAATATCAAGTATAAGGTATGGAAAACATGCATAAATAACCACAGACACACTTAGACTACCAGTCTCTACTTAGCCTGTTCCCGCATTAATCCACCATCTAACTCTAAGCCACAACCATATACCATTAACTATACCTTTCTGTCTAGCCCGGACCCACCCTGGGATCCCCTCTAGACTACACACATGTACCTTGAATCAACCCGGCCTAAACCAAGACCAACACAACAGTTAGCTAGAATTTCCCTGGCCTCTCAAGGACCACCAAACCAATATCACATTTCAATAAGCAGCCCGGTCCACTCACGGAACCAATATCAATCAATGCAACATAATAATAACAATGCAATGATGCAACAAAAGTAAACCGTACCAAGCGTGGTACCCGTGCCAACCATTTGTTATACCCGTACCAGGCGTGGTACCCATGCCAACCATTTGTTATACCCGTACTAGGCGTGGTACCTGATCCAACCGAATGTAAATAATCCACAGTCAAATGCATGAACACACAACTTGTAAACCAACAAGCAAATACCGTTCAAATCACAGACTGTAAAACAGAAACCTTAGACATCCTACATAACTTCCCTAAGCAATGTAATTCATACAATCACTTAGATATGAGTACAAGAATATACAACATTCACCAAAATCATAAGCCATCACCTACCTCGAAATGATCCAAGCTCTATTCGACCTGGGCTTTCCCGTGTTCTGGATTCCTCTCTCATTCTTGGTCTTAGGGAAGAATTTTGATGGAAAAAGGAAGAAAAATGCCTGGAATCGCCTAGCCCTTCTCCCAAAATGAATTGTAGAAAACTGAACTATTTTGGGGAAGTTTCTGCATTAAAAACCTGTCGGCCAGCTATAGCGGTCCCCGCTCTGCTATAGTGGTCCCGCTATAGCGGATGACTTCCGCTATAGCAGTCTTAAGTGGGTGTTGACCGCCTTGACCACCGTTATAGTGGTATTTTCCACCGCTATAGCGGAGGTTGCTACGATGGACCGTTGCACTCATCACGGAAAGAATGTCTGAAAATCTCCCAGTTTTGGCCATTTTACAACACACTTGCTTTCCCTGATGACCTGAAATAACCCCTTCACGTCAAACACGATTTCAGGAGTTCTACTTACCCAAATTCAATTTCAAAAAGTCCCCCGTACTCCTCTATGTCTTGTATAAGTGGAAACTAGCTCAAAACAAGACACACAAACCAATACTTACCCAAATTTCCCTAGACTCTACCTCGCTCCAAAACTGGTCGAGGCTAGCCTAGCCCAGAATTTCAAACTCCCAAATCTGGAGTTTTCTAACTCTAAAACTTGGCACAATTGGACTTCCCGTAATGATGGACCCGGTCGTTACAGCGTGGTACCTGAGCCAATCATTAATGTCACACAAAATCCATCAGTCAATATGTAAATAAACAGAAAACACCCTTGTAAAACCAACAAGCAATAATCAAGTTTATTTCACAAAATTGACACCCCAAACACTTGGACATTCACAACTTCCTTTCCTAAGCACGAAAGCACATACAATACTAAGTTATAGTTACATGCATATACATTTCATTTGGTAAGAAATTAACCATCACCTACCCAGACATCGGGTTCATAACCCCCAATATGGAAATCCTGTCAAAGACTAATTCACGATTAGCCCCCTAGACACATATTTAGCAGATATATCAATCCTTGAATCCTCCTTTTAAGACAACACAACATGGGAAAGACATCCCTAACATTGATACCTCAACTATTCATGTTTACTCTACTTCTTTTATAATGAATCATTCTTGGAACCCCCTTCTACTAGTCATTTAATTACCCATAGCATTTCTGATTCCCCGAACCTTCCCGACTGTCTAGTTCTTGAACCCAACTTGACATGTATAAACAATCCGGAATGAAACACATCACCCCAACCCTATCATTTTCTATTCCCAACCATTCAAAACACAATAATCCTCCAGACTCCATGCCCGAAGGCCTAAACATGAATTCTCCTTTCCGTCTATAATGATAATATGAAATGAAAACAGGTCTAAGTCTACTCAATGAAAAACCTAGCCTACTTGGATGCCATGCATTAGTTGCATAGGTCTGAACAAGAAGAATTTGACTCCGTGAAGGAATTTCCTGACGGAGAACAAGCCCAATCCATGATTTTGCTCCTCTTTAGCCGGAATCTCCCCTCCCCATGGCTCCAAGGCTTTGGAGCAGCCTAGGAGGGTTTTTGGAGCAACCCTTGCTTCTTTGAAACTGAAGAGGAGAGAATGAAATTATAAAACCCATTTTTGGGTTTTTCTGGTCCCATCATCCCGCTATAGCTGCCCATTCCCGCTATAGCGGTACTGCCATAGCGGTAGACGCTTGCTATAGTGGATTAAACCACCTTGACTTCCTCTATAGCTGGAATTTCTCCATTGTAGCGGTCATTGCGGTAACGCAGTATCAACCGCTATAGCGGTTGACACGAGATAGAACTTCGGGAAATCCTCCAAAATTGCCTATTTTATAATACACTTCGAAATCTTGATGTCACATCAACTTCGATATCGGGAGTTCTACTCACTCGAATTCACTTCCAAAAAGTCCATCAGACTTCTTAAGGTCTTTGCTAATGAAAAAACTAGCTCAATCTAAGATATATTACCCAATTCGCACCCGGATTTCCCTAGACCCTACCTCACTCAGAATCCATCCGAGACTAGCCTGTCTAAATTTTCCAACTCCCGAACCCGTGAGTTTTCTAACCCGAAACTTTGCATGAATGATTTAACCATAACAACAGTACGGGTCATTATATAATCATTTGAAGTTTACTCTAATAAAAATTTATATGAAAACTCAATCGGTAAGAATGTTTTCAACTCAACTTTATGCTAGGGGTTTTGTAAGACCTTTGTTCATATCTAATGCACTCCCATACTAAGGAATTAACCCTAACTCCTATGGAAATTAAGATCTTATTCCTTTACTACAGATATTTTCAGTAACAACAAAATGGGTTATTATATTAGATACCAATTTACCATCCGTTCATCCCCGTATGAATATTGGTTGAAGAAGAGAGGCACGAGGTCAAAATTAAAAGGACATTACTCTCAAAGTCACTTATAATGTACCTTACCTGAATTAAGTTCAGGAAACCTGCCCCATCATTCATCATGATGAGCTGGCTCTCATCAAGGCGAGTCGCTATGACGAGGATTAGATCCCTACAATGGTTCATCATGACAAGGTTCCCTCTCATCACGATGAGCTGCAAATTCCAAAATGTCAAAAACTCATCCCAAACCCCTCTTTTCACAAAAAAATATTTTCTAGACATCAGGGATTAACTCCGATATGGCAACTCCCATAACAGGAGTTCTATAAATCGGATTACCATTCTGAAACTTCTTAGGGGACCCTACACCCCTTGACTATCCATTAATAGATTCCACACTATCATACAATAAACCATGAGACCTCAACCATCTCTAAGGCATAGGACACTAGATTTCATCAAAGCTCACTCTAGCCTGAGATTGTATCAACTCTCATCCTAGGGAATTTTCTAGCAGTGTACTTATACCCTCGCTTTACTATAACGAATATAACACCACTAAACACTACACCATGATTCATAATTCAACACTACCACACAATACCAGATTTTTAACCAAAACTATACTACCCCAAAGTTTGTCACTCTTATATAAGGAAAATATCTAGTAAGGTACTTAGACCTACAAACACACAACTATGAGTTGTATAACACATGAGTTCTCCCCCATAACTCACATTAGTCTATTCGAGTTGAGATCACATCAATTTAGTTTCATAAATTTACCAAACACATTTCTTCTTTATTACGTTAATACCAATCAAATCCATAATCTTAAGGACACGCAAGTCACCAAGTGGACATAATGAGTCATTAGTCTTGCTCTAACCATACTAGAACTCACAATATCCACTCGCCAACCTTTTCTTACTCCAACTACGTGAATCAATCGCTAGATCCCCTTCTATGCCCAGTATATATATATCTTCAGTCCACAAAACCAGGTCCATACAATAACCAATTAGTAGCTACAACATTTTCACTTATTCACTCAGACCACAAGAAACAATTTTCCAAAAAATTAACACACCTTTTAAGAATACACAAAATCGGTTAATTATAGCCATGACCCTTTTAACCAATCATGCTATTATGCTAGGTTTGTAGTGACATCATAGGTGACCCTCTAACATAATCCAATTTTAGGTTTCTCCACATCAAGGATGCATAACAGTTTACCAAGATAGTTCACTCGAATATATAGACAACAATCTCATGCTAACTCAGGTATTATCCAACCATAACAACACTCCAAGTCAGAAAACTTATCAACACAGACATCAGCTGATGCAACAAGGTAACCATTCAACTAAATCAACAATCCAATCAACCATATAGAGTTTACAATAAGAGCACATAAATCATACCTGCTATCACCATAGCCTCCACTTTGGAATCACAACCATAATATCACAATGGCAAGTAATTTAATAAAGTTAACAAGTATAATAACCACAATCAACAATGGCATAGACAACCACATAAGCAATAATCGTATAACCTACCTCACAAACAACTACAAAAATAGCAATCATAGCATAAGTGCAACTTATTTATCTCATAATCTTAACACAAAAGGAAATTTTCAATCGATATTTCATGCAATACTTATTAAGGACACTTTACAGGAATCAATACTCATACTTTATTGCAACTCACATAGTTAGATACAAATCAAAATCAGCTAGATACTAGTTGGGTTCATTCATATAGCAATTGGAATCTATTAGATACCAATTGATTCCATCTAAATACCAACTATCAGCATCGAGATACCAATTGGAATCGTCTAGATACCGATTAAACTCAACTCAGGGAAACAACAGACAAGGACTGCATAATAGGGAAGAAGAAAGTGAAACAATTCCTAAATGCCTCATAGGTTTCCAAAGATTTAATGTGGACATCAACACATACAATCTGCAGGACTCTACTTGACATTGATTTTGTACTTGTGAAACTGGTATCCTGGGCTTTGATAGTTACTGTTAGGACCCCAATTACAATAGGATTGTGCAGGCACTTACTCTAATCTATCTAAATAGGAGAACTATGTACCACCCAACCATAAACATGCGAAAGTCATTAAAACAAATTTTATTAAACCATTGAAACTAACAAAATCTTACAAATGTTTTTACAGTACAATAAAGGAACAACATCTTCCTAAGGACCTAGTCTAGACATGTACAAGAGCTTCTAATATAATGAAGGACAAAATAAAAGACACAGCTCCCACCATAGGAATAGGGTAAGTAGAAGCTATTAATGAATACTCATTGCTTCACATAAGAACTTCAACTGGTCCTGCAACATGACTACATCCAAAAAAGGATAAAGTAAGAGTAAAATCAGTACAACCACACATACTGGTAGGTATTATCGGCTGACCTAGATTAGATCATGCAACACCACATAAAGTCAAAAAGATAAATATGACAACCAATAATTTGATTCGTACCACTTTCACCCTCTTTCCGCTAAGTTCATACCTTGTTCATTACTCCACTTTAATTCACAATAATTGTATTAACCTTTCAAGTTCTGATCAAACTTAGCAGTTATCTCTAACCCCTTTGACATAGTCACAAGGATAAGTTTCACCCGTAACATTAGTTATTCATTCATACTCAATTCATAATCATTATTACAGTTCTCACCCACATCCCAAGTTCACCTAGAGGCCAACAAAATCAGACAATAACCTTCATTTAAAAACATGGCAATGTCAACAGACAATGACATAGTAGTCATCAACATATATTAAGTATAACAACTAAAGACATAGCAGTCACCAATGATCATTAAGTAGGCATTTAAGTCATTAAATAGGCATATTAGTTATCAATTAGTCATTCAAGCCATCAAGTAAGCATAAACAAGGCTCATATCGATAATCTCACACAAGGGTAAATTTCACCCACTTCAGCTTTACTATTTAGGACATAAATATATTTTCATTATCATATTATCACATTAGGGATTAGTCTATGCAAGGAACGATCT
The DNA here is from genome assembly GCA_003996215.1 of Jaltomata sinuosa. NCBI lineage: Eukaryota > Viridiplantae > Streptophyta > Magnoliopsida > Solanales > Solanaceae > Jaltomata > Jaltomata sinuosa. Next base: position 80,275 of record QJPP01001173.1, on the reverse strand, counting down.
AACTCTCCCATCAGCAACATCATTAATAATTCACAAAAGTCACCAATATCACCATAATAATATAAGAGTAAACATTGTCAATAGTCATATGACATAGAATATATGTCCATCTATCTCTCATCAATGCAAATATTACCTCTAGTCTCATCTTAATACACAATACTATCTCACTATGACTGAACATGAAACAAATGCAAATAAAAGAATGAGTGTGCACATATGCTAATGGGTCTTATTTCTGCCCAGCTAGTCATGACCTGCAGAGGATCCTAGGTGTCTATGTACTTACCAAAACCATTTTCCATCAGCATCAATAACACTCGGTTGAACTATTTCTCATCTGCATCAATAACACTCACCAGAACACAATAACACTAACCATGGGATAAAGCAATATAAAAGGGTGTACACATATGCCAAAGGGTTATATTTCTGCCCAACTATGCATGACTTGCAAGGGACCCTGGGTGTTCATGTACCTACCAGAATCATTTTTTATCAGTGCAATATCAATCCATATCAGCGTGGTACCTGATCCCATAATAAATCACAGTATCAATGCACCTATAGTTCTCAGACCTATCTCTCATGATATACACCATGCACTAAATCACTTACACTTTATTCATCTCAGTTTATTCTTTAATTCATGTATACCTAGCTTATTCATTCAAGCATAACATAAGAACACTCACATTTCAAATATTTCTGAGGACCACATAATCAAGTATTCATTTTAGGAGTGCACATTCTACAAAATTGAATATATAATTATATACATATATGTGTATTTTCACATTTCTACCATTTATCCTTAGCTACAACACCATTAACTCCTCAACTTTTCACACCTAATCTTCTGTTGTGATTAGACCACTCACCAATATTCCACATATGATAGTAACCTTAGTTTATTCATCTTACAATAGGTTATACTTTAGTATCTAGCCAAGTACTTCTCGAAACTTTATGATAGAACATCACTTCTCTTTTTAAGATGATTCTCATTTAACAACCATTCTACTCCACACTCAGGGGTTACAACAACTAGTTTAGTAACTCAAGAACCTTAAGTCAATCATAAAAGGTCTAACACATTTTCACATAAGTTACCAAGTAGTACCACAACAATCAAGAATACACGTTTAGACGTTTGATTTCGTCGCATTTCTATTTTATCTCTCATATTTAGTTCTGACTTCCTCTACCATAATGAATATATATCTATTACCCATAAATCACATTGCTTAAATCTTAATTCACATTCACATCAAGTTACACATAATATAAATATGTCATTTGTAAATATTACAGTCTTATCAACTTATTCTAGCTAAATTCCATCCAGACTCTGTGCCTGAAGGCCTAATTGTGCATTCTTCTGTCAATTATACACAATGTATACATTTATATAATCTGAGTCTACTACATATAAACTATAACATACCTCAATCGAAGATCTTGGGACAACCAAGCCAATCCATGGATGCTCCTTCCCTTCCTTTATACCTCAAAGTATACAATCATCTAATAAATAAGCAATTATAAGAGTAATTAATCAATTAATCTTCAAATAAATACTTTGGGAATACAAACCCACTAATTCTAGCCCTGTTCACGATCTATATCATTATCCAAGGGTCAATTATCCATTAACTAGTTCTATCAAACTCACCATATCTTCATTAATGGAGTTTTAATTCTAAAGGCCCTATTTTTATTGAACTCAAGGTTTCAACCACCAAAATTCATGTTTTAGAATAACATTTCAAGCTAGAAACCGTTAAATAACAATCTAGCAGCAATTCTATATGATAGTACACATACTCATAGGTTTTCCCCATAATCTCATGAATTTATGGTTTTAACCCACAAGAATATCACCTGATTCCTCATTCTAAAGATTCTAGAAGAATAACAGATAAACAATGTAAAAAGAGAGTAATAATCTTACCTTAACAAAGAATTTTCACCCTAACCTTGAGAAAATTGCTCATCTAGGGCTTTAGAATGAGGATTTTGAGTTTAGGACCTGAAACACATTAAAATAAGCATATAAACTGTCAGAGCTTCATCATAATGACCCATAGCTCATTGTAACGAGTCGCTACGGTGATCTTGTTCATGCTACAGCGAGACCCATTTTCCTGTATAGACACGCTTTAGTAAAATAGCCCTAACTTTCTATTTTAGAAACAAAATAACAAAAGGTCAGTGACATTGGAAAGAAGACCCAAAAATCTTTAATTTTGTAGGTCTTGGGCCTCGTAACCCATTATAGTTTAGGAGAGGTGATTGTTTGAAGTTGACCTTAGTAAAAACTTATATCAAAACTCAATCAGTAAGAATGTTTTCAACAGAACTTTATGCTAGAGGTTCTATAACACCTTAGTTTATATCTAATGCACTCCCACACTAAGGAATTGACCCTAACTCTTATGAAAATTAAGATTTTATTCCTTTACCGTAGATATTTTTGGTAATGATGGAATGGGTCGTTACATACTCCTATTCAGGCTACCACATATCTTTTTAGTGACATATGTCTAGTTCTTTGGACAATGTTTATTTATTAGTTATTTTTGGACTACTCTTAGACACTGTTTAGTTAGTGTCCTTTGTATGATGAATTTTAGATCTTGGGGATGTAATAGTTAGTTTCTACATTTTTTGATTTAGTTGATATTAATAGGCTTTTATTTCATATTCGAATTGTCTTAAATTGCCAAATGAACTAGTTTTGGCTTGGGTTAGTTGGTAAGAGATGGTTTTCCCACCAGGGGGTTAGAGTGGATGCCAATCATGGTCATTTAGATCATGAAAAAATTAGTATTAGAGCTTTAGGTTTGTCAATCTCATCGTATAAAGACATGTCTAGTAGAGTTTTATAGAATGGTATGGAGAAGACGTATGTACTGCTCTTAGTGAGGCTACATGATACTAGGGAAGCTCAATTCTTTCTTTCATGCTATTACTTTATTTCAAGTGGTACTTATCAATCATAATTGGTATATAACCTCTTTCATTATTTTCTCTCACAGATAGTAAGGACATGTGCAGCAGAGGCACCCGAGCCAACCATTGAGGCAACAACTCATAGTATAGGATGAGCGAGAGGAGGTAGTAGGGGCACCGAACAAGGAGCATCACTTTCCAGGGGCAGCGCTCCGGCTGCTAGATAGGTTCGAGATAGGTCAGAGTCCCCTACACCAATAGAAGATCATGCCAGAGTACCGACATAGAAGGTGGCAACACCAGTCAGGGAAGGTGTTGCGCTTGCTCTGGCTTCTTTAGATGTGCTAGGCAGGAATTGACTCTATTGAGCAATGATAAATTGGTAATCTACCAAATTATTGAGCCTTTATTCATGAATTATTGTCATGTTTTAATGAGAATTAAAGGTACTTATTTCCTTTATTGACATAAATGCAGGTACTCTTGATCCAGAGAAGAAAGCAAAGGAAATTGAACCCAAAGAGCCAAAAAGAAGTTAAAGTATGAAGATGATCAAAAAAGAATAAGAATATGACAAGAGGTGCGAGCCGCATGCAAGCCGTACAATGCGACATGAGAACTGCACCCCTTTTGCACCTCACCGCACAAACGGTAGACCTCACATATTGGAAAAGAAAGCTCATATGATCTACACATTGAAGGGTGTGATCGCACATTGCGGCGCACGTTGATTGTACTATCCCCGAGGGGTATTTTTGTCCAAAGCCATGTGACATATTGGGAAGCTTCTAAAACCCATTTTGGGGTGTGTACTTGAGGAGAATTTTAGTTTTTACTTTCCTCAAGAAAGATATTGAGAGTACACTCTTCTCTGTTCTTCTTCCCCAATTGAAAACACCATTTGTAAAGAATTTGATCTTGGATTTGGAGCTTAGCTATTAATATGAATGGAAAATTGAGCAACCCATTTGGTATATCCTCTTATTTCCTTAATATGAGTAGCTAAATCCTTTTCTAGGGGTATGTGCATGATAGGTATTTGAATTTGGGTATGGGTATTGATAAATTGTGCTTATAATTGATTATTTAGTATGTGTCTATTAAATTCTTCAAGGTTCAATCATAAAATTGATAGTTGCAAATATTAATTCAGTTTATTAATTTTGTTCTTGCTTGAAAGGGGAGTTCATAAATTGGGTAAGAATTCAATAATGGGGATTTGGGATTTCCACCATAGATTAAAGCTAGAAATAGCTTGATCAAAGGAAATTCCCATCTAAGAATCTAAGCTAGAAATAATGTGATTTACCCAAGTGTTAATTGGTTGTTCTATGATAAAAGCTATGGTTCTTGAGAAAAGGCCATGGTACATATATTTGGAGGGTCAAAAGACTACTAAATATATCTATAAGCAAGCTACCCATACCTATAATCGAGAATTTGAATGATGAATCAATAACCTAACCCCTTGCACAATCCCATTGGAAGCATACCCCTAGTCTTCCTTCTCTTGTTAAACAAATTGTTTTTACATTACTCTTGTGTTGAAATTTACTCATTAATTTCCAAAACCTTTTCCCCCCAACTTTTACTTTTGTTGCTTGAACACTTACTCATTTTAGTGGTTGTTATTCAATAATTTATTAGCAAATCATTACTCCATCCTCCATGGATACGACCCCAACATATGTTGGGTTTATTTGTTATTTTGTACAATCATCATTACCACCTCCTATGGGAGAGTGTTTTTGAACAACATCAAAAATGGCGCTATTGCTGGAGAATGGTTCTTGATTTGCCATTTGATTGTAGTTTAGTTCACTTTCGTTGAGTGTTTGTTCTCATTTATTTTTTTGTTGTTTGTGTTGTTACGAACAGGGTGCCCAAGAGACAAGTGGGTGACCAAGAGAGTGTCGATAGATATATGGATGCGGAAAATAAACCCGTAGTCTATGGTGATGTAGGTGCAATATGCCTACCCTCAACTGTTGGAAATATCATGTTCCATGTGAAGAGCACCATGCTTCATTTTATAGAAATGAAAGGACTCTTTGGCGGGTTGGATCATAAGGACACTAACTGGAATATTCAAAACTTTATTGAAATATGCCAGCCTTTTAACATCAACAATATATCACAAAAGTTGATCCAACTCTGATTATTCCCTTTCTCCCTAATGAGGGAAGCGATGGCATGGCTTAAGGAGCTCTCAGAGGGCTCTATTACAATATGGAATGGACTTGTGGAAGCCTTCTTAGTGAGATTCTTCTCTCCTTATCAGATGATGAAACTAAGGGATGATATCACCAACTTCCAACAACTACCGAATGAGCCATTATATGAAGCATAGCTAAGGTTCAAGAAAAAGCTTCTATTGTGTCCAAACCATGGGTTGCCGGACAATGTTCTCCTATAAAGCTTCTATATAGCTCTAGACTATATGAACAAATTTGTGGCAAATAACATTACGAGTGAGACACTTATGGACCAAAACTATGGTCTCGCTGTAGCCCTCTTAGATCGGATGATAAAAACTAATAGGGCGTGGCATACTAGAGAAGCCGATGTCTTACCTGGTGTTACTTCATCTATTATGACAAGTGAGATGAGAAGAAAGAAGGAGTAAAAAGATGAGTCCATGGCTAAAATAATGATGCAAATTGATCTACTGGCCAAACATATGATGGGTCCGTCACCAAGATTGTCAACGCCATGGGTACTTATGGGTCAAGTGATCATGATGGAGTTGGTACTCATGCATATAGAGATGAGGAGGTTTTTTTTCTAGTAGTGGGTTCTCGACCCAAATATCAAGGTACCAACCAAGGTCCTTGGTGTCCGAGAGATGAGAATCAAGGTTAGAACCAAATCAAGGGAAATCAATGGAGAGATAGAGAGCAGGGTGGAGACCGTGAAGGTCTATGGCAAGAATGTGAGAGAGAAGGTGATCGTTACAATCACCATAATGCTAACCCTTATGTGCCTCCACCAAAAGCCAATATTTCTCCCTACCAACCAACAACGAGTAACCCCGGACATTCTAAGAATGAGGACATGTTTCACAAGTGTTGAAAAGAGTTGAATCAACAGATAACAGGGTGAAAGATTTAAAAAGTGAGGTATCCACTCTTCATCAAATGGTGAGTTCCCATTCAGCATTTATCAAGCACTTAGAGGCTCAAATGAACCATCTTTCCTCTCAAATGAACCCATGTTTGAAAGGTACTTTTCCAAGTGACACTCTTGCAAATCCAAAAAATAATGGCCATATGATGGCAATTGTGACTCAAAGTAGAGAATGCTTAGTGGTATGAGGAAACCTACCATAGAAGTTATTATGGAGCATTGTGACAAAATATAAGAGGATGTCATGATTGAGAACAAAGTTAATGAGAGTCTAAATACTTGGGTGAAGCCTAGTGCACCAAATGTGATTGAAAATGATGAAGACCCACATGAGGAGAAGGATGAGAACGAGTCTCTTTCTCAAACTACTATTGAGATTGGGGAGAATGCTCCAAGTATGCCAAAGCCATTGACAAAAGGTCCCCTCCATATCCTCAGAGGTTAGCCAAGAAAAAGGAAGATATTCAATTCAAGAAGTTTGTAGACATGTTCAGCAAACTAGACTTCAATATTCCTTTGGTTGACGCTCTTATACAAATGTTGGGTAATGCCAAGTTTATGAAGGAGTTGCTAAATAAGAAGTGAGTGATTAATGTGGGGATGGTAGAAGTGTCCCATAGTTGTAGTGTTGTGATGACGACCAACATCGCCCCGAAACGGGAAGATCCGGGAGCATTCACCATCCCATGTACTATTAGAGTGCTTTTGTTCTAAAAGCGCTTATATGATCCGGGGCGAGTATCAACTTGATTCCCTTTGTGATTTTCATAAAGTTACGCTTGGGTAATCCTAAGCCTACACCAATGAGGTTAATAATGGCTGATCACTCAATTAAACGCCCGGTGGGGATATTGTTTGACATGTTGGTGAAAGTAGACAAGTTTATCTTGCCGGCTAATTTTGTGGTCTTGGATTGAGATGTTGATGTTGAGGTGCCCATCATATTGGGCGATCACTTTTGGCCACTGAAAGAGCTCTAGTTGATGTGGAACTAGGAGAGCTCAAGTTCCATGTGGGGAGCAAAGAGGTGACATTCAATGTATGCCAACCTACTAAACCACTGGATGAATTTAGAGTTGTATTTGTGATTACTACCGAGGGAAAGTTGGGTGAAGCCCTTGGTGAGTGTGAGATGAAGGAAGTGCCTGTCTCTATCATATTGTCAATGGGGCAACAAGAAAATGTGATGAGGATTTTGAGAAGGAAATTTTATCACTTCGAATGGGGCCATGCCAATCAAATTGTCATGCTATCGAGAAATGATTAAAGGTTGAGGTACTATTGTCGAGCCGCGATGTAAAATCAAGCATTTCTTGGGAGGCAACCCAAGTGTTTTTATTTTATTTCAGTTACCTTTTGTTGTTTATGAGTGTTTTAGGAATGCATGGAGATGAAAAAATGACTAAGTGGAAGAAAAATACCGAAAGGCATGTGCGATAGGCCATGTGATTCGCACATATGATTATGCAGTCGCATATGGCACCACACACACAACTAGAAAGCTAGGAAGAAAAAAACAATGGAGGTGACATGCGATCGGAGGTGCAAATTGCACCTCTTATTTTGCATGAAGCATCTCTGTCGCACGTCAAACTAGAAGCCTGGCAAATTTTTGGCTCAAAATCATCATGTGTGAAGTGACGTGCAAGATGCACAGTGTCATGTGAGAATTTCACATCGCGGTGTACTCACGTAAGTTTTTAAATTTTTTTTTTGACCTACCCATGGATCGACCCGACCCAAACTTCAACCCGCGACCTTTCTTCTTCTTTTTCTCCTACAAACTGTCGCCCCACCTTCTTTCTCTATTATACTCTCCCAAATCCTCTATTACTCTCTCCCAATACCCTTTAAATCCTCTAAACTCTCCCACAAATCTTCTCCCCTCTTACTCTTACATCTTCACTGCCGCAATAACCACCACTGCACCATACCTTTTCCGATCAAAAGTTTAGGTCACCATTATTGGGCACTAAAAGCTTGAAGTTTTGCTTTTTTACTCCCTCATCTTTACTTGTGGTAAGTTTCCCAATGTTAAATCTATGTTTTAAAATAGATTGAGAACACTTATTCTGAAGCATGCTAGTTTAATTTCTCTATGTTGATTTTGGGTGAGATTTGATTTTTGGGACTCCAATTTTAGGGCATATTGTCGATTTTACTTAAGGAAAACTTGGTAGAACTTGAGTTTAGGTTGATGAATGTAACTTGTGTTAATTTTTAGCCTAAATTTCATGTTTTTGGGTGAAGTCTAAGTAACCCACTTGAGTTGATGCATGGTTTGGCCCAATGATAGATTGGGTGACATCATTCTTAAGGGCAACTCATTATCTTCGCAAGGTTTTGGTTGACTAATATTGCATGGGATGAAATTGCATATGTACCACTGCGCCCTTATGTTGTTTCAATTGCATATAACTGTTTGGTGAGTGCTTTGGTGGAGGGGAGTGAATTTATGTACGATTGAATATGCCTATTTGCTTTTAATGAAGGCTTGATGTTCTCGATAATAAATGGGATAAGTCCTTCTTAAGGGAAATCGTTAACTAATCTTTGGGTATTGAATGTGTTGGAAGTTTTTTGGGGAAGTCTAAGTACTCGGGTAACTTGGTTATTGGTCAATTCATGCTTAAGCCCTATTAAAATTAGTGTTTGTTGCCTGATTGCCTATGAATTCCACAGGTATTGCTCTGCGAGTCACATACGTAACATACATGAAAATGAGGAATTGAAAAATTCCAACTATTTCCTTGTGTGTTATGCATGCGACACACAGATCTCCACCTGTGAAATGCACCAGGCATCGCATGCATGTACTAAGTATGCTAGTTCACTGTTTTGAAGGGCGAAGGCCCGTGCGACATGCACAATGGCTGAGGCAAAATGCACAAGCCTTTGCACCTTGATGCTACATCTACTCAGGTTTCTTTTAGCATATGCGAAGCCACATGCGATGTGCACAACCCCATGTGCGGCTCACATGTGACTCGCACATGCCAATAGACACATGATATGGTTTTCTTATCCTTTGCATTCCATTTCTTTTTAATTCGTTAACTTCTTGTAGCATTTTCTTCTTTTTCATTATTTCAAAAAGACAAAAAGATTTTGGTATTTCATTTGAGTACTCAGTATATCTTTATGCAGATAATGTCTTTTGGCAGGGGAAATTTAGGGCGCAGTACAAGAAGGCCCCCAACTCTATATACCTCCACTTCCAAGTCCAAGGGCAAGAAGAAAGCCCCCACGGATGCCCCTGCACCTCCTCATTTGCATGTTTTGGAGGAGGACAAGATTTATTTCAGGGTAGAGGGCATGAAATCCATCTACAATAGAGACAGAAAGAGGACCTTCACCCCAGAGTGCAGTTTCAACCTGGGATCGGTTTGGTCTGATCTGCCTAATATCCATCAATAATTTACTACCCGTCAATGATTCCCAATCCAAGAGGTGCCCAGAGGTTATCAAGCTGAAGTGGTTTGTGAATTTTTTGCCTCTTGCTAGGCCAAGCAACACTCGATGGGGTACACGGTCAATGTAAATGACTACACTTGCTTGGACTCAGTAACAGTCCAAGGTAAGGAAATTTGCATTACACTAGCTTCTATCAACGCCATCTACTAGGATAACTTGATTGAGACTGCACCAGAATATTGGGCTAAGGTTCTCCTTGAGGAAAAAACACTTGGTTGGGTTGCTACAATCATTGCTCCTAGGACTCCCATCTGGGTAACTATGGGGGGCACTATTCCATGCTCGAGTTTACATTTTGAGGCACGCCTATGGTACGACTTTGACTGCTCCCAATTCTTGCCTTCTAAGAATGATCAGAAGGTTACCTAAGAGGGTGCCATTCTTATAGCCTCCATCATGTTAGGGGAGAATGTTAACTTTGGGGAGATCACAGTGGTGGTGATCAAAAGGAAAGCACGTTGGGATGGTGATTCATTCCCCTTCCCTGTTCTCATTAGTAAGCTTTGTGCTAGGGCTAGAATCCCGTAACTTCCCTTTGATGCCTCTACTCATACCATTGGTGTGATTGACCTTGGGAAGAAGATAGATGTGGATGCCCCTAGGATGAAGAGGAGCAGAATGCAACCCTTTGCTGATGTAGAGATCGAGGACACCACTGTTGAGCCCACTACTTCTTCTCCTTCTAGGTCCGCTTCAGTTACACCCACTCCCGCAGAGTCTAGAAATCCTACAGTTGCTTCTCTTCCTGGATCCTCTCCATCATCATCGACCTCTACCCCAATGGGTTTTCAAAAGTTGGTCGACATGACCTTCTCACATGATAATCAGTTGACCGCCCTGGCTGAAAAGCTACTCGGTATGATTCAGAAGGAGGTAAAAAAGGCTATAAATGAGGTACTGAGTAGTGTGACAAACCTAGAGGGTGGATGTTATTGAGCATGTTGTGGTAGATATCCGAAAGGATGTTTACAAGGCCAAAGGGAAAGCACCGATGGGCGATGCTGATGTGAGTGCTTTCAAGACCTTTATAGCTGCACCCTGTCCTACTTCTGGCCCCATTGATGCATTGCTTGCTACCTTGGGTGGCGATGATGAGGAGCTTGAAGATTCCCGGGATCCAGATCTCCAACGGATGATCTATAAGTCATAGCATACCGCTTACTCTCGCCAAGGATGAGTAGGCACCAGTTTAGACCCAGTGGACTAGGAGGATGAGGAGGAGGATTAGTCTCCACAGGGAGTTTTTGCACCTTTCCCCTACTTGTTTGAGCTTAAGCATTGAGGGAAATGATTTAGTATTGTGGGGGAGGTGGTGCATTGATTTTATTATTGTCTTTGGTTGCCCATTTGGGCATTGAGATATTACTTTTATTGCCCTTGTCGGGCCTTATTTTTTTCTTGTTAGACAATTTATTTGGCCCTTGTCGAGCATGATTTGGATGGTTGTGATATTGCCCTTGCCATGCCTTTTTAATTTTTCTTAATGATTAAACTGTGCCCTTGTCGGTCTTAATTTTATGAATTGTTTGAGTTGCAATATTGCCGAGTTAGTCCTACACGCACAATTGTTTCACCACCCATACTTTGCAAATGCGCTAGTGCCTTTGCCAAGGTTTATTATCAAATAGATTCATGAGCATTTTAATTTTGGTCGCCTTGTTAATAGTAGAGTAGTGAATAAACTCCAAGGGTTTTCTTCATACCACGGTTCTTTTCTAAGGAGTAAATTATTTTCTTTTGTTTATTTTTGTGTCAAACCGGGTTGGTGTTTCCCTCTGACAGATTGAGAGGCAATTTTCTTAAGGGAAAATTCTAAGTTTTAGTACTAAATTGAGTCCATGTTTTTCTTGTCTCGAAATGGGCCCACAAAAATTTTTCTTGGCAAGAGATTTTGCAAATTGAAGTAAATAGGGGAAAATGATTTTTGCTAAAGCATTCTTTTGAGTGTGTAAAAGAACTCGGAATAGCTTATCAAAAATCATTTGTCCCAATTGATTGTGAGACTAATTGTGAAATTCTTGTGTTGTGATTCCTTGTGTGGTAAGGTTATACTTCGTTCTTGTGTATATGTGTTGTCTAGAACTTACTCCGAATGTGATTTAAGGCAAAATCTTAGATATCACCGAGCTTGGAAGATGACCTTTGGCCCTTTTTGAATAAGTCACTTCACCCAAATTGACTTCTCTTACATTGATCCTAGTAAGCCCCTTTGAGCTTGTGACCTTTCTTTGGAACCTTGTTAGATACCTTGACTCTCTTTGGACCCTCGAATTTTGCACCCATCCTCCCTAATGGCTACAAAGTAAAATGTAGGATAAAATCTTAAGTTTGGAGGGGGGAGAATTTAAATGATAACATAGCCAAAAACCTAAGTTTGAGGGTGTACGCACACAAGTAGAGAAGAAAAAGAGTTGTGCTTCAATGCAAGGTAGCACTTTATGCTTGAAATGAAAAATTGCTTCGAAATGTCCAATGAAATAAGAAAATTTATAAGAAAGGAAGAAATAGGTGCTACCAAGTGAAGGTTATAAAAGGATATTGAGTAATCAAGTGGAAGGAAAATTTGGGTTGAGAGAGGGAGAAATAAGGTGAAGTCAATGTTCGAAAATGTGAGCGGTATTTGAATAATCATAAGAAGCGGTAGGGAGGTTAGTCACTTGAGCCAAATGTAATCCTCACCTTAACCCTAGATAACATCATAACCCACAAGTCCTTAGTAATTCTGAGCCTGATAACTCTACATTAGTGGTGAATTACATGAAGGGCAAGCCTATGGTTCGATACGTGTGCACTCAAACTTCTTTGAGAGAGTGAGAGTCTCTTTTGTTCTATTATAATCCCTTTTTATTGTGAATTGCATAATTATGAGTGGGATTCTCTCTTGTGGTGAGTGGCATCACACACTTGAATCGAAAGAATGAAGTCTCTATTTCAATTAAGAGGAATGAATGAGATAAATTATGTAGCGAATCTCGAGTCAAACCTTGAAGGTCTATGTGTCATGACCCAGACCGCTGTGAGTGGCACTCATCTAACCCCCGGGTGAGCGAACCATCACTTTCCCGAACTTAATCGTCCTAACAGCTCAACATAGGTGCATAAAAGTAAACTAGCAATTCAATGATAATAACAATAAGACTTTATTAAGTTAACCTGCAGAAATTACCCCGTAGAATCTGAAAGTCACAGTACCAAACAATTCTACCAATATCTAGAGTACAGGGAGGCATCCCCAAATAACAAAAATAGTCCAAACCCGAAACAAATGGGCTACAACTCTAATGATAGGTTCAAGGCAGCTCGATTGAAGCATCTCACCCTTAAAGTCTGGAAACGCTAGTACTACAGATGAGGTCGCGTCTCAGTCGCTGGAAAATTACCTGTACTCACAAGAAGAAAAGCAAGTGCAGTATCAGTACACCACCACTGTGTACTGGTAGGATCATCAGCCAGTTCCAAATAAATAGTGTATAAACAGTACAACAAATCGAGTATAAGTACGAAAAATATACAACAAGTCAATAGTCTCCCCTAGACTATAAGTCTCTACCTAGCTTGTTTCCACCTGAACTCCACCACATACAACTCTAAGCCACAATCACAGAACTCAATAAATCATCCTTTTTGCCTATCCCGGACCTTTCCTGGGATCCCTTCTAAACAACACCTAAGTGTTAAGCAGATAACCCAGCTTAATCCAAGACCAACTACACAGATTTAACAGGATTCCCGATCATTCAGGGACCACCAATGAATATCACAGTTTAATAAAACTACCCGGTCCACTTATGAAACCAATAACAATCAATGCAATGCAACAATATCAATGCAATGCAGCGTGGTACCCGAGCCAAGTATTTATAATTCGTACCAGGCGTAGTACCTGAGCCAACCATTTGTTATACCCGTACCAGGCATGGTACCCGAGCCAACCGTTAGTATTTCGTACCAGGCGTGGTACCAAAGCCAACCAAATGTCAACAATCCACAGTCAAAATAATGAACAAACATCTTGTTAAACCAACAAGCAATACACCGTTCAATCCACAGTCTGTAACAAGGACCCTTAGACATTCTAAATAATTCCCCTAAGCAATGTAATTCATACAAACTCTTAGATAAGAGTACAAGAACATACAACATTCAAAGGAATCGTAAGCCATCACCTACCTCGAAATGATCCAAGCTCTACTCAACCCGAGCTTTCCCGTGTTTTGGATTACTCTCTCGTTCTTGGTCTAAAACAATATACAAGTACTCAAATTAACAAACAAGGCTTGCATATTACTCAGATTACACCAAATCCGACCCCCAGGCCATCCATGATCATCCTACCCTTTTTCCCGGGCTTTTCGCCATTAATTTCCCTAGTTCTATCATTTTCATGGATAAAAATAGAGAATTTAGCAATATGTGATCATAAAACCTTACTTTTAACAATACCCAAGAACTTTCATGCCTAGAATCCCCCTTCTTCCCCGGATTCTACCATCCCTAGGTTTTTCCAACCTTTCCCCAAGTTTGCTCCTAGCAATTCTACCGCGTAGGAAAAGTAGTACGAAGATTGAGGAGTAGAAACCTTACCTTTAGGTCAAAAAATAGTGGAAAACTGGTAGAAATCGCCCAAAATCGCCCCCTTCTTCTCCCAAAACATTTCAAGAAAAATTGAAATATTTTGGGGAAGTTTCTGCATTAAATCCCATCACGCTCTGCTATAGCGATACCGTCGTAGCAGAGACTGACCGATGTTGACTTTCGCTGTAGCGGTAATTTCTCTGCTACAGTGGAAGTCATTATGGCGGAGCCATTGTGCTCGTCACTGATAGAAAGTTTGAAAATGTCTAAAATTTTCCTATTTTACAACACACTTGCTTCCCTCGACGATCAGAAACAACCCCTTCACGTCTATCACGATTCCGGGGGTTCTACTTACCCGAATTTGATTCCGAAAAGTCCCAAAGACTGCTCTATATGTTAGTTACGAGGAAAACTAGCTCAACACAAGACATCCAACCCAATCCTTACTCGGATTTCCCTAGACTCCACCTCACCCTAAAACTGCCGAGACTAGCCTAGTCCAGAATTTCAAACCCCCAAAATCAAAGTTTTCTAACTCTAAAACTTGGCACGATTAGACTACCCATAACGACGGATCCGATCATTACAACAGATAACTATTTACCCATCATTCATCCCCAAATGATCAAACCCAAAATTATGGAAAATAAAGGGAAGAAAGTGTAGTACCTGAATTCTCAAACAATTAAGGGTACTTGTCCCGCATATCCTTCTCGGTTTCCCAAGTAGCTTCCTCAATCGGATGATGCTTCCACTGAACCTTTACTATATCAATCACCTTTTTCCTTAACCTCTGAACATCCCGAGCAAGAATCAAAATTGGTCCCTCTTCATAACGAAGATCCTTGTCGAAAAGCACCTCATCCCACTTGATGATGTAGTCTCCATCCCCATGGTATCGCTTAAGCATGGATACATGGAATACCGGATGGATACCCGACAAACTGGGTGGCAGTGCTAACTTGTAAGCCACTGGCCCCACTATCTCAAGAACCTCAAACGGACCAATAAACCGAGGGCTAAGATTTCCCTTCTTACCAAACCGCATAACTCCCTTCATTGGTGACACTTTCAACAATACCTGTTCACCAACCTGAAATTCCATGTCTCAAACCTTGCGATCTGCATACTCCTTTTGCCTGCTTTGGGAAGTCAGCAACTTGGCCTGAATGCCGCTTACCTTTTCCTGTGCTTCCTTTACCAATTCCACTCTCAAAGGTGGTACATCGCCTTTCTCAAACTACTCAACCGGTGATCTGCAGCTTCTCTCATACAATGCTTCGAATGGTGCCATGTCAATGCTGGAGTGATAGCTATTGTTGTATGAGAACTCGCACAATGGTAGAAACTTATCCCAATAACCCCCGAAGTCCATCACACATGCTCTCAGTATGTCCTCTAACACCTGGATCATCCTCTCCGACTGACCATCAGTCTGAGGATGGAAGGCGGTGCTAAAAGTGAGTTGTGTACCCAACTCTTCATGTAGCTTGCCCCAAAATTTAGAAAGTGAACTGCGTACCCCTATCTGAAATGATGGACAATGGTACCCTATGCAATCTCACAATCTCCTTCACGTAGATCTTAGCTAATTGCTGCGAATTGTAATCTACCTTGACTAAAATGAAATGAGCGGACTTGGTCAGCCTATCAACAATGACCCAAATGGAGTCATACTTCCCCAATGTCTTGGGAAGACCCACCACAAAGTCCATGGCTATCATTTCCCACTTCCACTCTGTAATGGGCATCCTCTGAAGTAGTCTTGCAGGTCTCTGGTGCTCATACTTTACCTGCTAGCAGTTCTGACAGTTGGACACAAAATCAACTATGTCCCTTTTCATTCCGGTACACCAGTAACGCTGGCTCAAGTTCCTGTACATTTTAGTCACACCCGGATGAATTGAGTACCGCGAATCATGAGCTTATTCCAAGATTTTCTGAACCATATCATCAACCCAAGGAACAAAAATCCTTCCTCTAAAATTTAGTACTCCACCAGAGTCTAAAATGACGTCCCTGGATTCCCCGGATATTACCTTACCTCGAAGCTTACTCAGTTTCGGATCCTGAAACTGTTTAGCCTTTATTTCCTCTGTGAAGGTGGCTTTGACCTCAATGCTGGCCAAAAATTCACCCTATTCTGAAACACCCAAGTGCATGAACTCGGCCTCCAAGGCCCGAATTTCCCTTGCTAGTGGTCATTTGGACACCCCCAAACAAGCCAAACTACCCATGCTAATTGTTTTATGGCTCAATGTGTATGCCATCACATTATCCTTACCCAGATGATATTGAATGGTCACATCATAGTCCTTCAATAACTCCATCCACCTTCTCTACCTCAAATTCAAATCCTTCTGAGTGAACACATGTTGCAGACTGCGATGATCGATGAACACCTCACACTTGACACCATAGAGATAGTGTCTCAAAATCTTGAGTGCAAAGACCATTGCTGCCAAATCCAAGTCGTGAGTCAGGTAATTCCTCTCATGCACCTTCAACTGCCTAGATGCATAGGCTATCACATTCTTATCCGCATCAACACAGCACCCAAACCAGAATGTGAAGCATCACAGTACATAATAAAGTCTTTACCTTTGACCGTCAATGACAATATAGGAGCCGTGGTCAGAAGTATCTTGAGCTTTTGGAAGCTCTCCTCGCATTTGTTGGACCACACGAATGGTACATCTTTCTGTGTCAGCCTGGTCAGGTGAGTAGCAATAGACGTAAAATCCTTGACAAACATCTGGTAGTACCCTGCGAGTCCAACAAAACTCCTCACCTCAGTCACGGAGCTAGGCCAGACCCAACTCTTGACTGCTTCAATTTTCTCGGGGTCTACTATCACTCCCTTTTCTGACACAACATGCCCCAAGAACGCAACTGAAGTCAACCAAAATTCACATTTGAAGAACTTCGCATAAAGCTTCTGGTGTCTCAAGATGTCTAACACAATACAAAGATGACTAGCATGATCCTCTCTACTCTTGGAGTAGATCAAAATATCATTGATAAACACAATCACGAAGGAATCCAAATATGACTTAAATACCCCATTCATCAAACTCATGAATGCTGCCGGCGCATTGGTCAAACCAAATGACATCACCAGGAACTCGTAATTCCCATACCGAGTCCGAAAAGCAGTCTTAGGAATATCGTCAGGCCTAATCCTCAACTGATGGTACCCCGACCTCAAGTTTATTTTTGAAAACACCAATGCGCCCTGAATCTGATCAAACAAATCATCAATGCGGGGTAGAGGGTACTTATTTTGGATGGTCACCTTGTTCAACTGCCTATAGTCAATGCACATCTGCATACTACCATCCTTTTTTTTCACAAACAACACAAGAGCACCCCAAGGTGAAGCACTGGGATAGATAAATCCCTTATCCAGGAGTTCCTGCAGCTGAGTCTTAAATTTCCTTAACTCTGCCGGATTCATACGATATGAAGGAATAGAAATGAGACGAGTGCCCGGCTCCAAATCAATGCAAAAGTCTACATCTCTATCCGGAGACATACCAGGCAAATCCGCTGGAAACACCTCTAGAAACTCAGAAACCACTGAAACTGACTCAATGGATGGGGACTCCATACTATCATCCCGAACATGAGCCAAGAAGGCTAGACACCCCCTTCCCACTAGCTTTCTTTCCCGAACAAATGATATGACCTTAACTGGCTTAGGCCTGTACAAATCTTCTCACTCTAGTCTATACTCACCCGAAATCTCTAGAGCCACAGTCTTGGTGTTACAGTTCAACACAACATGATAAGGGGACAGCCAGGTCATGCCCAAGATAATATCAAAATCAGCCATATCCTGGATTACCAAGTCTACCCAAGTATGCAACCCCACAAATATAATAGAACAGTCACAATAAATATGGGTCACAATCACAGACTCTCCAACCGGGGTAGAAACATGAATAGGGGAATCAAGAATATCACAAGTCAATTCCAGACCCTACGCAAAACTCAAAGATACATAAGAATATGTAGAATGGTACTTGTGATCACCGCATCTGATGCTTCTGCCTTGGTCCTTCCTGGAAAAGCATAGCAATGAGCCCGATCATCAATCTGAGCAACTTCCCAGACCAATTGCGCTGTACCCCTGCCCGCACCGTCGTTCCCTCTATCACCCCGGCCTCCCTAAAAGTTACCTCACCCACCCTGTGGACGACCTCTAGCATTACCGCCTCTACCTGTTGGGACCACTGCTCTAGGCTGATGCTGACCTTGATTTCCTGTCTGTTTGAGTGGGCACTCCCTCTTAAAATAGCCCAGATCACCACAATGGAAGCAACCACGGTAAAGTGTAGGCCTGCTAGGTGATATACAAGACACTCCCTGGCCTCTAGGAGCTGAATACTGATTATGAGCTCCCTGACGACTACCTGTAGTAGCTGGCAGAGCTGACTGGATAGGACGGGCTGAGTATACCTGCTGATTATGACCCCTGGAATGTGAGCCACCATAATTTCCCTCATTTCGGGGCTTCTTGGGCAATGCCTTAGCCTTCCCCATCTGCCTCACTCCCTCAAGTTGCTTCACATAATCCACCGCATCATTAAAGCCCTTTCCTGAAGAGGTCGTATGCACTGACAGTACCTGCAGCTCAGTGTTCAAACCTTTCACAAACAACCAAACCCATTCCTCCTCGAACCCAACAGCTGTGTGGCAAAACAAAACAAGGCATGGAATTTTGCCTCGTAAGCAGAGACTGACATGCCACCCTGCTCCAAGTTCAAGAACTCATTTTTCTTCCAGTCCCTCAAAGTACGGGGTACGTACTTCTCTAAAAATAAAGTGTGGAACTGTTCCCTAGTCAGTGGGGATAGAACAGAAGACCGACACTCCACATGAGACCCCCACCACTGCTTGACATTACCCTGTAACTGAAATGTGACAAACTCAACCCCATGCTGACGTACAATACCCAGCTTGTGCAACCTCTCATAGCAATACAAGATGAACTCATAAGAATCCTCCCTATCAGTACCCTGAAATATAGGAGGTTTCATCTTGAGAAACTTGGTCAGCATCTCATGCTCATTCCCTGTCATCAATGGGACTAGCACTGGCCTAAAAAAGTCATTTATTCCTAAGGCTGCATCTATCCTAGGCATTGTAGTAGCCGCTGGCTGAGTATCCATGGCCTGGTTTGCAAAAGCCGTGGGTATGGCTCCAGTACCAACCAAACCACTCAAAATATTCCAAGCCTGTTGAAATGCTTCTAGTGTAATAGTAGGAAGGCTTGCACCCCCAACCGGTGATGCCTCCTCCTACGCCTCACCATCTTCAGCCATAACGTTTACATCTTTAGCAACATGTTCCTGAGGTGGGGGAGGGGTTGCCTCACGTGCATCAGCAGCAGCTCCAGCCCCACCCTTGGCGGGTGTGGCTCTACCTCGTCCTCTACCCCTTCCCCTGCCTCTACCACGGATAGTCGGGCCCACTGTTGGGACCACTGCTCTAGCTCTGTTGCTCCTTGTGTTAACCATCTGCAGACAGAAGATTGAATGAGATTAGATACCAATTTATATCACCAGATACCAATTGGAATTGAGTTATAGCACGAAGAAAATAAGGAAGAGATAGTTTTCCTAAAGCCCCATAGCCTCTCGAAGAAAAGTACGGACGTCTCCGCACCATTCCGCAAGAATATACTAGACCTATTTTGTATGACAAGATCAACGAACCTAGGGCTATGCTACCATCTTTGTCATGACCCAGACCACCGTGAGTGGCACTCATCCAACCCCCAGGTGAGCGAACCATCACTTCCCCAAACATAATTGTCCTAACAGCTCAAAATCAGTGCATAAAAGTAAACTAGCAATTCAATGATAATAACAATAAAACTTTATTAAGTTAACATGCAGAAATTACCCCCTAGAATCTGAAAGTCGCAGTACCAAACAATTCTATCAATATCTAAAGTACGGGGATGCAACCCCATATAACAGAAATAGTCTAAGCCCGAAAAAAATGGGCTACAACTCTATTGATAGGTTTAAGGGAGCTCAATCGAAGCAGCTCACCCTTGAAGTTTGGAAATGCTAGTACTACAGATGAGGTCGCGTCTCAACCGCTGGAAGATTGCCTGTACTCACAAGAAGAAAAGCAAGTGCAGTTTCAGTACACCACCACTGTGTACTGGTAGGATCATTAGCCAGTTCCAAATAAATAATGTATAAACAGTACATCAAATCGAATATAAGTACGGAAAATATGCAACAAGTCAATAGGCTCCCCTAGACTACAAGTCTCTACCTAGCTTGTTCCCACCTGAACTCCACCACATACAATTCTTAGCCACAATCACAGAACTTAATAAATCATCCTTTTTGCCTAGCCCGTACCCTCCCTGGGATCCCTTCTAAACAACACCTAAGTGTTAAGCAGACAACCCTGCCTAATCCAAGACCAACTACACAGATATAACAGGATTCCCGGTCACTCAGGGACCATCAACGAATATCACAGTTCAATAAAATAGCTCGGTCCACTCACAGAACTAATAACAGTCAATGTAATACAACAATATCAATGCAATGCAGCAATTATCAATGCAATGGTGTAGTAAAATAAACCCATACTAGGCGTGGTACCCGAGCCAACCGTTAGTAATTCATACCAGGCATGGTACCCGATCCAACCATTTGTTATACCCGTACCAAGCATGGTACCCAAACCAACCATTATTATTTCGTACCAGGCATGGTACCCGAGCCAACTGAATGTCAACAATCCACAGTCAAAATAATGAACAAACATCTTGTAAAACCAACAAGCAACACATTGTTCAATCCACAGACTGTAACAAGGACCCTTAGACATTCTAAATAATTCCCTTAAGCAATGTAATTCATACAAACACTTAGATAAGAGTACAAGAACATACAACATTCACAAGAATTGTAAGCCATCACCTACCTCGAAATGATCCAAGCTCTACTCAACCCAAGTTTTCCCGTGTTCCGGATTCCTCTCTCGTTCTTGGTCTAAAACAATATACAAGTACTCAAATTAACAAACAAGGGACTGCATATTACCCATATTACACCCATGATCATTCTACCCTTTTTCCCGGGCTTCCCGCCATTAATTTCCCTAGTTCTATCATTTTCATGGATAAAAATAGAGAATTTAGCAATATGTGATCATAAAACCTTACTTTTAACAATACCCAAGAACTTTCATGCCTAGAATACCCCTTCTTCCCCAGATTCTATCATCCCTAGGTTATTCCAACCATTCCCCAAGTTCCCTCCTAGCAATTCTACCATGTAGGAAAAGTAGTACGAAGATTGGGGAGTAAAAACCTTACCTTTAGGTTGAAAAATAGTGGAAAACTGGTAGAAATTGCCCAAAATTTCCCTCTTCTACTCTCAAAATGTTTCAAGAAAAATTGAACTATTTTGGAGAAGTTTCTGCATTAAATCCCGTCACACTCTGCTATAGCAGTCCGCTCCGCTATAGCAGTACCGCCGTAGCAGAGTCATCCGCTATGACAGAGACTGACCGACGTTGACTTCTACTGTAGCGATAATTTCTTTGCTACAGTGGAGGTTGCTATGGCGGAGCTGTTGCGCTCGTTACGGACAAAAAAATTGGAAATCTCCAAATTTTTCCCATTTTACAACACACTTGCTTCCCCCGATGATCAGAAACAACCCCTTCACGTCAATCACGATTCTGGAGGTTCTACTTACCCGAATTTAATTCTGAAAAGTCCCCCGGACTTCTCTATATGTTAGCTACAAAGAAAACTAGATCAACACAAGACATCTAACCCAATCCTTACCCGGATTGCCCTAGACTCCACCACACCTCAAAACCTATCGAGACTAGCCTATCCCAAAATTTCAAACCCCCAAAACTGGAGTTTTCTAACTCTAAAACTTGGCACGATTGGACTACCCATAATGATGGACCCGGTCATTATACTATGCTAATTACTTGAGAAGCTTGATAATCTTATTTTAAATGACAAATCCCCTGCTTTTGAATGAGAAATGAAATCCTTTTGATAAACGTTTTGAAATGAGCACTTGCATTGAGAATATGGTAATACCAATCGAGATAATAATCGTAGTTGAGTCTTTTTGTTTTGAGTCTTTTGTTGTTATTTTCTTGGGTTTTAGAGTTTAGATTAATCTTGTGTACACCCTTTGTGTTTTATAACCTAATCCATTTTTTACCTTGTGAGTATCTTGCTTGAGGACAAGAAATAGTTCAAGTTTGGGGGTTTGATAAGTTGGTAATCTACTAACTTATTGAGCATTTATTCATGAATTATTGCCATGTTTGATGAGAATTAGAGGTACTTATTACCTTTATTGACATGAATGCAGGTATTCTTTATCTAAAGAAGAAATCAAAGGAATTGAACCCAAAGAGCAAAAAAGAAGTTAAAGTGTGAAGATGATAAGAAAAGAAGAAGAATCTGATGAGAGGTACGAGCCGCATAATGCGGCATGCAAACTGCACCTATTTCGAACCTCACTGCACAAGCAGCAAACCTCACTGGTTGGAAAAGAAAGCTCATGCAAGCCACACATTAAAAGGTGCGATCGCACAGCCCTGAGGGGCATTTTTATCCAAAGCCATGTGATGTATTAGGAAGCTTCTAAAACCTATTTTGGGGTGTGTACCTGAGAAAAAAATTAGTTTTTACTTTTCTCAAGGAAGATATTAAGAGTACACTCTTCTCTCTTCTTCTTCCCCAATTGAAAACACCATTTGTAAAGATTTTGAGCTTGGATTTGGAGCTTAGCTATTAATATGAATGGAAATTTGAGTAACCCATTTGGTATATCCTCTTGTTTCCTTAATATGAGTAGCTAAATCCTTTTCTAGGGGTATGTGCATGATAGGTGTTTGAATTTGGGTATAGGTATTGATAAATTATGCTTATAATTGATTATTTAGTATGGGTCTATTAAATTCTTCAAGGTTTAATCATAAAATTGATGGTTGCAAACATTGATTATGTTTACTAATTTTATTCTTGTTTGAAAGAGGAGTTCATAAATTGGGTAGGAATTCAATAGTGGGAATTTGGGATTTCCACCATAGATTAAGGCTAGAAATAGCTTGATTGAAGGAAATTTTTATCTAAGAATCTGAACTAGAAATTACTGTGATTTACTTGAGTGTTAATTGGTTGTTCTATGGTAAAAGTTATGGTGCTTGAGCAAATGCCATGGTACATATATTTGGAGGGTCGAAAGACTATCAAATATAGCTAGAACCAAGCTACCCATACCTATAATCAAGAGTTTGCACGATTAATCCATCCCCTAACCCTTTGTAGAATCCCATCAGAAGCATACCCCTAGTCTTCCTTCTCTTGTTAAACAAATTGTGTTTACATTACTCTTGTGTTAAAATTGACTCGTTAATTTCCAAAACCTTTTCCCCCAACTTTTACTTTTGTTTCTTGAACACTTACTCATTTTAGTGATTATTATTCGATAATTTATTTGTGAATCATTACTCTATTCTCTATGGATATGACCCCTACATCTATTGGGTTTATTTATTGCTTTATACGATGATCGTTAACACCTCCTATAAGAGAGTGCTTTTGAACATCATCAAGCAGTTTGGCAAGGACTGGGGCAGCACTTGTAGCTCCCATAAGTTAAAATCTAAGGGATTAGCATGCTGCTGTTATGGCTCCATAAATGGATGAGGTTTCTGAGACAGTGATATTTCCAAGGTTGGTGACTGAACCGATAATAACTGGAGATGAGCAGGACCTATTTTAGAGGTTCACTAAGATGAAGCCTCCAATTTTCTATTGTACCAAGTATGAGGATGCTTACGAGTTTATTATTGCTTGTCATAAGAGGCTGCACAAAATGGGGGCAGTAAAGAGATATGGGGTAGAGTTCATTACTTTCCAACTGTTGGAGGATGCAAAGTTACGGTGGAGAGGATTTATGGAGTGTAGACTAGCTGGGTGCCTCCATTATCTTGGACTCAGTTTTACTCCATCTTCCTAGAGAAATACGTTCCTCGTACTTTATGGGATAAGAGGCGTGATGAATTCACTAGTATTGAGTAGGTTATTTTGTTTGTTGCAGCCTATGAGGCCCGATTTCACTCTCTATCTAGATATTTGTTACAACTATTTTCCTCTAAGGAGGAAAGGATCCATTAGTTTGTCAAAGGGTTGAATGTGGGACTGCAGTTGTTAGCTCTTCAGATGGTGTCCTTTAGAAAGACTTTTTAGGAACTTGTTGAGTATGTTAGGAATGTGGAGGTAGTGAAAAAGGTGGCTATGCTAAGTCTGTTGAAAAGAAGGCCCGCAAGGATGGTAGCTTCAATGGAGTTTTCTCTAAAAGCCTAATTTCTTAGAGGTATTCCGGATGCCCCATTTAGTCAGCCATGCAGGTATCAGCTGGAGGTCCACCAGGGGCCAGCCAATATTTTTCAAATCATAGTGGATATATTACCTCTTCGGCTTTAGTTTAGTGGCCCACTTTGGAGAGGGCATATTATGAGTGTGGTGAGGTTAGGCACATTTGGAGATGGTGCCCTAGGTTCAGATAGAGTGGTCAGTCAGCTCAACAGTAGGCTCTCCATGCTTCAGCTCTAGAATGTAAGGGAGGTGGTACATATGGTAGAGATTGTCCTTATGGTTGGCGTGGTGACCATGCAACAGGTAGAGGTGGAACCCAGCCTAACTGAGATGGTGGACATGCTGGTAGAGGTGGTACTCAGCCCAGTAGGGGTGGCATGTGGACAGGTGGTCAGACTTATTTCTATGCTTCCCAGTTGACCCAAGGTAGACACGTCTAACACATTGATCACATGTACTATTCTAGTCTGTGACTGGATGGCTATAACTTTATTCGATACTGTTTCTACCTTTTTTTATGTGTCTACATATTTTGTTTTAGGTCGAGCATGATAAGCAATTTACTTAATGTTCGTGTTCATGTTTCTACCCCTGTTGGTGATTCAGTGATTGTAGATAGATACTACCATTCATGTCTTGTGATATTCATGGGGTATAAAACCTGGGTAGACTTAGTAATTCTAGATATAGTTGACTTTGATGTTATCTGGGGATGAGTTGATTGTCTCTTTATCATGCGATCTTAGACTATAATGCTAAGAGAGTGATTATAGTTATGTCGAGTATGTCTAGGATTGAGTGAAGGGTGATTGTATATAACACCCCAGAATTTGATTCGGCTTTTTAAGTTAGAAATTTTGAAAATTCTAAAACTCCAGGAATCATGAGTCAAGTCTATAATTCGTGGAAGGAATCATGACTCGTGAAACCAGCTCTGCAGCTCCCACCTCTGGTCTGAGAACCACGAGTGGAGTCTACGGGTCGTGATTAGTTTCACGGGTCATGGAAATCACACGGGGAACTCAGACTGACGGCAGTCTATTTTCCAGGAACTATGAGTTGGTCCTACGGCTCGTGGAAGTTTCCACGAGTCATCCTGTTAAACCGTAGGACCTGATCTGCAGCCTAAAACTTTGGCTTAGAAACCACGACTCAAGTCCACGAGTCGTGGTTAGTTCTACGGTCCGTGGAAAGGACCTGTGGAACCTGAAGCCGAGTTTTAAATAGCTTTTTCTTAATTAAGTCCCAGGGGTATTTTAGTCATTACCCATCCTTTTAACTCCTAAGTGAGGTCATTTTGACCATTTTTAGCATGAATTCTAAACCTATTATCCTAAGCCCCTTTTCATTACCTCATTCATCTCCCAAAAAGGAAAAGAACTCTCTCAAGCTCAAGGTCTCAAGCTCCAAGTCCAAGTCTCCTAATCTTTTCAATTTCAAGTGGGTTAACTCCAATCAAGATATGTGGGTATTCAATAATGGGTTCCTTTCATCATTGTGCCCAAAACCCCTAATTCTCAAATTGATTTATGAACTTGTGAAATTAGGATTTTGATCTAAATTGGAGAAAACTTATGAAATCAGTTTCTATGCTTAAATTTATGATTTTTTATTGTTTATTTATGATTTGATCATGATTCCTTTGTTGGATTTAAAAGCTCAAGCATTAAAGTTGATTTCTAGCATGATTCCATTGAATTATATGTTTTCAAGTGAAATTGGGCATGATTAGATATCATGACTTTATGAATTTACGAAATTGCATGCCTAATTCTTCAATTATGAATTTAGAAAGAAATGTATGATTTGAATTATGGTTATGGTTTACATCAAGGACTTATAATATGAAAAATGCATGGTACCCGATGTGTCTTCATACTTTCAAAAGAGATTTGGTATTCGATTATACCTTCATGAACTTATGAGCTATATATATATTTTGGGAGTAGTACTTAGCACCGAGTGATGAGGGTTCGATTACCCAAGTCCAAAAACTACGTTGCCAGTGTAGGTTATGATTTGCCCTATGGGCTTATGAGAGTGGATCCACATCTTGATTAATGGTGTCCTTGCCTTAATGGGGCATATGACAGCTTTTCCAACTAGGGTTATATAGTTGGGTATGGTGGCCCGTGCTTTGGCAAGGTTCAGGATAGCTTTGCTAACTAGGGTTACATAGTTAGATATCATATAGCTCACATGGTCTATTGTCAGTTATAAAAAAAACTCCCGTATGAAAGTTTTGAATTGTTTAAACCTATGATACCTACTTTGAGTTTTGACTCTTATTTCATGATTTACCATTCAATTATTGACATCTACCTTTGAAACTTCATTTATGCATGAACTAAGTTCTTACCCATGTTTCAAGCATGTTTTATTATATTAATGCATCTGTCACATACTCGGTACATCATATAGTACTGATGTATATCTTGCGTTGCATCCTCTTGATGATGCAGATTCAGGTGTTACCCATCAGGCTCGTGGCTAGACGAAGCCGGATATCCAGTCAGTGTTGGTGAGTCCTCATTGTTTGAGGGCTAGTTATGACTTTATTTTGTTTAGACTACTTATTCTCGTACTTTGAGTTAGCTAGGTTATTGTCCTAGCAACTCCGTGTGTCATGTATAGAGGATTTTCAGACATAGTCGATATTTGGGTCTTCTTTGAATCATATTCTCTAAATTTTATCTTATGGATTGAGTTATCTAATTCGTATTATACTTCCGCTATGCTTAATTGTTATACCTGAGTTATGCTATGACCAATGGTTAATCTGGGACACTTGTGTCCCGAATCCCTTGTTATGCCTAGGGGTAGCCTCAGGGCGTGACATTATAGCCTTATTCCTAAAAAGATTATATCTTTTATTCATGCCAATAAGCTAATAGAGAGAGAGAGAGAGAGAGAGAGTCTGGCATTTTTGGCCCACCTTTGGGACACTAGTGTAGAGGTTCCATCAATAAATTCAGTTCTTGTAGTCAGTGAGTTCTTGGAAGTGTTTCCCACAAATTTAGCTGGTATGCCACTAGACAATGATATTGATTTTTGTATTAACTTAGAGCTTGAGACTTATCCTATTTCTATTCTGTCATATCAGATGGCACTGGCTGAGTTGCAGGAATTGAAAGTTCAGTTGCAAGACCTGCTTAGTAAGGGGTTTATTTGTCTGAATTCCTCTCCATGGGGTGCTCCCTTGTTATTTGTGAAGAAAAAAGATAGGAATATGCGTATGTGTATTGGCTATTGTCAGCTGAACAAAGTCACTATCCAAAATAATTACCCTTTCCCTTACATAGATGACTTGTTCGATCAACTTCAGGGTGCGTCAGTCTTCTCCAAGATTTACTTGAGGTCTGGGTATCATCAGTTAAAGATTCGGGCTAAAGATATACCTAAGACTACTTTTTGGACCAGGTATAGGCATTACGATTTTTTGGTGATATCTTTTGGGCTTACTAATGCCCCAACTTCTTTTATTAGTTTGATGAATGGAATCTTTATGCCGTATTTGGATTCTTTTATAATTATGTTTGTTAATGAAATCTTAGTGTATTCAAAGATTAATGAAGAGCATGAGAACCATTTGAGAGTTGTGTTGGGGTTGTTGAGAGAAAAGCAGTTATATGATAAATTCTCCAAGTGTGAGTTTTAGTTGGCGTCTGTGTCCTTCTTAGGACATGTGGTTTCGAAAAAGGGAATTATGGTTGATCCACAGAAAGTAGAGGCAGTTAAGAGTTGGACTAGACCCACTTCAGTGACTTAGATTCACAGCTTTGTGGGGTTGGCTAGCTACTATGATTTGTGAAGGGGTTCATTTTTATTTCTTTCCAGCTGACTCATTTGACTCAGAAGGATATACCTTTTTAGTGGTGTGATGAGTGTGAGAAGAGCTTTCAGAAGCTCAATACTGTATTGACCACGACTCCTATCCTTGCATTGCTTGTAGAGGGCAAGGACTTTGTTATTTATTGTGATGCTTTATGTTCTGGTTTGGGTGTTGTTTTGATATAGGATAAGAAAGTCATTGCGTATGATTCTAGACAGTTGAAGGTGCATGAAAAGAATTATCATAAGCATGACTTGGAGTTGGCAGCAGTGTTGTTTGCTCTTAAAATTTCTAGGAACTATCTTTATGGTGTCTGTTGTGAGGTGTTTACTGACCATCACAGTTTGCACCATGTGTTTATGCAAAGGGATCTTAACTTGAGGCAACAGAGGTGGATGGAACTGCTCAAGGATTATGATATTACTATCTTATACCATTCAAGTAAGGCAAGTGTAGGAGCTCATGCTTTGAGTAAGAAATCTTGGAGTATGGGTATCCTGGCTTATTTGGAGGCTATAAAGTTGGTTGGCTAGAGAGGTTCAAACTATGGCTAATAGTTTTATGAGGCTTAATATGACTGAGTCTGGTAGAGTTTTGGCTGGTGTTGAGGCAAGATCTTCATTTCTGGAGCAGATTAAGGCCAGACAATTCGAGGATGCTAAGTTGAGCAAGATTCATGACAAGGTCTTGCAAGGGGAGACCAAGAAGACCATGATTGATGATGAGGGTGTCTTGAGAATTAAAGGGAGCGTGTATGTTCCCTATGTTAATGATCTAATTAAGATTATCCTGACATAAGCTCATAGTTTGAGATACTTTATATATCTTGGCGCCACCAAGATGTATCGTGAACTGAGATAACATTATTAGTGGGGTAGAAAGAAGTGTGACATTATTGATTTTGTTTCCTAGTGTCTGAATTATCAGCAGGTAATATATGAGCACTAGAGAACTGAAAGGACACTTCAGAGGATGCCCATCCTGAGTGGAAGTGGGAAAGGATAGTGATGGACTTTGTGGTTGGTCTTCCAAAGACCTTGGGTAAGTTTGATTCGATATAGGTGATTGTTGATAGCTTGACTAAGTCTTCACACTTTATACAAGTTCAGGTGACCTATAATATAGAGAAGTTATCCAAGTTGTATATTCAAGAGGTTGTTTGATTGCATGGAGTTCTGGTTTCTAGTATCTCAATTAGAGGTATGCAACTTACTTCCAACTTTTGAAGGAATTTGCAGGCTGAGTTAGGTACTAGGTTGGACCTTAGTACAATATTTCACCCTCGAACCAATGGACAGTCAGAGCGGATAATTCAGGTTTTAGAAGATATCCTCCGTGCGTGTGTGATAGACTTTAGTGGTCATTGGGACTAGTTTTTTCCATTATCAGTGTCCGGGTATAATAATAGTTATCACATAATTATTGATATGGCTCCATTTGAGGCATTGTAAGGGAGGAGGTATAGATCTTCCATTAGTTGGTTTGATGCTTTTGAGGTGAGACCATGAGGTACTAATCTTTTGGGGGTGCCTTTGGAGAAAGTGAAGGTGATTCAAGAAAAGCTTTTGGCAGTCCAAAGTAGGTAGAAAGAGTTTGCAGACCAGAAAGTCTGGGATATGGCATTCATGGAAGGAGAGAAAGTGTTGTTCAAGGTTTCACCTATAAAGGGTCTGATAAGGTATGTAAAGCGAGGTTAGATCAATCAAAAATTCATTGGTCCATTTGAAGTTCTTAGGCATGTGGGCGAGGTAGCCTATGAATTGGCTTTGCCTATAGGCTTGTTAGGGGTTCACCCGATGTTTTATCTGTCTATGTTTAAGAAATAACATGGTGAAAGGAATCATATTATTCAGTGGGATTCAGTCCTATTCGATGATAATCTATCATACAAAGAGGAGCCTGTGGCTATCTTAGATAGAGAGGTCTGCAAGTTGAGATCAAAAGCGATTGCATATGTGAAGGTTTAGTGGAAGAACCATCCGATGGAGAAGGCCACTTAGGAGATTAAATCAGACATGCGTAGCAAGTTTCCTTAGCTTGTTCCGATGGAGAACCCCCTTATGTTTCGTTAGGGGGTGACCTAGTGACCTAGACCTCCGTAGAGAATTCTGAGCTTACGAGTGAGTTTGTAGAATGTATTTATAGTGGTTGTCGTATTGGGTTTCTTTTGTGATGTCTTAAAAATGAAATTTGTGTTGTGAAATGGGGCTTATGTTCAATTTTCACAAGCTACTGGTTTAAGCACTGCTGTAGCGGTAGGATTCCCGCTACAGCCAAACCATTGTAGTGGCTAAAGTGTCGCCATAATAAGATGAGGAAAATCATCAGGAATTGCCATAGCGAGCCCTTATTCTCCATAGTGAAATTGTTGTAGCAAATACTTATCCGATACAACGAATATTGTAGGGAAGAATATGTACATTAAGTCACTTATTCTGAGTTTCATCTCATAAACTCTAAGAATTCGTTCTAGAGCTCCAAAGAGGCAATTTTCTAAAGGCTAGGGTGAGTTTTTCTTCGAGGTAAGTTTATTCCATCAATATCTTCGTATCATAATCTTTTAACATCATAGAATCATTGGGGAGTATTGTAATGGTGGAATTGTGGGTCAAAACTTTAGGTTCATAAAAAGTTTGGGAAAATCTATGGGTAGATATAATTATCATTTAGAATGCTTTTGGGTTGAAAATTAACACTTCCTAGCATGAAATTGATGTTCTTGAATATGAATTGTGGTAATTAGGGACCAAGGGTCTAATAAAAATGGGACTTTTAGCATAAAAACTGTTTTAAAGGGGATGAAGGGAGTAGAAACTCCAAGAATTTAGATAATATGAATATTAGGGAACTGGGTAGCAATGAATTGACCCTTGGATAACGATTTAGACCTTTAAAAGGGTATAATTTAGTGGGTTTGAATTCTCAAAGCTTATATTTGAAGAGTAGATGATTGAGTACTCTTGTATTTGCTTGTTTTAGACTTTGAGCATTCCGAGGCATTGAGAAAAGGAAAGGCTCTTGTGAATTAGCTTGTTAATCAAGTTCTTGAGTTGAGGTAGGTTATGGTTTATGTAGAGTTAGACTTTAATTAGTTGCGTGTAAGTATTATGAATTGATAAAGCATATTGATTAGTCTTCGGACATAGTTGTAATTGATATGCTTGGCTTGACAATTACTTGTATGAATAAGTTGCTAAACTATTGACGCATGTCTTTAAATGACTTATGAGGATGATGTGCACTTATTATATTTATTGTGTACTTCTTGATAATATCTTGAGAGATAACTAAAATGAGAACATACAGAGATATATTGATGAGTATTGAGAATATACATACTATTCTTATGTTGAGTGGCTCGAGTCCGATGTGAGCTTATAGACAAGCAATTATGTTGTGCAGCGGGTATAACACCAGTACAGTACATGAATCCTAGGTCGTCCCCTGCAGGTCATGACTAGTTGGGTAAGATTAAAGTTCCTTTAGCATGGATGTATGGATGAGTGACTGTTGTGAGTTAAGGAAGGATATAGAATGAGACTGATGAGATACAAAGACTATACGGTTGTAAGATCAGTATGGACATGATCGCATGTTTGTGATGTAACTGTATTATATTTACATAGTTCATAATGACTTGTTATATATGTTTGTTGACTTATATGTCCTTTAAATTGATTGACATTGATATGTCTGAATTTGGATGATTTACTTGGCTGATATGACTACTTGTTTATCTAAGTTTGATTATGAGTTGATGTACCTATCTACTTGTTTTATTGAATTTTCATATATACTTGTTACAAATTTGAGTTGGCCTATGATACCTACCAGTACATAGTGTTTAAACTGATGCTACTTTCCTTTTGAGTACCGATAAATGGGATAGGATGGAAAAAGGCAGACTGTATTCCAGAGATTTTGATGCAACCTCACATCAAGCGCAGTCAGTTGACCGATTCGAAGGTGAGTTGCTCCTATTCAGGATACCACGGATCTTCTTAGTGACTTACATCTATTTCTTCAGATAATATTTATTTATTAGTTATTTTTGGAATACTCTTAGACTCTGTTTAGTTAGCGTCCTTTGTACAATGACTTTTAGATCTTGGGGATGTAATAGTTAGTTTCCGCACTTTTTGATCTAGTTGATATTGATAAACTTTTATTTCATATTTGAATTGCCTTAAATTTCTTAATGAACTGGTTTTGGCTTGGTTTAGTTGGTAAAATATCATTCGCCCATCGGGGGAATAGTATAGGTGCCACTCACGGTCATTTGGGTCATGATACAGTTGAATCCAGAAGTTTCATTTATTTTAAAACATCCATTCTTGACTACGAGAAAGGCAATGATAGATGTGGCTGCTAGTAAGTTTATGCTACAAGCTCAAGAAAAAATAGAGGTATTCAAAGTGTATAAACCACAAGTGCAACAATAAACATTGAAGCAGTTTCGATCATACAAGATGCTAAAAAGGAACCTAGATTAGCACCTCCTTCGATGGAAGCTATAGCTGAAAAAGATTTTGAGAAGGTAGAACTATTCAATAATGCAATAGAAATGGATCCTAGGGAGCATCTTAGGATATTCATGAAAGTTTGTGCTCAACTCAGAAACCCACAAGTTTTGGATGAAGAGCTAAAGTTGCGGCTATTTGTGCATTCCCTTATTGGAGAAGTTAAAGCATGGTACGAAATATGCCACCAAATTCTATCTAATCATGGAGTATGCTTATTGATGTGCTCATATACAAATAGTGCCCCCCACGAGGTAAGATGCATGATGATAGTAAGATTTTCTCTTTCAGGCAAATGGAGGGGAACTTCTATCAGATGCATAGTATCGATTCAAACAATTTTTAGTACCTCTGAACCATGAGTAAATGAGTTCAAAGTTCTGGATGCTTTCTACTCAGCATTGGACCCATTAAATTGGGTAATAGCTGAC
Source organism: Jaltomata sinuosa (assembly GCA_003996215.1). Lineage (NCBI taxonomy): Eukaryota > Viridiplantae > Streptophyta > Magnoliopsida > Solanales > Solanaceae > Jaltomata > Jaltomata sinuosa. The sequence continues at coordinate 46,966 of QJPP01001173.1, read as the reverse complement.
TCTATAGCCGGCGCTAAATTTAGATATAGATCTTTAGAAGAGGCCACAAAGTTGCTAAATGACATGGCCCAGTGTTGCTTCTAAGCGCACACGCAAGTGTACGTGGTCGTGCAAGTAATAAAGTGGCTCTTGCGAGCCGAATATCAATCCCACAGGGACTTGGTGTCTAGCAAATGATCCAACTTAATTATTACTATTGAAGTTAAACATGTGTGATTCATAATCAAGAAGAGTTTGAGTTTTGCTTTTGTAAACTAAATACTAGAAGTAACAACGATATGAAATTCGAATTGTAAACAATATATGGAGAGATCCAGGGTTGAAGCATTTACTTCTCATTCATGCATAACTATGATTTCTAGTCGGTGTTGGTATTTATCGTGATTGTTGATCTACGAGGTTGATATTACAACTTGGGAATGGTCACCCTCTAAGTCATCTACCCAAATTAATCTCACAACTACATCGTTGAGTGAGGATGTGAGTCTTTAATTTGGATGCATTAAACTATCTTTCTGTTTCATCAACCAAGTGGGGCATTTAGGTATATAGCTATCCTAACCGCAAATAAGCCTTTACAATTAATAACTAATAGTTAAAGACATGATTCACACTCCCTACGTTCTTCATTTCGTACCTCCACTCCTATGGTCAATTTGTTTTGAGACTTAAATTTATCCTAAAGTTCATGACGCTTTAGAATAGTAAAACAAGAACACAAGAACAATCACATGACAAGATAAACAAATGAACCAACTATAAAACCATAATTAAGAAATCATGTTTTAGCCTCAACCCTAGAAAGTAGGGGTGGGCATAAATACCAAAAAATCAGACCGAACCGAATTAATTTGGTTTTTTGGTTAGGTTACAGTTTATTTTTTTCTAATATTTTGGTATTCGGTTCGGTGTTCGGTTTTGGAGTTCCGGCTATTCGGTTAAACCAAAAAAAATGAACTTTGAGGATGATGTTTTGGAGTTTCGGATGTTTGGTACTTTGGAAAATTTGACACAGTAATTGTTGTTTCCAATTCAAAATGGCACAGTAATTGTTCTAATTATTTAATGATTCACGTGTTGCTTCATTTGTAATGTTGTGCACTGTATATTACTCAATGATATTCTTCCAGCTACAATTTCAACAATTAAGCTTGTGTCTTGATGGCTGCTATAACATAGTCCATTTTGATAGATTTTGGGTACAAGCAAATGAGTAACTTCCATTTAGATAATAAAAAGGTCCATTTTGAATTAAAAAGCATAAAATAATTTTTTTTAAAAAATATAGACCATTTTATAAACAGAAAAATAGTCCATTAAGCAAGTTCATAACCGAAAAACCTGAATTTGATAAAACCGAACCGAATTTGGAAAAAACCGAACCGAACCGAATTAATTCGATTCGGTTTTTGGTGCCCTATTTCCCATAATCGAAAACCGAAAAACCGAACCAAAATTTCAAAAAACTGAACCGAAAAATTGAATGCCCACCCCTACTAGAAAGAGGGTGTTTAGCCACTCATAGTCATACAACAAATCTCCAAAGATGAATTCATAAAGTAAAACTACAAAAAAGAAAAGTTAAAGAACAAAGAACCCTAGTTTGAGCTCCTTGATGTCTCCTTTGCTCTTCAATTCGTGTCTTCTTCAAAAGATGTGTGTAAATATGGCTAAGTACTCCTTATATAGTGTTTTAGGTCTTCCATAGGCTTCCCTATAAGATATAGATGCATTTAAAACTTTTCCCCCACTTAAACCAAGTTAAAAACCCCAATTTTGGATGTTTTAGGGGGGTTGCATCGCGTGGCCAAACCAGTAGACCCTTGCGATGGGATGTGCAAGGAATGGCCTCCCCATATGCCTTGGGGTGTTTTAGGCATGTCCTCCTCCCCTGAATTGGGTGGTGCGGCGCATGGACCCCTCCAAAGGGCGAGGATTCATCCGATTTTTGCTCTCTTCTCCTCGTGCACTTGTTCCTTGATTCCCCACTTCTTGTGGATTGTTTGTAGGATTAATTTAGATTCCATAGATCCTACAATGGTCTTATACCATAATTAATCATGCACATTAGTCCATACAACATAATAGAGCTCATCAAAGTACACTAGAAGACGCATAACTCAAGCTAGCAACACTAGTTTTCTCGTTTAAACTCTATTTGATCATTTTGTATCTTGACTTGTTCCAAATGCACCTTAAACACTTTAAACATATTCTTTAGCAACAAAATACACTCATACACACTATATACCTAAATAACACATCAATTTATCCTCGAAACTAAGCTAAATGCGTATAAAATATGCCACTTAGGTGTATAAATACGCCTAAGATCACCACTCCACACTTAAAGTTTTGTTCATCCTCAAACAACTCTTTACATTAATTACAATAAAGTAATACTCTAACATCCCTATTAAAACTAGGATACTCAAGCTAGAACTACAAAGACCACATGAATAGCAAGTTCTACCTTAGGCATGTCATATTGCAATTAAAACATATGAATACTACTTCAAAACTTCCTAGCCTCAAGAATTGACTCTACCAAGTTAGAAAAATCATGTACATAACTTAGCAAAGAGATCATATAATTCACCTATCTATCATCAAACACATTCCCTCATCAAAAGAGAGTCACCCATATTCACTCACACATATGTAAATTATCACAAGAATGGGTGTAAGAATCAAATTTCACTCACTCTCACAATGAATGCACATATCACATAAGATGAACCATAAGCTTTCTCTTAGCATAGTACTCCACTAATATCATAATGTCAAAGCTCAAGATCAAGTACGACTTTAAGGGTTGTAATGTAGGCTAAGGGATGGGTAGGAACTATTTGGTCAAGAATAGTGAATATCTTCTCTAAGTGCTTTAATACATCACACTTTACATTAAACTCATCTCCAACTAACCTACTTTACACCACTATTATCTTTCCAACTCTCTTTTGTTTTTTCCCCATCTTTTTAAGCTAGCTTACACATCTTTAGTAGGGAGTATTTTCTATCAACACATGATTCACTTCTTTTGATAAATTTTTCTTTTTATTACATTTCTCCCTACAAACAACACATAAACCTTTTCAACACACCAAAAGCTATTTCCTTGGGGTTTAATTTCACTTTTTCTTTCTTCAATTTTACACTCCTTCACATCTTAATTTCTCAACTAAATCACTTAGGAGTTTTGGATCAAATTGGGGGTAATTAAAAGAAAAGGAATAAGCTATATATGAGGCTACCAAAAAATAGGCTAAAGGTTCAATGGGACTATCTACGGTCATGCACAAAGGGTAGATAAATAGGGTATAAAACATGGCTATCAAAGAAATACCTATATCATCTCCTAAACTCAACATTCTTTATTTTTCTTTGCAAACACACGGGGCAAGTTCTAGACACCAAAATGCAATATGGAATACAACAAAAACCTCACTCACAATTGGCATATGTTCAAATCAAGAAGGCTACCTATAGACTCTCAACCAAGCAATTGTACGAATTCATATTTAAGCCAACATCATACAAGAGTCAAATAAAAGAGCCTAGGTGTCTTACAGTAGTCATTCTATTTTTCAAATCATACCATAGAATTCAACACCAACTTGCAACAAGTAATCATGTGTAGCACCTAGCAAGAGCATCTCTATTTATTCCTACTGACAAAAATTTAAAATTTACTCCTAAAAATAAAAAAGAATACTGGGTTCAAAGGGCTCCCCCTCAGAAAAGAACCAAAAAGAAAAACCAAGAGGTGGGTGAAATGTGTTTCTACTAAACAAACTAAACACCAAAACTAAAAACAAACAATGATAAAATCTTTTTTGTAATTTTTCAATTTAATCAAAACTTGCAAATAATTAAAAATAGAAACCATATACCGTACTTCACCCTAACCAAATAGGAAGATTCCCACCCCATACTTAAAATCATACTTTGTCCCCAAAGTATAAATTAAAAGTAAAGATAGAAATACTCCCTGAGGCCTCTAGGCCTAGCTAGTATCATCAAGTCCATCAAAGAGGTTCAGAGGACCCCACACTTAGTGTCTTCCATGCTCCTTAGCTGCGATCTCAGGTACTCAGGCTTCCCTTCAACCTGTCAACACAACACAAAAAAAAAAGCAACGGTGATACTAAAGAAAACAAAAAATAAGAAATAACTACCTTAACTTGGATTGCCTCCCAAGCAGCGCCTGATTTATTATCGCGACATGACTCACATCACAACCATCATCTACAGTCTCTCATCCTTTTCCTCCCACTCGGGTCCCATCTTTTCCTTCTTTTTTGCTCTCTCATGTGCTCACAATTGAGGTCTGTAGCCTTTCTTACACCTATCTTCTCAAGATTCCATTCAAGTTTTGCAGGTTCAGGCTTATTTGTCAGCTTGGGAAATTTTGTGAGAGAGTTCGAAGAGGTAATTAGAGGTTCACTCTTTTCCACCCCACACTCATCTACTTCCATAGTTGTGATCATACATAAATCTTTGTAGTTCTAGGGTGTGTTAAGTGCTTTATACACTCTAAAGACCACCTCTTCATCATTCAATCACATCTTGAGTGTGCCCTCTCTCACGTCTATCAATGCTCCTCTAGTAGCCAAGAATGAATATCCCAATATGATTGGTACCCTGCCATCTGCATCATAGTCAAGGATAATAAAGTCAGCAGAATAATAAACTTACCAACCTTGAAGAGAACATCTTCAATAATTCCTTCGGGGACTACTCTAGTTCTGTCTGCCATTTGTAGCATAACTGATGTAGGCCTTGGCTTCCCCAACCCAAGATTATTAAACACTTAAAGGGGAATCAAGTTGATGCTTTCCCCCAAATCACTCAAAGCTTGGACAATATTACTTTCACCAATTTGTATGGGGAGGGTGAAACTCCCAGGGTCCTTGAGCTTTTTGGGAATCTTGCTCAAAACTACCAAATTGCACTCTTTAGTAAGTGCCATAGTCTCAATATCCCCAAGCCTTCTTTTGTTCGCCATGACATCCTTTAAGTACTTGCTATACTTAGGCATTCCCTGCAAAACATCTAACAAAGGAAGGGTAATGTGAAGTTCTCTGAATGTGTCAAAGAACTTCTTAAAATAAGCATCATCTTTGGCTTTCTTAAGCTTTTGAAGGAATGGCGGTGATGGTCTATTTTGAGTCTACTCATTTGAATTTTCATTAGGGTACTCATACTTCCCCTTTTTGTCAATTTCTTTGGATTCAACTTGCTTTTCTGTCTGCTTGGGTGTGACCAATTCTGCTTGCACCTCATGATTTTTCTTTGGAGGTGCATCAATCAAATCTCTACCATTCCTCAAGGTGATTGCCATCACTTGCCTTAGAGCTTACTCTGTATCACTAGGTAGACCCCCTTGAGGTCTTGTATTTTTCGCCTGAGCTAACTGACCCATTTGCGTCTCTAAATTCTTTTGAGCCAATTACTGATTTTTGATCTCTACAAACATTTGTTCTTGGTTGGCCCAAATCTTTTTCAAAGTCTCTTCTATATTGCTGGCCTAAGTGTTGTTCTGAATACCTTGTTGATGTTGAAACTACTGCGGTTGAGCCTGATTATTTCCCCAAGAGTAGTTGGGCTGACTTTGCCAGTTGTGATTGTAAGCATTACCATAGTTTTGATTACTTTTCTGTGCAATTCTCATAAAAGTTACCGACTCTGGATTTGCTCCACATAAGTCTACTGAATGACCACTAATACCACAAGTTTCACACCAAGTCTGAACCTGTTGGACTGCATTTACCTGAGCCTGAGGTTGAGCCACACTCAACTTGTTAAACTGATCCATCACTTGATTTTAAAAACTGGTCAACTGTGCCGCTAAGGCTGTGACACTATCTACCTCGAGCATACCTGCAGGCTTTTTCACCATATTTTTATGCATACTGCTATGCGCTTTGGATTACCTTGTGCAATATGGTTGAGGAGAGTATACAACTCATCATAGATTTTCTCCGAAGCCTGACCACCTGCCGCTGAATCTAGTAATTTTTTTGTGATATGGTCAAGACTTTCAACAAAAGTGTGAGCTAATACCTCATTAGCCTACTGGTGATGTGGACAATCTCTGAGAAGAGATTTGAATATCTCTCATACATGATAGAGATTTTTGTCTGGCTTCTGCTTGAAGTTTAAAATCTCACTCCTCAACTTTGCAGTTTTGCCTAATGGAAAGAATCGAATGAGGAACTTCTTTTCTAAGTCATCCCAAGTTGTGATTGAGTTTGAAGGTTCTTCTTTCAACCATTTCTTTGATTCTTCCAAAAGTGAGAATGGAAAGTGTGAGCCTCACATAGTCTGTGGAGACTCCTGCGCGAATGAATGTGTCACTTATCTCCAAAAAATTCTGAAGATGGACTTGTGGATCCTCATGTGACAAGACAGTAAATTGTCCGCTTGTGTGCACTAATTGCACCATGTTCTGTTTCAACTCAAATCTGCCTCCTATGGTCGGCTTCTGAATATAGGAGGTCATATTAGTTGTGAGTGGAATTGCCACTTCACGCACTGTCCTGCGGGCTGCTTGTTCATCACCCATGACTGCAGGAATAGTTTTAGCCTATTGGACTTGCGGGATTGGATAGAAAAGTGTTGCTTCTCTTCTCAATTGGTGCAAGCGTCGCTCAGGTTCAGGATGTGGTTCAACCAATTCCCTCTTCCTTGAAAGCTTGCTCAAGATTCAAACTTGTACCTACAAATTAAGTATCTAAGACCAAGTTGTTAACACTTGTCAAACAAAATAGTAAAACTAAAAATTAGAAGGTTGCTAATTTTTAAGTCCTCGGCAACAGTGCCAAAAACTTGTTGCTTCCAAGCGTACACGCAAGTGTACGTGGTCGTGCAATTAATAAAGTGGCTCTTGTGAGTCGAATATCGATCCCACAGGGACTTGGTATCTAGCAAACGATCCAACTTAATTATTACTATTGAAGTTAAGCAAGTGTGATTCCTAATCAAGAAGAGTTTGAGTTTTGATTTTGTAAACTAAATACTAGAAGTAACAATGATATGAAATTTGGATTGTAAATAATATATGGAGAGATCCAGGATTGAGGCATTTACTTCACATTCATGCATAACTATGGTTTCTAATCGATATTGGTGTTTATAGTGATTGTTGATCTACGGAGTTCATATTACAACTTGGGAGCGGTCACCCTCTAAGTCATCTACCCAAATTAATCTCACAACTACATCATTGAGCGGGGATATGAATCTTTAATTTGGATGCATTAAACTATCTTTTTGTTTCATCAACCAAGTGGGACATTTAGGTATATCGCTATCCTAACCGCAAATCAGCCTTTACAATTAATATATAATAGTTAAAGACATGATCCCACTCCCTATGTTCTTCACTTCATCCCTCCACTCCTATGGTCAATTCATTTTGAGACTTAGATTTATTCTAAAGTTTGTGACGCTTTAGAATAGTAAAACAAGAATGCAAGAACTATCACAGGACAAGATAAACAAATGAACCAACTACAAAACCATAATTAAGAAATCATGTTGTAGCCTCAACCCTAGAAATAGGGTGTTTATCCACTCATATTCATACAACAAATCTCCATAGATGAATTCATAAAGTAAAACTACAAGAAAGAAAAGTTAAAGAATAAAGAACCCTTGTTTGAGCTCCTTGATGTCTCCTTTGCTCTTCAATTCATGTATTCTTCCAAAGATGTGTGTAAATGTGTCTAAGTACTCCTTATATAGTATTTTAGGTAGTCCATAGTCTTCCCCATAACATACATATACATTTACAACTTTGCTCCCACTTAAACCAAGTTAAACAAAATCGATTTTGGACGTTTTAGGGGGGGTTGCGTCGCGTGGCTGGACGCGTGGCCAAAATAGTAGACCCTTGCGATGGTGTGTGCGAGGCATGGACTCCCCATATTCCTTGGTGTGTGTGAGGCACGGCCTCCTCCCTTGCCTTGGGGGGTGCGGCGCATGGCCCCCTCCAAAGGGCGAGGATTCGTTCGATTTTCCCTCTTTTCTCCTCATGCACTTGTTCCTTGATTCCCCACTTCTTGTGGCTTGTTTGTACGCTTCATTTAGCTTCCATAGATCCTCCAATGGTCTCCTACAATAATTGATAACATACATTAGTCCACATAACATAATAGAGCTCATCAATGTACACTAGAATACGCATGCTCAAGCTAGCAACACTAGTTTTCTCGTCTAAATGCTATTTGATAATTTTGACTCTTGACTTGTTCCAAATGCACCTTAAATACTTTGAACATATGTTTTAGCAACCAAATACACACATACACACTATATACCTCAATAACACATCAATTTATCCTCGAAACTAAGCTAAACGTGTATAAAATATGACACTTAGGTGTATTAATACGCCTAAGATCACCCAACATGATAGCGATTGGAACATAAAATTAGAGCCTTAATGGTAGGATTTCATAAGTACAAAGAAATATTCAAAGATTTCCATTTCTGTGATAAAATCTGAGATTCAAACAACTTCAAGGAACCAGGTTGACATTGAGGTAAATTTCATCGTCCCGCAATAATAAATCAAGTGCTTCTCAAGAGGCAATCCATATTTTATATTAAATTTAGTAGTTGTAGTTAGGAAAAATATAAAAAAAATATAAAAAGTGTCGAGCCACGACCTTACATAAGGCGCTTAGTGGGAGATAATCAACCCTAATTATATTTTTTAAGACCATGTGGAGGTACACGGGTGAATACATTGCAAAAATAGATTACACGAAAGAAAAACACAAAAAATCAGACCGGACAACCCAAAAATGGGAGTTGCCCGCACGAGCACTAGAGCGAGCTGGCAGAGCTCGCCGCGCGAGCAAGTGAAGTTTGTGCCTGGATGAGTTGTCTGGTCTGAACAGCCAAAAGGTAAAGGTCTCTTGCAGGCCCACGTATTCCTCCCACTTTTAAACCCCCCAAAACCTTTTTCTCTCTCTTCTTCTTCCTCACACCCAATTTTCCTCCTCCATCATAGCTAAAAATATAAAATTCTCTACAAAGCTCTTCAAAGATCAAAACAAGGTAAGATTTGTTTTATTTTTCCTCGTCTATCCATGCTAAACCCATTTCCCAATTTTTCCATAGTAGAAAAAATGATTTTAATGTTTTAGAATTTGAAAAATAACAAAGTTTGTAGTTTCATGAACATGGGTTAATTTGCTATAATATGATTATTTTAGGAACTTAGAACTTGTTTGTTTTGAATTTCCATGGCAAATTCTCAATTTTGAATTTGTGGGTTTGTTCAAATCTTGAAGTATTGCTCATTTTGACAGTAATTTAATGTCATTATGTTCTTGTGAATTAAATAGTGATATTTGTGATAGACATGAATCACATAATTATTGTTGGGAGTTGTTGTGATTAATTTGGAAAAATGTAGTTGATATTGGTTAAAAGTGTAAGCTTTTTCACATGAACACTTGAAATTGGATTTGGTTAGTTGCTCATATGTGATGAAAACGTCCAAAATAATAGTCATGATGGGTGACGATCGTCTTAAGGACATGTTAGCCCAAATTGGTTTACTTTCAAGACTAAAAATAATGTAAGTGTGGGGTAGTTATGCTATGGAGAAAATAAATGCTGGAATATATTGCTAGGTTGTTGTTGATTTGTGAAAGATATATATGGGGAAGTCTGAATATTTGTGCTAGCAAATTAAGTCTGGGGTCCACACATTTCATATATGCTTAATTTGCTAGCTTCATTGTATGCGTATTAATGCTTAAAATATTTTTAGGTACAATGGAAGGATCAAGATGCAATAAAGGAAAGGATAAGTCCAGTGAGGGCCAAAGGAGAAACAGGAACCCCACAGGTGGAGCATCCGAAAGTGCAGACCCAGAACAACCGATTGCACCATCACCATAGGCTCCAGTCTCAAAGTGATTTGGGCTAAAATGGGTTGAACCAAGTGCAAGGACATGGTTCAAAAAAATTACAAGAGAAAGATATCTAGATGAGGTGCCTATACATGAGGCACGACATTGTGTGGAGTACCCACAAATATGGACCAGACTCATAGAGTTGAGTCTATAGTTTATTTTTGAGAACCCAGGAGAGTACATCCCTACCCCATAAGGAATTCTTTGTGAATTGATATCCAACAGAGAACCCATTTGAAGTTAAGTTGAGAGGTATAATTGTTCCCTTTCGCGATGATATGATTTGCAGGGTATTGGGGGCATATGTTGTACACATGCTCCATTTGTTGAGTTGCAGGCACACCTGCTATATAGGGTGATTTACCACACACTTTGTGGGATGCACTCTACTACTAGATGGACCCGAAAAAGGTCATATGGGACTCATTACACTCTTGGTATGAACAACTTCACAAAAGAGGCTCTAGTGTGGCTGAAGATAGTATGGGGGGGGGGTTGCTTAGATATAAGCATAGCATAGTGATTACTAGAGATTGCATATGCTTGATGTATCATTTGATACTGTCCAGGTAGTTAATATGGAGGAAATTATGCGAGATATAATGATGTATGCGAGGATTGGTGGTGGCCATAATTTTTTTTTTGTAGGACTTTGATGAAGATTTTGCTATAGCAACGGGCCTTGGTGAAGCCAGCAGACTACATTCTCGCTAGGGGCGAGGTGATTTATGTCACCACATGTAGAGGCCCAGAGGGGCTGGGAGCATTTTTGATGAGCACTTCAGAGTGCCATGCAAGAGATGATTACCTTCCTGGTCTTATGTAGGGTATGCAGAGACTTTTGTTGACTCTTTGCGATAGAAAAGCTACTCTAAAGGAGATTGCAGAGTTAGATGCGCGGTATCCATTGGATGCTCATGCATGGATCACGTGCAAGATTAGAGTGCAGTTCGAGGAGCCTCTGCATGATGATATCCCTACACCTCCCATTTTGCACCTACAGATGATGATGATGAGTGACCAGGGAGTTCCTTTTTTCCTTTATCTCATTTTCGTTTGATTTGTGGCCTGGGGACAGTGCTTATTTTAAGTGTAGGGTGGGAAATTGAGAAACTCATATTTATTTGATGATTGGTTTGTACTAAGGGTGTCAACCGGGCCGAGTTGACCCGAAACAAGACCAGCCCAACCTAGTCAAAACCCAAACCAGACTGGGCCATTGTTAAAGTGTTAGGTTAGGTTGGTCACGTATACTGGACCAGACCCTTACGGGTCAATTTTCCTGACCAAAACTGGTAGAGCTCAGACTGTCAAATCCTGAATAGTATCGAGTTAACCCGGACCAAAATATGACTAAAAAGGTTCAGTTTAAAGCTACCATTGGGGTGCCCAATATGATGATTATGTATATATTGTTGGGGTATACAACTCACATAATTGTATACCCAACAATATACAACCGTCATTGAATCATACTATTGAATATCATTAATGTATATAATATGTGAATTATATACCCCCCATGGTACTTACATGCTTGGTGTTTATAAAATAGGTACTTTCGAGTAATTTTTTCTTATTCATCAACAATTTTAAATAAATTCATTTATTTAAGAGAAAATTACATAGTTTGATAGCTCAGAGCAAAAAACAATTTAAATATTAACCCAGCTCATAAAATGCTACCCAATATTAACCCGAATATTTTTTATTACAAAGTGGCTAATGATTCCTTCTCTGATTCATGTTTCTCTTTGTTGTCTACTTCGCTGCCTTTTTCTTCTTTATATTATCAATAAAAAAAAATTATCCTAACCGTTGTTCAAATTATTAGACATAATAAATCTTATTTCCACCATCAAATTCACTTTATTTAAATACAGTATAACTAAATCTTATCAAATAATACACCGAGATATTTCTATAAAGATTAAGTTTAGCATGAAAATTTGAATTTTTTTTAAATTGAATTTTATTTAGAGTGGGTGTTGTTACAGGAATACATGGAGTACATATTTTTGGAATTAATTTCAAGCATAGAACACAATTGCTTGAAAAGTGAAGAAGGTGAGTTAAAACTCTATTGAAAGTTATTGAAACTCTCGCTTAAACTTGAGTTTAAAAATACAAGTCTCCAAAATTGAAATTTATTTTTAATAAATGTTGTTGGAATAATTTGGTATAATGTTAAGGAGTTTGAATCTTGATTTTGGTTCGATTTGATGGAGATTTGAGATGGTTTGAATTGATATTTGAGTTAATGTTCGAAGGAAGAAGATGAATTTCTGCATATATAAATGTGTATCTTCCATGTATCACATATGTATCTCTTGTGTATTTCATGTATATTTGTGTATATTCACATATACTTGTGTGTGAGATACACTGTGTCGAAAAGAAAATTTTCAAATCTTCAACCACGAATGATGATGCCAAACCAGTTCATATAACCTTCAATTTTTCTCAAATTTTACATATGGACAATGGACTCATATATGTGTTTTTAATAACAAATTCAAACCATACTTCTTAAGAAAGAAAAAATTCCTAGTTTTTTTTTTTGAATGTTGTATATCATTAGTAACTTTTTATTGACCAAAATGGTTGGATGGAATTTTTTGGCGAAGTGTCTATGAACTTCTTATATTTAGGTACGTTCTTTGTAATTTAGTTCGTATTTATTGGACTTAAATAACTAATTTAATTGTTATTCGTCTGTAATATTTATTTGAACTAATATATCATAAATTAAATTATTTTAAAATTTTAAATTTAATAAAATTTAATCGTCTACACTAACATATAAATATAAACTAAACAAATTTATTTCCTCATATTATTCATAATATTAAACGTGTACACTAAAAGAATGATATTAAACATTTTCAATTATAAACAAAAGCTTAAAAAAAATTAAACTAGTATTTATCATACAATTTCTAAATAGGCAAGCTAATTCTTAAATGTTTCACATGTATATCACAAAGTAAGTGTTTAGCTTTGGTACGCTGAATCCAAAATTATTACTTTCTCCGTCTCAATTTATGTGGCGATAAATTTGAAGAATCAAATAAATTATTCATTGATCATAAATTTTTCATATTATTTGAATTATTAATTCTTATAATTTATAATATTTTTAAATAAGTAAATTTTATTTTGAAAAATTAAAGTTTTTTTATATTCAAATATACGATCAAAATTAAGAAATTTGAATATCCAAAAATAAAAAGTAGCGAAATATTATTTTTGTACGTTTGCAAATAGAAGATTCATTTTATGAAGCGTGGTTGTCATGTTCTCATCTCCCATTGATGCAGAGTTCACCATGGGTTGTCATGTTCTCATTTGGGTCATCTTTATTCTTGAGCCTCGTTTAACCAACGGTGAACTCTGCATCAATGTTTCACATTTTCAAGGTTCGTTGCTTTTTCTTCCACTCTACTGTCTAGATTTCTCTATACCACTTTTTTCTGATGTTTTTGATATCCTCTTTTCTCCAAATCTAGGTGGTCGGGTATATCTTCCCCAAGGGACCGAGGAAGGTTACCGTCTAGGTTCAACTGGTTTCTCCTTGGTGAGTCTCCCCCATCTTCTACTTTTTAAGCCTCTGCAAATTGTTTACCTGATGAATTTGTGTTGCTTTTGTCTAAAACCAGCTGGAGTTGGTGTGTGTACTCCTCTGCTCTATTGGGGTTTGCTGCTGAACTCTAATCTTCAAGATCTGATATGACCCTGCAAGCCTTCTGTAACGATCGGGTCCGTCGTTATGGGTAAACGTTTCCTGCCAAGTTTTAGAGTTAGAAAACTCCGGGTTTGGGAGTTCGAAATTCTGAGCTAGGCTAGTCTCGGCCGGTTTTAGGGCGAGGTATGGTGTAGGGCAATCCGGGTAAGGATTGGGTTTGATGTCTTGATGTGAGCTAGTTTTCCTCGTAGCTAACACATAAAGGAGTTTGGGGGACTTTTCGGAATTGAATTCGGATAAGTAGAACTCCCAAAATCGAGGTTGACGTGAAGGGGTTGTTCCGGGATGTCAGAAAAATAAGTGTGTTATAAAATGGACTAGTTTTGGAGATTTTACGACTTTATGTCCCGTGTCAACCGCTAGAGACCTCCGTTGTAGCAGAAAAATTATCGCTACAGCGGAAGTCAACGTCGGTCAGACTCCGCCATAGCGGACGACTCCGCTACGGTGGTACCGCTATAGTGGAGTAGACCGCTATAGAAGAGCATAATGAGATTTAATGCAGAAACTTCCCCAAAAATATTCAAGTTTTGACAAGTTCGTTTGGGAGGAGGGCTAGGGTGATTTCAGGCGTTTTTCCTCCATTCTTCACCATTTTTCTTCCTTAAGGTAAGGTTTCTACTCCCCGAACTCTGTAATACTTTTCTTATGCGGTAGAATTACTAGGAGTGGACTTGGAGAAAGGTTTGGAATGTTTTAGGGAGGGTAGAATCCGGGGAAAATGGGGGATTCTATGTGTAGAAGTTCTTGGGTGTTGCTAAATTACTGTTTTATGATCATGTGACCTTAATTTCCTAATTTTATCCGTAAAAATGGTAGAACTAGGTGAATTAATGGCGGGGAAGACCGGGAAAAAGGGTGGAATAATCATGGGTGGCCTGGGGTTTAGGATTTTGCGTAATCCGGGTGAAATTTAGGCCATAAAGATTGATTCTTGGTTATTGTGTGTTGTTTTAGACCAAGAACTGGCAAAAACTTTGAGAAATGGGAAAGCTCCGATTGAGTAGAGCTTTGGATTATTTCGAGGTAGGTGATGGTTTGCTTTCTGTATGCTTTGTGTGTTTAAGTACTCTTGTCTAGGTATTTGTATGAGATGCATTGCTTAGGGAATGATTAGAAAAATGTTTAATAGTTTTGTTAACAGTCTGGTAAATTGAACGTTGTATTGTGCTTGTTGGTTTACAAGTTGATTATTCATTTTTGTGATTGTGGATTGTTTGACTTGGGTTGGCTCGGGTACCACGCCTGGTATGGGATAACACTAATGGTTGGCTCGGGTACCACGCCTGGTACGGGATAATACTAACGGTTGGCTCGGGTACCACGCCTAGTAGGGGACAATACTAATGGTTGGCTCGGGTACCACGCCTGGTATGAGTTTACTTTTTTGTATTTCTACATCATTATTTAATGGTTCCCTGAGTGGACCGGGTTGTGAACTTGAATTGTGGTTGTGTATTTTGGTCCTTAAGAGGCTGGGTTGTTACATTGCCTTACGAGTTGGTCTTGGTGTAGACCGGGTTGTTGATTGACATTTAGATATTGTCAAGAGGGGATCCAGGGTGGGTCTGGGATATATGACGAGGCATAATTGTTATTGTTGTAGATTGTTGATCATAATTCTGAAGTGGTTTACATGTGGAACAAGTTAGGTAGAGACTTGTAGTCTAGGAATACCTGTTGACATGTGTTTCTGTACTCTTACTTGATTTATGTACTGTTCATACACTGTTTATTTGGAATTGGCTGATGATCCTACCAGTACATGGTGGTTGTGTACTGATACTGCACTTGCTTGTCTTTTTGTAATTACAGGAAATCTTTCGGCGGTTGACGCACGACCTCACTTGTAGGCCAGACTTTTCGAGATATCAAGGGTGAGCTATTCGACTGAGCTGCCTTGGTGTCCGCCTAGATTTAGTTGTGGCCCATTTGTTCGGGCTTAGACTATTTCATTCATTTTGGGGTTGCATCCCCGTACTCTAGCAATTGATAGATGTTTGGTACGATGACTTTTAGATTCTAGGGAAGGATTTCCGCAATATATTTTATTATAGAGTTGATTTTATTGATGAATGATTGATAGTTTACATTCCTGCATTGGTTTTAAGCTGTTAGGCTAGGCTGAGAGTTGGACTCTATTGGTTCGCTCATTCGGGGGTTGGGTGGGTGCCCCTCACGATGGTCTAGGTCGTGACAAAGATGGTATTAGAGCCCTAGGTTCGTTGATCTCGTCATACCAAAATAGGTCTAGTAGAGTCTTGCGGAACGGTGCGTAGACATCCGTACTTTTCTTCGAGAGGCTACAGGACTTTAGGAAACCTATCTCTTCTTTCTTCCATCGTGCTATAACTTGATTCCGATTGGTATCTGGTGATACAAATTGGTATCTGACTCTTTCACTCATCTGTCCGGCGGTTCCAGCAGCGGGCCCGGCTGTCTATGGTAGAGGCAGGGGAAGGGGCAGAAGACGCGGTAGAGCCACGCCTGCCAGGGGTGGAGCTCAGGTTGCTGCAGGAGCGCGAGAAGCAACCCCTCCCCCACCTCAGGAACAGGTTGTCGAAGATGTGGAAGTTGTTATGGAGGATGATGGGGCGCAGGCTAAGGCAGAGGCGGCACCGACTGGAGGTGCAAGCCTTCCTTCTATAACACCTGAAGCATTTCAGCAGGCTTGGAATATCTTGAGTGGTTTGGTTGGTGCTGGATCCATACCCGCGGCACTTGCAAATCAGGCTTTGGGCACTCAGCCAACAGATTCTACGGCTCCTAGGATGGATGCGGCGTTAGGCACAGGTGACTTCTTCAGGCCAATGCTAGGACGAACAATGACAGGGAATGAACATGAGATGCTGGCCAAGTTTCTCAAACTGAAACCTCCTACGTTTCAGGGTACTGACAGGGAAGATGCTTATGAGTTCATACTGGATTGTTATGAGAGACTGCACAAACTGGGCATTGTGCAACAGTATGGGGTGGAGTTCATCACGTTTTAGATGCAGGGTGATGCCTAGCAGTGGTGGAGATCTCATGTGGAGTGTCGGTCGTCCATTTTAACTCCACTGACTTGGGAGCAGTTCCACTCTCTGTTCTTAGAGAAGTACGTACCCCGTACTTTGAGGGACCGGAAAAAGGATGAGTTCTTGAATTTGGATCAGGGTAGCATGTCAGTCTCTGCTTATGAGGCAAGGTTTCATGCCTTGTCTCATTTTTCTATGCAGTTGCTGGGTTCCGAGGAGGAGCGGGTTCGATTGTTTATCAAGGGTTTGAATACTGAGCTTCAGGTATTGTCTGTGCACATGACTTTTTCAGGGAAAGGCTATAATGATATGGTAGATTATGTAAAGAAATTTGAGCGAGTTAGGCAGGCGGGGCAGGCTAAGGTATTAGCCAAGAAGCCCCAGAATGAGGGAAATTATGGTGGTTCGTACTCCAGGGGTCAGAATCAGCAGGTATACTGAGCCCGTCCTATTTAGTCGGCTCTGCCAGCTGCTACAGGTGGTCATCCGGGAGCTAATCAGCAGTTTTCAGCTCCTAGAGGCCAGTGAGCTTCTTATTCATCTGCTAGAAGGCCTGCACTTGATTGTGGTTGCTTCCATTGTGGTGATTTGGGCCACTTTAAGAGGGAGTGCCCTCACAGGCAGACCAGTAATCAGGTTCAGCAACAGCTCAAGGCTGTGGTCCCGGCAGGTAGACGTGGTTATACTAGAGGTCATTCACAGGGTGGGCGAGGTAACTTTCAGGGAGGCCGGGGAGACAGAGGGAACAGTCGCGCGGATAGGGGTGCGGTATAGCCGACCAAGGAGGTTGACCGGATTGATGATCAGGCTCACTGCTATGCGTTTCTGGAGAGGACCGAGACTGAGGCATTAGATGCAGTAATCACAGGTACCATTCTTGTTTGTGATAAAATGGCTTCGGTGTTATTTGACCCAGGTTCTACATATTCTTATGTGTCTGTGAATTTTGCGTTGGGTCTGGACTTGGTATGTGATATCCTTGATTCCCCTATCTATGTTTCTACCCTGGTTGGAGAGTTGGTTGTGGTGACTCATATTTATCGTAACTGTCTTGTTGTTTTTATGGGGTTACATACTTGGGTAGACTTAATAATCCTGGATATGGTTGACTTTGAGGTGATTTTGGGCATGACCTGGTTATCCCCTTATCATGCTGTGTTAAATTGTAATACCAAGACTGTGGCTCTAGAGATTCCAGGTAAGGAGAGGCTAGAGTGGGAAGGTGTGTACAGGTCTAAGCTGGTCAGGATTATATCATTCTCTCGGGCTAGGAAGCAAGTGGGGAGAGGGTGTCTAGTCTTTTTGGCTCATCTCCGGGATGATAGTGTGGAGTCCCCCTCAATTGAGTCAGTTCCAGTTGTTTCAGAGTTTCGAGAGGTGTTTCCAGTGAATTTGCCTGGTATGCCTCCGGACAGGGATATTGACTTTTGTATTGACTTGGAGCCGGGCACTCGTCCCATTTCCATTCCTCCATATCGTATGGCTCCAGCAGAGTTAAGGAAACTTAAAACTAAACTTCAGGAACTTCTAGATAAGGGATTTATCCATCCCAGTGCTTCGCCTTAGGGTGCTCCGGTATTGTTTGTAAAGAAGAAGGATGGTAGTATGCGGATGTGCATAGATTAGAAGCAGTTGAACAAGGTTACCATCCGAAATAAGTACCCTCTACCCCGTATTGATGATCTGTTTGACCAATTACAGGGTGCATCGGTGTTTTTGAAAATTGACTTGAGGTCAGGGTATCACCAGTTAAAAATTAGGCCTGAGGACATTCCTAAGGCTGTTTTTCGGACTCGCTATGGGCATTATGAGTTCTTAGTAATGTCGTTTGGTTTGACCAATGCATCGGCATCATTCATGAATTTAATGAATGGGGTATTTAAATCTTACTTGGATTCATTTGTCATCATTTTCATTGATGATATTTTGATCTACTCCAAGAGTAGGGAGGAGCATGCTGAACATCTTCGTGTAGTGTTGGACATTTTGAGGCGTCAAAAGCTTTATGCGAAGTTCACCAAGTGTGAGTTCTGATTGACTTCAGTAGCATTCTTGGGGCATGTAGTATCAGAAAAGGGGGTGATGGTAGATCCCCAGAAGATAGAGGTAGTCAAGAGTTGGGTCCGGCCTAGCTCTGTGATTGAGGTGAGGAGTTTTGTTGGGCTTGCAGGTTATTACCGGAGGTTTGTTAAGGATTTTTCCTCCATTGCTACTCACTTAACAAGGCTGACACAGAAAGATGTACCATTTGTGTGGTCCGATAAGTGCGAGGAGAGCTTCCAAAAGCTCAAGACACGTCTAACCACGGCTCCTATTTTGTCCTTGCCGGTTGAAGGTAAAGACTTTATTGTTTACTGTGATACTTCACATTCTGGTTTGGGTGTTGTGTTGATGCAGGATAGGAATGTGATAGCCTATGCTTCTAGGCAGTTGAAGGTGCATGAGAGAAACTATCCTACTCATAATTTAGAGTTGGCAGTGGTGGTCTTTGCACTCAAGATTTGGAGACATTATCTCTATGGTGTCAAGTGTGAAGTGTTCACTGATCATCGCAGTCTCCAGCATGTCTTCACTCAGAAGGATTTGAACCTGAGGCAGAGGAGGTGGATGGAATTGTTGAAGGATTACGATGTGACTATTCAGTACCATCCGGGTAAGGCTATTGTGGTGGCAGACGCATTGAGCCGGAAAACAGCTAGCATGGGCAGTTTGGCTTTTTTAGGGGTGTCCAAATGGCCACTGGCAAGGTAAATTCAGGCATTGGAGTCTAAGTTCATGCACTTGGGTATTTCAGAGCAAGGTGGGATCTTGGCTAGTGTTGAGGTCAAATCCACATTCATAGAGGAGATAAAGACCAAACAGTTTCAAGATTCGCAGTTGAGCAGGCTTCGGGGAAAGGCAATATCCGGAGAGTCTGGGGATGCCACGTTGGACTCTGGTGGTGTGTTAAACTTTAGAGGAAGGATATATGTTCCTCGAGTTGATGACATGATTCATAAAGTGTTGGCAGATGCCCATGGTTCGCGGTATTCAATTCATCCGGGTGTAACCAAGATGTACAGGAATTTGAGGCAACTTTATTGTTGGGCTGGTATGAAAAGAGACATAGCTGATTTCGTGTCCAAGTGTCATAATTGCCAGCAGGTAAAGTATGAGCACCAGAGACCTGTACAACTACTTCAAAGGATGCCCATTCCAGAGTGGAAGTAGGAGAGAATAGCCATTAATTTTGTGATGGGTCTCCCCAAGACCTTGGGGAAGTATGATTCTATTTGGGTCATTGTTGACAGATTGACCAAGTCAGCTCACTTCATTCCGTTCAGGGTGGATTACAATTGGCATCAATTGTCTAAGGTCTATGTGAAGGATATTGTGAGATTGCATGGAGTACCACGGTCCATCATTTCAAAAAAGGGTACGCAGTTTACTTCCAAGTTTTGGGGTAAGTTGCATGAGGAGTTGGGCACTCAACTCACCTTTAGTATAGCCTTCCATCCTCAGACTGATGGTCAATCGGAGAGGACGATTTAGGTATTGGAGGACATGCTGAGAGCATGTGTGATTGACTTCGGGTGTCATTGAGACCAGTTTCTACCGTTGTGTGAATTCTCATACAATAATAGCTACCACTCCAGTATTGACATGGCACCGTTTGAGTCTCTGTATGGGAGGAGTTGTAGGTCAGCGATTGGGTGGTTTGAGGAAGGAAATGTGAAACCTTTGGGCATAGAATTGGTAAGGGAAGCGCAAGAAAAGGTAAGAGGTATTCAGGCCAAGTTACTAGCTGCCCAAAGCAGGCAGAAGGAATATGCGGATCGCAAGGTCCGAGACATGGAATTTTAGGTTGGTGAACAAATGTTGCTGAAAGTGTCACCAATGAAGGGAGTTATGCATTTTGGTAAGAAGGGCAAGCTCAGCCCCCGGTTCATCGGTCCGTTTGAGATTCTCAAAATTTTGGGGCCAGTGGCTTACAAGTTAGCACTGCCGCCTAGTTTGTCTAGTATCCATCCGATATTCCATGTATCCATGCTTAAGCGATACCATGGGGATGGGGACTACATCATCAAGTGGAATGAAGTGTTACTTGATAAGGATCTTCGCTATGAAGAGGAGCCGGTTCTGATTATTGATCGGGATGTCCAAAAATTGAGGACAAAGGTGATCAGTATGGTAAAGGTTCAATAGAAGCATCGTCCGATTGAGGAAGCCACTTGGGAAACTGAGAGGGACATGCGAGACAAGTACCCTCACTTGTTTGAGGATACAGGTAATACTCTTTCCTCCTTTATCTTTCTATATTTTTGGGTTGATCATTCGGGGATGAACGATAGGTAAATTAGTATCTGTTGTAACGACTGAATCCATCATTACGGGTAAACTTTTCGTGCCAAGTTTTAAATTTAGAAAACTCCGAGTTTGGGAGTTTGAAATTTTTGGCTAGGCTAGTCTCGGCCAGTTTTGGGGCAAGGTATGGTCTAGGGAAATCCGGGTAAGGATTGGGTTTGATATCTTGATGTGATCTAGTTTTACTTGTAGCTAACACATAAAGGAGTCCAGGGGACTTTTCAGAATCAAATTCGGGTAAGTAGAACTCCCAAAATCGAGGTTGACGTGAAGGGGTTGTTCCAGGACGTCGGAAAAATAAGTGTGTTGTAAAATGGACTAGTTTTTGAGATTTTATGACTTTATGTCCCGTGCCATAGCGACCTCCGCTGAAGCGGAGAAATTACCACTACAGCGGAAGTCAACGTCGGTCAGCTATGTCGGTACCGCTATAGTGGAGTGTACCGCTATTGCGGAGCATGATGGAATTTAACGCAGAAACTTCCCCAAAAACATTCAGTTTTCACAAGTTTGTTTGGGAGGAGGGCTAGGGCAATTTCAGGCATTTTTCCTCCATTCTTCATCGTTTTTCTTCCCTAAGGTAAGGTTTCTACTCCTCGAACTCCGTAATACTTTTTCTATGTGGTAGAATTGCTAGGAGTGGACTTGGGAAAAGGTTTGGAATGACTTAGGGAGGGTAAAATCTGGGGAAAAGGGGGGATTCTATGTGTAGAAGTTCTTGGGTGTTTCTAAATTACTGTTTTATGATCATGTGACCTTAATTTCCTAATTTTATCCATAAAAATGGTAGAACTAGGTGAATTAATGGCGGTGAAGCCCGAAAAAAAGGGTGGAATGATCATAGGTGGCTTGGGGTTTAGGATTTTGCGTAATCCGGGTGAAATTTAGGCCATAAAGATTGATTCTTAGTTATTATGTGTTGTTTTAGACCAAGAACCGGCAAACACTTCGGGAAATGAGAAAGCTCCAGTTGAGTAGAGCTTTGGATCATTTCGAGGTAGGTGATAGTTTGCTTCATGTATGCTTTGTGTGTTTAAGTACTCTTGTCTAAATATTTGTATGAGATGCATTGCTTAGGGAATGATTAGAAATGTCTAATAGTTTTGTTAACAGTCTGGTAAATTGAACGTTGTATTGTGCTTGTTGGTTTACAAGTTGATTATTCATTTTTGTGACTGTGGATTATTTGACTTGGATTGGCTCGGGTACCATGCCTGGTACGAAATAATACTAACGGTTGGCTCGGGTACCACACTTGGTACGGGATAATACTAACGGTTGGCTCGGGTACCACGCCTAGTACGGGTTTACTTTCTTGTATTTTTGCATCTTTATTTAATCGTTCTCTGAGTGGACCGAGTTGTGAACTTGAATTGTGGTTGTGTATTTTGGTCCTTAAGAGGTTGGGTTGTTACATTGCCTTACGAGTTGGTCTTGGTGTAGACCAGGTTATTGATTGACACTTAGGTGTTGTCTACAGGGGATCCAGGGTGGGTCCGGGATATGTGACG
This sequence comes from Jaltomata sinuosa, assembly GCA_003996215.1. Classification (NCBI taxonomy): domain Eukaryota; kingdom Viridiplantae; phylum Streptophyta; class Magnoliopsida; order Solanales; family Solanaceae; genus Jaltomata; species Jaltomata sinuosa. The sequence continues at coordinate 24,414 of QJPP01001173.1, read as the reverse complement.
AGGCATAATTGTTATTGTTGTGGATTGTTGATCATAATTGTGAAGTGATTTACATGTGGAACAAGTTAGGTAGAGACTTGTAGTCTAGGAATACCTGTTGACTTGCCTATGTATTTTTGTACTCTTACTTAATTTATGTATTGTTCATACACTGTTTATTTGGAATTGGTTGATGATTCTATCAGTACACGGTGGTTGTGTACTGATACTGCACTTGCTTGTCTTTTTGTGAGTACAGGAAATCTTTCGGCGGTTGACGCACGGCCTCACTTGTAGGCCAGACTTTCCAAGATATCAAGGGTGAGCTGTTCGATCGAGTTGCCTTGGTGTCCATCTATATTGAGTTGTGTCCCATTTGTTCAAGCTTAGACTATTTCATTTGTTTTGGGATTGCATCCCCGTACTCTAATAATTGATAGATGTTTGGTACGATGAATTTCAGATTTTAGGGAGGGATTTCCGCAGTATATTTTATTATAGAGTTGATTTTATTGATGAATGATTGCTTGTTTACATTCCTGCATTGGTTTTAAGCTGTTAGGCTAGGCTAAAAGTTGGACTCTATTAGTTCGCTCATCTGGGGGTTGGGTGGGTGCCACTCACGATGGTCTGGGTCGTGAAACCTTCATTTTGAAGTGAATTTTTGTTAACTAGTGGATTAGCCTAGTTAGTTTATACATGACTATAATGTCTTCGCTCATGCATACTCTCTTGTTAATATGTTTGTTGTGTACCTTATGCTCTTCTGTGTTTGATAATCTATAAATATGACTACTATAAACTCTAGTAATGCTTGTCTCCACTGAAATCCTTTGTTGCATATTCAGTGATGATAAATCTTGTGTGTTTTAACTCTTAGCAATGAAATATGTATTTTGTCAGTATTCAAGATTTTTCATCCAATGGTAGGGAGGTCTTGAAATGAATGGTATTTCTATAATCCGTAGTGTTGAATAGTTGTATTAGCTAGTGATTCAGCTAGATGATTCCCCTCTCTGAATGTGTGAGTGATATGTATATCTAGATTATACATGATACCCCTTTATTTCCTCCACTTTCTCAGCAATCTCCCAAGGTACTTTTTATACTTCTTATAGTATATTCTTTAGACAGAATGAATTGGTTTTTAACAGAACATTCATCATTTTATGTCTCAAACATTACTTTCAGGCCTCTACGATGTCCATAGTCTCTGCTTCCATGTTGGTAGCAACCTCGGTTTCCTTTTTTTGAGCATGTATCAAGTCACCATTTTTGTCCTTCAAACAAAATTCACCCGAGCTTTGACCGAGATTGCCTTTGCTGGGCCTATCAGTATTACACTATATTCTATCACCTTCTTGTAGTCCTCATTTAATAGTACAATTTAGGCATGTAGCTTTTCAACAAAGTAACAAAACTTGGATACTCAATAGGAACTTTTTTTGTCCAGGAAACATCATCGTAGTTAGTTGCTTGACAATTGTTTGACCTTGAAAAACCGTCCTTGAGAAGGTGACGATTCCCCGTGCCTTTTTGAGTCTCTTCGTTTTTATAGTTACCACATGATGATTGTTGGCATAGCTCTGTATCCATCCTACAATTTAATAGGTACAGGAGTAGTCCACCACTAAATAATGAGTTATTGTAGATGCAACTCATTAATGTTAATCCCTACACATGAAGCAAATTACTTCCATAGCCTAGTGGCTCTAAAAGCTATTAGGAAAATATATAATATTGTCTCTTGATTATATGTTTTGTAGCACCAACATCTGATATAAAGTTGATCCTCATCCTCCTCGTATTCTCATATGTGGCAATTCTTCTTTTCAAAACAATCCATGGGAAAAGTTGATCTTATAATGTAATTCCTTAGCCCAACTCAAATCATAATCTTTCATGGGTTCCTGCTTGTGTCTCAATATCTCATATGCATATTTAACTACGAAAGTGGCTTGGGTGTTGCCCATCTACCAAGCTTTGTCATTGTTGTGCTCTGTGAGTGAGGGAATGATTCATTCAATAATATACTTAGTCATCTCTACTGATACATTTTCTAACAATTTTTGCATGTTTCACTCACCTCAAGTGATAAACTCCTTAAATTCTACCTCCTCCTCTCTAGCATTCTCCCTTTCAATATAATACAAAGCACTAATTATTGTGCGCCAGATTGGAGTTTACCATTTAAGCTCATGTTTGATGCAAACGATATTGTTGTAGGGGTTATTTTTGTCCAAAGAAGGAACAAGGTTTTTCATTGCATATACTATGCTAGTAAGACTCTTGATCCTGCTCAAATGAATTATACAGGACCAAAAAAAGCTTCTAGCAGTGGTATATATGTTTGATAAATTCCATTCTTTTTTGGTGGGTAGTCATGTGATTGTATACATAATCAAGTTGTGATTTGATACTTGTTTAAAAAGAAGGACGCAAGCCCAGATTGATAAGGTGAGTTTTGTTGATGCGGGAGTTTGATGTAGAGATAAGAGATAGAAGAGGAACTAGAAAATCAAGTAGTTGATCATTTACCCCGACTTGAGAATAGAGAGCATGTGGATGAAGATGGGCAGATTAGGGAGTATTCCTTGATGAGTAACTTTTTTCTCTTCAGACTATAGATATACCCTAGTATGCTAATATTATTAACTTAATAACAAGTGGAATCTATTCGCCTGACTTAAACTCACAACAAAGAAAGAAGATATTTATGACCCTCATTTGTATGTGCGGGATGAGCCATACTTGTTCATGCAGGGCCCAGACCAGCTTATGAGGATATGTATCCCACATAATGAGGTGAATAGAGTTCTTGAAAGTTGCCACGCATCCCCATATGAGAGGCGTCATAGTGGGGACCATGCAATAACAAAGGTGTTGCAATCTGGCTTTTATTGTCCCACACTATTCATAGATGCCAACACTTTTATGAGGCATTATGGTAGATATCAAAGGACGGGAAATATTTCTAGGAGGCATGAGATGTCTTTGAATAATATTCTGGAGGTAGAAATTTTTTATATGTAGGGTATCGACTTCATAGGTCTTTTCCTACCAACCTATGGGAGAAAGTGTATATTGCTGGTCATCAATTATGTGTGTAAGTGGATTGAGAAAGTTCCTCTCCCCACTAATGTTGCCAAAGTGGCGATTGATTTTGTGAAGAAGTTTATTTTAACTTAATTTGGCACACTCTGGTCCATGATTAGCGATGGAGATGCACACTTTTGTAACAATTTATTGAGAAATATCCTTGTGCGATATGTCATCTGACATAAAGTCGCCACTATTTATCATTCCTATACTAGTGGGAAATTGGAAGTCTCTAATAGATAAGGGGATCAAATACTTGAGAAAATGGTCAATGTGCAGAAAAAAGATTGAGTTATGAAGCTTGATGATGTTGCATGGGCATATAGAACAACATATAAAACACCTATTGGAACTTTTGTCTATAAGTTGATCTATCGAAAGGCATATCACTTGCTTGTAAAGTTAGAAAATAAGACATATTAGGCTATCAAGAGGTTGAATCTAGATTTGGGTCTTGCTGGGCCACGAAGAATGATGCGGCTGTATAAGTTGGACGAGTTTCTTCTACAAGCATGAGCATGTAAAGCTTTATAAGGAGAAAACAAAGAGATGCCATGACAAGAGGATTGAGCAACTTGAGCTCAAACCAGGCAAATTGGTACTCTTGTTTGGATCTAGACTAAAGATCTTCTGGAGAAAGCAAAAGCTTAGGTGGTCTGTACCATTTGAAGTACTACAAGTTTTAACACCTTGAACTTTTGGGCTAGGATTTGAAACATTTTTCGTATGCTGATAAGCCCAAACCCAATAATTTTTTTATCGTACATAAGTATTGAGATCAATTTTTTAGCGTGAAAAGTATTTTGGATATGAATTAAGGTCAATTCTTAAGTGTGGGAAGTGCATTGGATATGAATTAAGGTCATAATAAATCTCTATCACAAAGTTGAGTTGAGCGCCTTCCTACCGATTAAGTTTTCATATAAGTTTTTATTAGGGTCAAGTTCAAATAAGTACTCCTCCTAGAATATGAAGAGCTACGTGGCCTAATACCTACCAAATTACAGATTTTTGAGTCTTTTTTTCAACGCCACTGACTGTTTGTTAATCCGAGTATGGAGTAAAAAGTTATGATTATTTTACCAGAAAAGACTCAATCTGCCAGATTTCAACGGACAAATTTGATGGTCTGTCAACCAAGTTAACGGGCCATCGTTTGATCCATAAAAATTATTCAGTGAATTAGAAATACCCAGATTTTGATGGTTTAATCCATGATCCGTCAACTTGGACCACGATTTGTGAAATAAATCGTACGACATAAATTTTTTCCAATCTCATTTTAAATGAGGGTATTTTTGTCATAAGTCCTTTGAGAAGCTATCTAAATGACTTTAGAACTTCCTAGAAGGGTATAACTATCAGAATACATTGATTCATTCTCCTCATTTTTTTTTCAAACCCCAACATTCGAGAATTTCAAGAAGGGAAAAAACTAGGAATTTTCATCAAAGGTTCTTCGTTAAGCTTTCTTCTCCAAGATATGTAAGACTACCATAGTGTGAGAAATTTATTTTTGTCCATGCCCTACTATCCAAAAGTCTCAATTTTAGAAAGATTAAAGTTAGGGTGTTTACACAATATTTTTTTATTTGAATTCCTTACTTCTTATGATGATTATTGTTGAGTCCTGTTAGGAAAAGTGTTGACTATTATGTTATTGTGTTCCTTCTTTTATTGAATTTCATGGTTCATGCCTTATTTCTATCTTATAGACCTCATGAGTTGCTTATGATTTTTAAAGGCATATTTTTATGATATTGTTAATATACATTGTGTTTTCATGAGAAAGTGTTTTAAAGCTTCAAGCTTGTATTCATGAAAAGATTTCAAGTCTATTGTTTTAAACTTTCAGAACATGATTTTTAAGAGAAAGAAAGTTCTAATTCTTTAAAAGTTAAGCTAGCAAGAAAGATAAAAATTTTGGGGCAAGGCTCACAAGCAAGTTCAGTTTAAGGAGTAAAGTATTGAGTAGGGATTTAAAGTAAAGTATGGTTTCAATTTTTTCTTAAAATAAGGTATGATATCTATGAGCAAATATATATTATTTTGAGAGGACTATTTAGTACCGAGGTGGATAAGGGTTATGATAACCTAAGTCCCAAAACTACGTATGCCAGCATAGGATAAGATTGTTCTGTAAGTCGGATGACTCCTCTTTTAGTCCTAAACAGGCTAGTTTAGATCCATAAATTAGGGTTGTTTTATACTTCGGTAAGGTATAGAATAGCTCTGCTAATGTGGGCAAGACGTTGGAGCATCATGAGCTCATATGGTGTTCATCGATTAAGAGAAACTCCCTAAGAGAAAATAAAGTTACTTTCAGTATTTATATTTGACATATATCCTTCAATTTTATAAAGTGTTTTACGACTCAGTTGTATACAATTTACTCAGTTGTTCAGTTAGTCATCCATTCAATTTCAGTTATAAGTTATTAGCCACTCAGTGTTCAGATTTAAGAAAAGTTTCAAAGTATGATTTGTGGCACCATGCCACTAGTTTTATAAATATGTTTTATAATTACTTGCATACATCTCTATTATACTTAGTTTTAGTTTCTCAGTTACCTTGTCTCAATCATTCAATTTATCCTTTTGGATCAACTTTCAGTTGCAGCTACAATTTAGATAATCAAGATACTTTCTATCTTATTATTCAGTAATTTCACGATCTTGATTACATATCATATCTATACCTCAGTTGTTCAACTAGTTAGTTACCAGTATTATTTTACTCAGCTTTATTATATACCATACATTTCATATATTGACGTCATTTGGCGCTGCATCATTTTATGATGCAAGTTCAGATACTCAAATCCATCAGCAGGCGTTCCATTAAGATACTATATTTTAATCTTGTGATGAGTCCTTCTTGCATTCAAGGGACTTAGCTATGTCTATTTCATCTTAGTAGTTTAGTTATTTAGTTATCGAATAAAGGTAGATCGGGAGCCTTATTTCGATAAACTTTATTTAGTTCAGTCATTAGTGGCTTCTTTAGACAGTCACTTCAGTTGTATTCAGTTTTTATTTGACTATATGTCTTAGTTTATAAAAGTTCATCTTATTTTATTTTAATAGTTCAGCCCATGCTTTATATTCTATAGCTTCCGCATATTTTCGTATTCAATTTTAGTAGAAGGATCCGCTCAGATCAAAAATGATTTTGAGTGCCGATCACGTTCAGGATGTTAAATTGGGACGTGACAAAGTAACATTGTATGGGGTAGTTGAGTTGAGAAGCCAGGAACTGAGGAAGCATTTCTAGTGAATGGGAAAAGAGTGAAGCGGTGATGGGGCCATGATGTAGATCGGCTCACAACCTCAGTAGAGATGCAAGGGGCATGAATTGAGGTAACGTCGATCCATGATGTAAACTAAAGCACTAATTGGGAGATAACTCAAGCATGCGTTGTTTCGTAATTTTAAATTAAAATATTAAGTATAATTATATAATACCAAATAATATTAACATTTAAAGTATAATTATATAATATCGGATAATATTAACATCTATTGTTATAGTTTAAAATACATACAATTATTTTAAATAATCAAGTGTATTTTGGGATAAGGACATAAATGATTTCTCGGGCCAAACAAATGTCAGTGTATAGCCCTAAAAGAATATTTTCATTCTGTAGCCACCTTGTATTGACTTTTGCTCTGTTGTTACTTTTTCTCTTTTCAATGATTTATTGTTGTTGCTCTTATTTTATTTTTTTGTCATTTTATTTTGTTGTTCTTTATTTTGTTTTATTTCAGAGTTCTTTTCTTTTAATTTTTTTTTACTATTTTAATTGTAGATTTTTAATAATCAGATATAATTTGATAGTTTTTCTTATTTTTTTTAATAGAATGTGTTTTTCTTTTGCTGCTCTATTTTTTGTTAATTTTGTTTTTAAAAAATGGGACAACTACACAAATGCTCTTTAAAGGGAGTGGCTTTGCATTTTTGCCCTCCATAAAAATGGTCTTACAAAAATAGTCTTCCTTGTTTTTTATGTATAGAGCAACTACCTTTTTGCCCCTCTATACCTCAAATATTTTTAAATAACTCTCAATGCTCATTTGTCTCTCAACTTTTATATATATTTCTTTTTCTCTTTTTCTCTTTTTTCTTTTCTTTTTTTTATTTCTATTTTTTCTTTTTTCTTTTTTTTATTTCTATTTTTTTTCTTTTTTTCTCAACCTTTATTTTTCTTTTATTTTTTGTTTTATTCTTTCTTCTACGTTTTTTCTTTTTTCTCAATCTTTATTTTTTTTCTTTTCTCCTCTCAATTCTACTTTTTTCTCCTTTTATTTTTTTTTTTTTTTTTTTTATTTTTCTCAACCTTTATTTTTTGTTGTCTTTTTTTTCTTCGTTTTTTTCTTTTTTTCTCAATATTTATTTTTTTCTCTCAACTTCTATTTTTTTATTTTTTCTTTGGTTTTTAATTTTTCTTTTCTCTTTTTTTTAATCAATTTTTTTGACCTTTATTTTTTTTATGAGATGTTCTATAATTCTTGCTTTAGAGGCAAGACTTAGCCCAAAAACTTCCAAACAACAAATTACGCCCATGAGCAAGACTTGACACTAGTATATTGTGTCTTGATTTATGAAATATTTTATAACACTTGCCTCAGAGGCAAGACTTAGCCCAAGGACCTCTTAAAAAATACAAGTTACGCTCCATGGGCAAGAGTTCAAACTACTTCATTATGTCTAAATTTATGAGATACTCTATAACTCTTGCTTTAGAGGCAAGACTTAGCTCAAGGATTTTCAAACAACAAGGTATGCCCCACGAGCAAGACTTGACACTACCTCATTGTGTCTTGATTTATGAGACATTCTATAACTCTAGCCCAAGGACTTTCAAACAACAAGTTACGCCCCATGGGCAAGAGTTGACACTATCATATTGTGCTTGATTTATGGGATGCTCTATAACGCTTGCCTAAGAGGCAAGACTTAGCCCAAGGACTTCCAAATAACAAATTACGCCCCATGGGCAAGAGTTGACACTACCACATTGTGTCTTGATTTATGCGATGCTCTATAACTCTTGCCTTAGAGGCAAAACTTAGCTCAAAGACTTTCAAACAACAAGTTACGCCTCATTGGCAAGAGTTGACACTAGCACATTATGTCTTGATCATGAGATGCTCTATAACGTTTGCCTTAGAGGCAAGACTTAGCCCAAGGGCCTCCCAAAAAATAAGTTATGCCCCATGGGCAAGAGTTAACACTACTTCATTGTGTCTTAATTTATGAGATGCTCTATACTCTTGCCTTAGAGGTAAGACTTAGCTCAAGAATTTTTCAAACAACAAGTTATGCTCCACGAGCAAGGCTTGACACTACCTCATTGTGTCTTGATTTATGAGATGTTCTATAATATTTTTGTCTTAAGGGCAACACTTGTTCCAAAGGACTTCCAAACAACAAAGCACGCTCTTAAGTTTACTTCGATTTTAAAGAAAGAAGATCTTCTTTGCGGATTATCCAACTTTTTTTGTTCATTAGCAAAAAATAATAGAGGTTAAGAAAAAAGAAAAAAAGAGAAGAATAAAAGAGAAAAGAAAAAAATAAAGATTAAAAAAAAAGCGAAAAAAAATAAAAGTTGAGAAAAAAAAGAAAAAAGAGAAAAAAAAAGTTGAGAAAAAAAAGAAAAAAGAGAAAAAAAAAGAATAAAAAAAATAAAGGTTGAGAAAAAAAAAGAACAAAAAAAAAGTTAAGAGAAAAAAAAAAAGGTTGAGAAAAAAGAAAACGAGAATTAAAAAAAAAATTGAGAAAAGAAAAAAAAGAAAAAAGATAAAAAATTAAAAAGATAAAAGAAAAAATAAAAATAAAAATTAAGAGTTGAGAAACAAATGTACATGGAGAGTTATGGTGTAGAGGGGCAAAAATGTATATGTTCTATACATAAAAAGGAAGGAAGGGTATTTTTTAAAGACTTTTCTTATGAGGGGCATAAATTGAAGACCACTCACTTTTGAGGACACTCCATGTAATTTCCTGAAAAAAAACTCTCTTCTAATTATTGTCTTTCTTTTTAACATTAAAATATAATTTTGTAGCATTGTAATTATTGCTCTTTTTGAAAAAATAATTAAATACAAGAAGAGTATATTTTTTAAATATAATCAAAAAAGAAAAAAGAATGTATCAATGCTTATTTGATAGCAGATACATGTATATTTGATACTAAATATAAATACATATTTTAAACAATAATTATACAATTTCTATATACATCCTATACAGATACATATTCTATACAAACAATGATACAATTTCTATACACATCATAACAATAATTATACAATTTTTACACATATTATGTACAAATTTTAACTGCAATAATTATTCAGATACATATTCTATACAACAATGATACAATTTCTATACGCATCATATACAAATACATATTCTATATAATAATTATACAGTTTCTATACACATCATATACAAAATACATATTATATACAATAATTATACAATTTCTATATATTTTATACAATAACCATACAGTTTCTATACATATCCTATATAGATACATATTCTATACAATAATTATACAGTTTCTATACAATCGTATTTAATTATTATTATTTTTTAAAAAAATAAAAAATTTAGCCCCAAAAAAAATTATAGCGAAACAAAAAAAAATTCAAAACGAACTATTTTAAAATGGGGCTGAAACTATGGGCCAAAATTGCCCAAAAAGGGAAAGGATCATGAGAGAGAATTATTATGGGCTGAATGGCCACATAGTAGAATAAGTTTGAAAAAGCTATTTTAGATGACATTTCTTTGCTGGAGTGGACATCCCATATCCTTTTTCCTATTTTAAACTATAACAAGATATTAATATTACGTACCCTATATATAGTGACAAATAACTACGCATATATCATTATCGAACTTTTATCAATATAACGATCACTCTTAATTAACATATCTTACATCACTAGATATTAAAGTTCATGTCAGCACGGACCCAATATATTTTATCTTTTTTGTTTTAATTTATGTGACACGGATGAAATTTGGAGAGTCAACCAAGTTTTTTGTATGATTTTGAAATATTTTAAGTTGTTAATTATTATAATTTAAAATTATTATTTTTACATAATTTTTAGATAATATATGTTACTCTCTATATCCCAATTTAGGTGGCATTGATGGAATTTAAGGAGTCAGCCCAATTTTTTTAGATAGTTTTTAAATATTTTAAGTTGTTAATTATTGTGATTTATGGTATTTTTTTACGTAATTTTTTAATAATATATGTTACTCTCTCTGTTCCAATTTATGTGGCATTGATAAAATATGGAGAGTCAACCAAATTTTTTATATGTCTTTAAAAATTTTAAGTTGTTAATTATTTTAATTTATAGTACTTTTAAAGTTATTTTCAAATAATATATGTTACTTCCTCTGTCCCAATTTATGTGGCATTGATAGAATTTCGAGAGTTGATCAAATTTTAAATTTTTTATATTTTTTTAAAATATTTTAAGTTGTTAATTATTGCGATTTATAGTACTTTGAACGTTATTTTCAAATATATAATAAATTTAAAAAGAATTGCAAGACAAGTAAATTAAAACAGAGAAAATATAAAAATAATCAAGATGCCCTCGACCAGAAGCAGGCATGTCGACGAGACTTGCTTCTGGCCAGTTCTATATAATATAATGTAAAAAGAAAAAAGAAATATCATACTCCCTCCCTCCTATTTTATGTGTCACACTTTTCTTTTTAGTCCGTCCCAAAAAGAATGTCATCTTACTATAATTAGAAACAATTTAATTTTAAAATTCACCTTTTTACCTTTAATGAAATAATTTACAATTACACAAATATTTAAAGATTATTTTACACTATAAGTTTCAAAAAAATTCCCTTTTGTGCCAAATTAAATGATGACATATAAAATAAGATAAAAAGAGTATACTAGTAACTTTTGTTTCCTCCTACAATACATAGTTGAATAAAATTTAAGAGAGTTAATTTTAGTTTAAATTATACTCTTTTGAGAAAAATGCGTATGAAATGTCTATTATGCCCATATTTGGACATTAGTATTTAGGACAAATAACAGGTCTCAAAAAGCAAAAAAGGTCCCTTCAATCAAGGGGCTTGAGATAAGGACGAAACCAAGTCCCTCACGCATCTTTTCAGAAACTGCCGTGGAAAACGACGTTTTCTGGATAATGTTGGACCCACCTATTCCCTTCTTTCAGTCCCTTTTTTTACATATACAATCCAAACCCCTTCATGCTAATACTACCTTTTCAGTTTTATTTTATTGAGTATATGTGGCGTGCAAGCCATAGTGCAATGACATGTGTTGTTTCTATTGGTCCCATTACCTAATTTTATTACAATTGCTGACGTGTTTTTTATGGAAGTGTGGGTCCCAGTGAGGTAGGTCATGTTTTTGGTACATGTAAAGTGGGTGGACGGGGAAAATAGAAAAGGTGTGTCAAATAGTAAATCATTATCCCTATTTCCGGAAAGTGTGCTAATATGTTTAACAAGTGTTGAATATTGTTCTAAATCACCCCTCATGTTTCTCGGAATTACATTCTTGCCATTTTGGGAGTCACCCATCTTTAATTTCTTTTTCTTTTTCTTTTTTTCTTCTTCTTGTTCCTATTCTCATAGTAATAGTATTTCTCTATTCTGAATTCCTTATAGTTGACACTTGGCAGGGTATTTGATTATCTGAAAGTTCCTCTATTGTATCGCATCATTTGATGATAAATATCTTATTTGAAATTTATTTTTTTACTATATCATATTATTTGATAATAAAAATCTATTTTTTGCCTTATTGGTGTTAAATTCAGCCTCCGATCAAGTTACGAATATAAAAAAATAATTTTAAAGTCTGAATAATGATTCTCACAGGCTTCTCGTGATCACTAGAAAGCATAGCCCGTGAGCCGTGACAGTATTGGCTGAACTAGATTGGGAAACATGTTATAACAAAAATGGTATAAAATATTCTCTAATGTAATAATTAAGATCTTTTTTTATCACCTATGATCTTATATTTCTTTATAATAAATATATGGTTGGTATGGAGATTATGATTAGCTAGACAATGACCTCATGTTGATTTACATTAAAAATTGTCACATTGAAGCTGTACGTTACATAAACCACTAAAAGAATATTGTTTGAAATGATGGATATCGAATTCTTTGTATGTTTGTTCCTATGATGTCTAGCAATATCTAAGACGCAATTAGTGGATGGATATTAACTATTTAGATTTTTAAGCTTAATAATGAAGCACTACAGGTCACTTCTGCAAGTCCAAAATATTTAGTCAAAACTAATTTTACTTTAACTTATGGTAATCATGTAAAAGATCTTTGTCGTTCAACTAAGAACATTTTTGTTCTGATTTTATTTAATTCATTTTATATAGTGATATATTGTCGCATGCAGACAATTGCACATTTACTTGAACTACTCTCCAATTCCTTGTAATTTTTTTCAAATTCTTTTGAAGTAAACGATAAAACTAAAAAATTTAAATCAAGAAAGATATATATTGGATTAGTTTTATAACACAAGATAATATTATGGGGTAAGGATAAATATGACCCCTCGGCTAAATAAATTTCATTGAAAATAACCCACAAATTGTATTTCCATCGTTTAGCCATTATTGATATTTTACTCTCAATTCACTCGGCAAAACATATACTAAGAAAAAGCTAATCATTAGTTAAATATGAGCAATTACTCCTTTCTACTGCAAAGCCTTCTCTAGCAACTATTTTTTTTCCTAGTCCGATATTTGCTATAAATATTCTCTAATTATTTTTTTTTGGTTTAACTTGCTGATACTAATTTAATTTTGTTGATTCTTGCCTTTTATTTCACTGTTTTTTTCTCTTTTTTTGTTGCGCTCTTCTTTTTTTAAAAAAAAAAATTAACAATCAAATATAATTTTATAGTATTTCTTATTTTTCTCACAATGATTCATAATTAGAATAGGAAAAAGTTAATACACTATAATTTTTTATGCTTATTTTTTGTGTATAATAATTTATGTGCAATAAATATATAATTAATTTATAATCCATGCATGATATATACACATTAATTTTATAATATAGAAATACATATTTTGTACTAATTAGCATAATTTTCTACAATTAAAAAGAAAAAAAGTGTATTTTATTTATCATAAAAATCGATTGTCAAACAGCTAAATTCATCTTTAATAAAGATGTAAAGCATGATGTTTCTAAACAAATGTTTGCAAGATGGCAAGCCTTATTAGCACCATTTGATTTTGAGATACATTATAAGAAGGGAATAGATAATAGTCTTCCCGATTTCCTTACTAGAGAATATTTGGGTTAATAATTCTTTGTTTTCTGAATACAGGATAATGCGGCCATCGGGAAATTCTTCCTCTAATAGAGGAAGAGGAAGAGGAAGAGGAAGAACATCCATGAGCAGAGATAATATTATTCTGGCTCAATTTGGAAACCAGAGGCTAATAGCCTCAAACATTGCAGGTACCTCTACAGGTACTTCTACAGGTATCTCGGGAATTAGTACCGAACACCCGATGTATAGAAAATTCATGAATTTCATACAATCAAGGAACAATGCACCACCATCATATTCAGCTATCGTCAATGAGGAAGTGGGTGAAAATATTGAGATATACGATAAAAATGAGAAAGATGAAGTAATACTTCTTCTGGAGCCAAGGGATTTACAATGGAGAGATGATCCTTGGCAAATCATGTCAAGATATTTTGATACGTCATCATATGCTGTCCCAACATATAAATATAGAATGCATTATGAGATTATACTCTCATCTATTGGGTCTGCTGAATTCCAGCATTTTTCCCCAGCAAATACCAGGAAAGTTTATAACTTTTCAAAAATTATTATAAAAAAGATATTTACCCCAGAAGAATGGGGAATCAGTACGATGAAGGAAAAAGAATATACCCATCCAGAACAGAGAATAGCTGTTAAGTTTAATTACTGGGATTATATTGAGAGCTTTAATAAAGCCTTATTATATGAAAATGCTAATAAGAAGCATTCATGGTTCATTAAAATATGTTCAAATGTATTCAGACAACATATACCAAATTGGTTTTGTCAGTGGTGGACTTTATATGGCCCAACCTTGAATATCCTTCCAGAGGATTATAAAAAATTATATTCTGAATGGGTTGATGTTTCTCCCAAAATAATAAGACTACAACAAGAAGACATATATTTTAAGGGAATATCCTTGATGTATTTCTTTATAGAATTTTCTATCCCATGGATAATGAAATGGACCATAGAAGTTCATACAAATGAAGAAGGGTTTCCTTGCTTAAAAAGGAAGTTTCATACAAAATTTTGGAGTAATTTACTCCAAAAGGATATGGAGGGAACACTTCATGGACGTGAGATAATAGACTCAATTAATGTGGCCATTGAGACTAGCAGAAACCAAGCAAAAGTTATACAAGAAAAAGGATGATATTAGTCCTTTTAAACATATAACCAGAAAATTGCAAATGAAACAAGGGACTATTTCTAAATCAGAACTCCTTGCATCATATATGGAAGAAGTTAAAAAAGATTTAGCAAAAAATATGGGTATAGAATTCTCAGATAATATATCCATGGCCACTTCTAATGAAGAAGAAGACAACTGTGTAGCAGGAGAATCTCAGAGTATTCATAGCACAGAAGAAATGGACATTGAAATGTTTTTACAACAGTTCAAGAACCAGATAGAAGAATCTTCCAGCACGGACAAAGTAGGATCCATATCAGGGGTAACTATATGATTTTCAATTTTAATATTATCAACTCTTTTTCCCTCTCTCATAGAAGAGGTAGATACTCGAGAATTATCTTCTTCTCTAATCTGAGAATTGGACGCTCTGGAAGGCATATCAACAATATAATCAGCAGGAGATATATAAGATGAGTTAGATCTAAACATTCTAGAAGAAAAACCTATATTATCAGCATAACTCATTAACAAATTTTGATCTAAGAATTTGATTCTTACCGTCCCGTTAGGAGTTTGTTCAATGTCAGAAATATCAGGATTTATATTATTTTTGGGTGGAACAGCCTCTTCAATCACCCACTCTTTAGGAAAATTAATTTCATCCCATTTAATAGGCCTTCTAGTTATAATTTTTGACTTACTAAAATTTGTTTCTATAAGAATTGTTTCATTTTTAAAATTCATGATTTTACACATAGGGTTCAAAGTGTATAATGGCTTATAGTAAATCCTATAACAGATACATATAACTTCAGTACCAGGCAAATAATCATAACCATGTAATTGTATGCTTAATATTAAAGTATTCAGAGAATTCTCATCATTCAAAGAAATTTGCAAATTAGGGTAGGCATTAAAATAAACAGGGCCATAGGCTAGACTGGTTTGAACCGTTCCTATAAGGGATTTTCTCTAGTTCTGATTTCTGCCATCTCTCAGAGCTGCTATAAAGCTCTCAGGTAAACCTCTCAAAGTGAGTGGCTTAAAGGCAACTTGTACTAAACCAATATGCAAAAATCTATGAGTTTCCCTATAAGGGGCAAAATCACTTTCAGACAGCAATCTAAAAGTACCATGATCAGAGTCCACCGTAATAGTTTCCTCTGTGGTTTTTACAATTTGTTTAAATCCTATTTTTTCAAAAGTACCCATTTGGTATATAACCTTGGGTTGGATTTTAGGAATCGTCCATTTATTAAGAAGATCTAATTGTTGAGGCATATCATATTCTTCTTTTCTACTATTTTTAACAGTAGTGTGCTTCTTAAGGATATTCATAGAAATAAGATGTGTTGGACTACCACCATCTACTACTATTAATAACATGGGTCTGATATTGGTTATGGGGGAATTTTAAAACAAATTTCTCCAGCTGAAAAACAAGAATATCTTATACAATTTTATTTCAGTACTATGGAAATACAGAGAGAGTAATATGCAAAGAGTTGGCTGAAGCCTACCTTCTACATACAATAAGCAACCCTTTTATAGAAGGGATTGATAGAAAGATCTAAACTATATGACGTAAGTTTTAACTGTCTCTTTACTTTTGCCATGGTATAAGCATTATGATGGGAGGTATTATTTTTAGGAATACTAGTATTACCAGTGGAAGTACTAGTATTACCAATTTTATCAATAATTTGTGACCTCAGCGTTGGATCATCAATCATCTTGAGAATTTCCATCCAATTATCATTACTGATGACATTAATATTCAAATCTTTGAACTGAGAATATAATTGATAGAATTCATCCTTATCTTTATTATCACAAGGTTGGCCAATCTGGCAAGACATACATTCTTCCTCTGAAGTGGTCATGTAGTCTTCTTCATGAAGAACCTTTAGGTCTTCACTTGTAGAGGATTCTTCTCCATCACTATTGTTTTGGCTCGAATTTCCCGGGGAAGAGTTAAGGAGGATTTTATATAAAGAATCTTTTATATTATCCTCTAGGTCAAGACTTTTAATTTTATCTTTAACCTTACAATCTCTCGCATAATGGCCTATTCTACCACATTTGTGGCAAGCATTTGGTCTATAATTCTTATAAAACTCCTTTTTTCCTTTAGAATCCATTTTTCTCTTTTCACGCTTATCTAAGCGTTTCTTTTTCCTGTGCTTCCTATAAGGCTTTTCCTTATAATCTCTTTTTCCTCTATGCCTATTAGACTTTCTAGAGGATTCAGGCATATCAATAGCAAATTGTTCACAAAATTCTCCTAATTGTTGTTTCTCATTCAAGTGATATCTCTTGATTTGTTGATTCAACTTGATCTCGTTGCACAAAGAGAGACCTTCTTGGGTACAAACACTTATAAGTTTTCCATAGGTATACTCATCATAATTAATACTCACTCCGTCTCCTCTAAGGGCTTTCCTAACTCTCTCTGCAAATAATGCAGGGAGTCCGTCTATAAACTTGGATTTCCAATGAGAATTATTACACTCGGGTAATTCCATTACTCTTGATAAGAAAACATCTTTATACCATCTAAAAGACGTTAGAGTTTTGCATCTAAGGTTTTGAAGCATAGTCCTAATGGTCTCACTATTATCTGACCATCTACCAGAAAAATGTTCTATTATAGTTAGGACCAATGTGTAGACTACATTTGGAATCATTCCACTTTCATCCTTCACAGCATTTAAAATAGCCATTCATTGGGATTCTGAGAGATAGTTATCCCACCATCCTTTTAATTGGCCAGTGAATCCAGCAATAATCATATTAGTTGTATCCTTTTCAGAATTCTTGTTGGCCTTGCAAATTGTACTATACATAAGAATTCTGTGTGCCAGAGTATAAATCTGTCTGTCAGTAAAACCATCAATATTCCATTCATAAATTTCCGTGCCACTAAAATTGTTGGAGACATAGTATTCTTGCTCTTCGAGAAGGATATCTTGAGGAGTCGGTCTAGGATAATAGTACATCCTTTGTACTGGTTTTCTAGCATGTTTTTCTGAGATTTTATTAATCTCATTTGGAGAATTCCTATCAGTGGCCTCATTTTCACTTAGTTGAAGAGGATTAATATTTAATCCTTCAAACCTTTCTTGAAGCAACCTTTCAATATTATCAAGCTTTGATAACTTAAAATCCTTAATATCTGGAGGGGGTTGGATAGTAGGAGTAGCTTTCTCCTTCCCTCTATCAGGGATTTTGGACTTCTGCAATTTAGAACATAAATGACTAATTTTATCATGCAAAGAGAGAATATGTTCTCCTAAAATGCTCACATAAACATTCGTATAGTTGTTTTGCCTTATTAACATTTTAACATGCTTAGATGTAATAAGAGCAGTATCATTTTCATCAAATAATTCTGCAAAAGCAGTAAAATAAACAGTTTTATTATCTTTTTCAATTTGAAAAGATTGTTGAGGAGGAAGAAGAGACTTGGTAATTGTACCATCGGATAATTTATAATCTTGTTCTAACATAGAGATATAGTTATAAACATATTTCGTCATGAACCATGGTACAAACGCTATAGCTTTATTTACTTTAGAAAGATCCTTATAAAAGTCTTCTTGAAAATAAATTTGTTGCTTATTATTAAAATTCTTAAAAAACCATTTTCTAAATGATTCCCATTTGGGCTGAAAAAATTCATTTGAAATTTTCTTTCTTACCGGTGACCCCGGTCTAAAATCAATAGGTTCTGATTTATCCATTTAAACCATTTGGAAAGTCCATTTCGGACAAAGTAGGATCCATATCAGGGGTAACTATATGATTTTCAATTTTAATATTATCAACTCTTTTTTCCTCTCTCATAGAAGAGGTAGATACTCGAGAATTATCTTCTTCTCTAATCTGAGAAATAGACACTCTGGAAGGCATATCAACAATATAATCAGCAGGAGATATATAAGATGAGTTAGATCTAAACATTCTAGAAGAAAAGCCTATATTATCAGCATAACTCATTAACAAATTTTGATCAGTGAATTTGATTCTTACCGTCCAGTCAGGAGTTTGTTCAATGTCAGAAATATCAGGATTTATATTATTTTTGGATGGAACAGCCTCTTCAATCACCCATTCTTTAGGAAAATTAATTTCATCCCATTTAATAGGCCTTCTAGTTATAATTTTTGACTTACTAAAATTTGTTTCTATAAGAATTGTTTCATTTTTAAAATCCATGATTTTACACATAGGGTTCAAAGTATATAATGGTTTATAATAAATCCTATAACAGATACATATAACTTCAGTACCAGGCAAATAATCATAACCATGTAATTTTATGCTTAATATTAAAGTATTCAGAGAATTCTCATCATTCAAAGAAATTTGCAAATTAGGGTAGGCATTAAAATAAACAGGGTCATAGGCTAAACTGGTTTGAACCGTCCCTATAAGGGATTTTTTCCAGTTCTGATTCCTGCCATCTCTCAGAGCTGCTATAAAGCTCTCAGGTAAACCTCTCAAAGTGAGTGGCTTAAAGACAACTTGTACTAAACCAATATGCATAAATCTATGAGTTTCCCTATAAGGGGCAAAATCACTTTCAGACAGCAATCTAAAAGTACCATGATCAGAGTCCACCGTAATAGTTTCCTCTGTGGTTTTTACAATTTGTTTAAATCCTATTTTTTCAAAAGTACCCATTTGGTATATAACCTTAGGTTGGATTTTAGGAATCGTCCATTTATTAAGAAGATCTAATTGTTGAGGCATATCATATTCTTCTTTTCTACTGTTTTTAACAGTAGTGTGCTTCTTAAGGATATTCATAAAAATAAGATGTGTTGGACTACCAACATCTACTACTATTAATAACATGCCTCTGATACCAGAGGAGGAACATGATCGCTTCGATGTAACTACAGGTTCTTTTACGACTCATATAATCAGGGAATACAAAGAACTTTTACGGTTCCAATCTAGCCCAAATAAATGCCTCCACATGGGCCTAACCAGGAACTCCGGACTAAGCCAAGTTCTTTCTATTCCTTAACTGTACTAGATCGACCTTAGAGACATCGGAACAGTCTTTTTCTCACCATGTCTTAATAGTTGAAGTTGCTGTTAATCCAACACGAGTTGTTTAGCCTATCATTTAGGCTACAAAAATCTAAGACGATTGAAGTTAAAGATTGGAAAAGATGAATACCTTAGGTGGAGATCAGTGATTCTTTAAACTATGCACAATAATTTTATTTTAGTACTATGAAAATACAGAGAGAGTAATATGCGAAGGGTTGGCTGAAGCCTGCCTTCTATATACAATAAGTAACCCTTTTATAGGAGGGATTGACAGAAAGATCTAAACTATATGAAGTAAGTGCTTACGTCCTATTACATTATTGGACCTGGGGTCCTCTACTTTATAAAAGTTACAATAATTCCGATAATTCCAACTTTAATAAAGTTGACATCTGACTTTTTGTCCTCTATTCTTCAGCAATCTTCTTTCCTTTGTCCGAGCTGGAAGATTCTTCTATATGGTTCTTGAACTGTTGTAAAAACATTTCAGTGTCCATTTCTTCTGTGCTATGAATACTTTGAGATTCTCCTGCTACACAGTTGTCTTCTTCTTCATTAGAAGTGGTCATGGATATATTATCTGAGAATTCTATACCCATATTTTTTGCTAAAACTTTTTTAACTTCTTCCATATATGATGCAAGGAGTTCTGATTTAGAAATAGTCCCTTGTTTCATCTGCAATTTTCTGGTTATATGTTTAAAAGGACTAATATCATCCTTTTCTTGTATAACTTTTGCTTGGTTTCTGCTAGTCTCAATGGCCACATTAATTGAGTCTATTATCTCACGTCCATGAAGTGTTCCCTCCATATCCTTTTGGAGTAATTTACTCCAAAATTTTGTATGAAACTTCCTTTTTAAGCAAGGAAACCCTTCTTCATTTGTGTGAACTTCTATGGTCCATTTCATTATCCATGGGATAGAAAATTCTATAAAGAAATACATCAAGGATATTCCCTTAAAATATATGTCTTCTTGTTGTAGTCTTATTATTTTGGGAGAAACATCAACCCATTCAGCATATAAATTTTTATAATCCTCTGGAAGGATATTCAAGGTTGGGCCATATAAAGTCCACCACTGACAAAACCAATTTGGTATATGTTGTCTGAATACATTTGAACATATTTTAATGAACCATGAATGCTTCTTATTAGCATTTTCATATAATAAGGCTTTATTAAAGCTTTCAATATAATCCCAGTAATTAAACTTAACAGCTATTCTCTGTTCTGGATGGGTGCAGAAGTAAAGAGACAGTTAAAACTTAGGTCTCAAAGGGATCATATCCCCACTACCATTCAAGATTTGATAGAAGAGATTAATAATCTCAAAAAAGAAATATCTTCTCTAAAGGATCATAATATGGTTCTTGATGAGAGAATTAGTCATATAGAAAATAAAGGTAATGGGAAACAGGTTATGGTTGATGATGACCTCCCTGCTGACATCCCTGGAGATAATTTTCCTGATATCTCTAGTGAATTTACAAGTAATAAGAATTTATTCTTAGAAACTATCGAGCTAATTACAGCTCATAAACCTTTGGCAAAAATAACGCTTTTTATTGATTATAACTTAAAAAAAGATTTTATTGCTCTTATTGATAGCGGAGCTGATTTAAATTGTATTCAGGAAGGATTAATTCCATCAAAATATTTTAAAAAAACTACTCATAGTCTTCGAAATGCTAGTGGTCAAAAAATGGATATTGAATATAAGATTCCTAAAGCATATATTTGTATAAATAATATATGTATGCCTGAAAGTTTTGTTTTAATAAAAAACATTTCTAACGAAATTATTTTAGGAATGCCTTTTTTCTGGCATATTTATCCCATAACTCTCTGGAATGAAAATGGAATAACAGGCACTTTTGAGGGAAGAAAAATGAGAATAGATTTTATATCTCAACCATTCTCAAAGTTCGTTAATGAAGTTAAAGACATGATTTCTCTAAAAAATAAACAAATCGACTTTCTTAAAAATAAGATTTGTAGTCTTACTATAGAAGAGACTTTACAAAATTCTAAGATCCAAGGAAAAATTGAAATTTTAAAGAATCAATTCTCCCTACAGATATGTGGAGACCACCCAAATGTGTTTTGGGAAAGGAAAAAACATGTGGTAAGTCTTTCTTATGAGGAAGAATTTTCTGAGGATAATATTCCCACTAAGGCAAGACCTTGCCAAATGAATTCAGAATATTTGGATTTATGTAAAAAAGAGATTGATACTCTTCTTCAAAAGGGATTAATAAGGCCCTCAAAATCTCCATGGTCTTGCACTGCTTTCTATGTTAATAAACACGCAGAACAAGAGAGAGGAGTGCCCAGATTGGTCATAAATTACAAACCTCTAAATAAAGTTTTAAAATGGATTAGATATCCTATTCCTAATAAAAAAGATTTATTAGATAGACTTCATGAAGCTATAATATTTTCAAAATTTGATTTAAAATCAGGTTATTGGCAAATTCAAATTTCTGAAAAGGATAAATATAAGACAACCTTTAATGTCCCAATGGGACAATATGAGTGGAATGTTACCCCTTCCGAATTTCAAAAAATAATGAATGATATTTTTAACCCTTTTAGCAATTTTATCATTGTTTATATAGATGATATTTTGGTATTCTCAAAAACCTTAGAAATACATTTTAAGCATCTTGACTTATTCAAGAAAATTATAATTCAAAATGGTTTGGTTATATCTAGACCAAAAATGCATATTTTTCAAACCAATGTTAGATTCTTGGGTCATAATATTGAGAAAGGAAAAATTATTCCAATTCAGAGAAGTATTGAGTTTGCGTCTAAATTTCCTGACGTCATTACTGATAAAACTCAGCTTCAACGTTTCTTAGGAAGTTTAAATTACATTTCTCCTTTCATAAAGGATTTAGCTAAAGACACAGCCATATTATATGACAGGCTAAAGAAAAGCCCTAAAGCTTGGACTGATGATCATACAAAAGCAGTTAAGCATATTAAGGCAAAGGTTAATAACCTACCATGTCTCACTTTGGCTAATCCAAATTGGTAAAAGATAGTGGAGACAGATGCCTCTGATATTGATTATGGGGGAATTTTAAAATAAATTTCTCCAGCTGAAAAACAAGAATATCTTATACAATTTTATTCAGGGAAATGGAATAATAGTCAAAAAAATTATGCTACTGTAGCTAAAGAAATTCTAGCTATAGTCAAAAGTGTTTTGAAGTTCCAAGGAGATTTATATAATCAAAAATTTATCATAAAAACTGATTGTCAAACAACTAAATTCATCTTTAATAAAGATGTAAAGCATGATGTTTCTAAACAAATGTTTGCAAGATGGCAAGCTTTATTAGCACCATTTGATTTTGAGATACATTATAAAAAAGGAACAGATAATAGTCTTCCCGATTTCCTTACTAGAGAATATTTGAGTTAATAATTCTTTGTTTTCTGACTATAGGATAATGCGGCCATCGGGAAGTTCTTCCTCTAATAGAGGAAGAGGAAGAGGAAGAACATCTATGAGCAGAGATAATATTATTCTGGCTCAATTTGGAAACCAGAGGCTAATAGCCTCAAACATTGCAGGTACCTCTACAGGTACTCCTACAGGTATCTCGGGAATTAGTACCGAACATCCAATGTATAGAGAATTCATGAATTTCATACAATCAAGGAACAATGCACCACCATCATACTCAGCTATCGTCAATGAGGAAGTGGGTGAAAATATTGAGATATACGATAAAAATGAGAAAGATGAAGTAATACTTCTTCTGGAGCCAAGGGATTTACAATGGAGAGATGATCCTTGGCAAATCATGTCAAGATATTATTTTGATACGGCATCATATGCTGTCCCAACATATAAATATAGAATGCATTATGAGATTATACTCTCATCTATTGGGTCTGCTGAATTCCAGCATTTTTTCCCAGCAAATACAAGAAAAGTTTATAACTTTTCAAAAATTATTATAAAAAAGATATTCACCCCAGAAGAATGGGGAATCAGTACGATGAAGGAAAAAGAATATACTCATCCAGAACAGAGAATAGCTGTTAAGTTTAATTACTGTGATTATATTGAAAGCTTTAATAAAGCCTTATTATATGAAAATGCTAATAAGAAGCATTCATGGTTCATTAAAATATGTTCAAATGTATTCAGACAACATATACCAAATTGGTTTTGTCAGTGGTGGACTTTATATGGCCCAACCTTGAATATCCTTCCAGAGGATTATAAAAAATTATATACTGAATGGGTTGATGTTTCTCCCAAAATAATAAGACTACAACAAGAAGACATATATTTTAAGGGAATATCGTTGATGTATTTCTTTATAGAATTTTCTATCCCATGGATAATGAAATGGACCATGGATAATGAAATGGACCATAGAAGTTCATACAAATGAAGAAGGGTTTCCTTGCTTAAAAAGGAAGTTTCATACAAAATTTTGGAGTAATTTACTCCAAAAGGATATGGAGGGAACACTTCATGGACGTGAGATAATAGACTCAATTAATGTGGCCATTGAGACTAGCAGAAACCAAGCAAAAGTTATACAAGAAAAGGATGATATTAGTCCTTTTAAACATATAACCAGAAAATTGCAGATGAAACAAGGGACTATTTCTAAATCAGAACTCCTTGCATCATATATGGAAGAAGTTAAAAAAGTTTTAGCAAAAAATATGGGTATAGAATTCTCAGATAATATATCCATGACCACTTCTAATGAAGAAGAAGACAACTGTGTAGCAG